>RYFJ01000646.1:0-202410 GCA_003991445.1 Oryza meyeriana var. granulata | reverse complement strand
TAGGTGGCTGCCCAATTAGTCGATGTCTTTGGACTGCACGACCTTTTTAGACCAACTTAATTATCCTGATGGGCTAACTCGGCGACCTGAATCGGTTGACTGCAGGCCATTTATGAAGACGATCACGGTCGAGAGTGGGTATACTGGTTCAGGCCCCCTCGATGTGAGGCGAATACTTGCCTACGATCCACTTCAGTTGCGCGTTGTCTATTCGCTTATCGCTTTAGGTGGATTTGTGATCAATGATTGTTGTCCTGCCCTCATAGGGCACCCGCCTTTCCACTTTATTATTATCACTAGAGTTGGACAGGGTTATACGGATGGTAAAGCGTCTATCCCCACGGCAGGTACGACCCAGTTGGGATTTCCTTATTAGAGAGTAAGAGCATCACCTTTTATCTCGGACTAAAAGCTATTGTTTCCTTATTGTACAAGACACAGCCTGCCGACTTAGTTGCCTATCTTTATCGTACTATCATTCTGACTGGATTTCACTCTCTAGAGGGCCTCATTCCTCTAATACCTAAGTTTGCGCCAATCCAGTGCGCTTTGTAGGACCAGAGCAGTTTTTTGATGAGTAGGCGTGTACCGGGGTCCATGGAGCTCACGCACTAGAGCGGTTCCCGATGTCCTCTGGGAACAAGCTAAACAGGTATATTTAGTATCTCCCCGGTGTTTGTTTGCTTCTTATTTTTGACTTTACCTCGGAAGTGAGCCTCCTTTCAGCGATACAGATGGTACCTGCAAGCAATTTAATCTATGCTCATAGTGCAAATCTTGTTTGCCTCAAGGTGTGTTTCAAAGTCCTGATTTTTTGGATGTGACCCGAGTACCCCACTCTATGAAATTTAATCCGTCATTGGTTCAGGTGTTGTATTTGAGTCGGATGCCTGCGTCCCCAATTTGACTGGCAATGGACTAGCCTATATGAACTCCTACCTATAGACGGATATATCTCCTTGCCTGGGCTGATAATAACACTACACTGACACCGAACAAGGTTAATGTTGGCTGGTGTGTTTTGACTGCATGAGATGCATTGAGAACTCGGATGAATTGAAGTCGCTTTGAGCGTAGATCTTTTCGACTTTGGTTAATTAGCAAAGCTGCGAGTTGAACTTTGAAGTGTACCCAACGGTTGCATAGTTATATTAGCATAGTGAGATCGGCTCTGCTAAGCACGGCTACCGGCGGGCATGGCCGTACCCTATCAATAGGAGTTATGGCCAGATAAAGGTACCCGGAAGGCCTTTGTCTGTTTAGACAAGAATAGAAGTATTCTGGTCTGGCGAACCTCCTTCGATGGAGGGCTCGTACCTAAACTCTGAATACGGGCGTTCAGGAGTCCTACTGGAAGAGGTGCTTCGCGTACCCATCGTCCAGCGTGGGGTGGCTTTCTTTCAGAGCAGATGTTGAAAAAAGGCGCGCGTCGTATATCGGCGCTGGCTAGAGTGCGTCGGTTTGTTAGACCGACTGGGCCTATGAAGGGTACTCCGCCTACGAATTTGCTACAAATGGATTCAGCTGGTGACCCTGACCTGGGGCTGGTCTACCTATACGCCAATCCGAGTGGTTACCTAAGCTCCGTTAGCACCGTTGGAGCAGGGTGCCTTCTCGTCTATTAGTGCCATAATATAAGGTAACCAAACTTGTGCGGGATTAGGTAGGATTATGGGCTGGCGGAACTGCGTAGCGGCGCATAGTGACTCCATTATCTCACCTCTCAGAGCTTGGTGACTTCTAATATACATGTACCTGTACCTCTCAAGCATTATCGTAGAGAGTTCAGGTGGCCGCTCACCCCTCAATCGCATTTGGGGCACAGGCTGCACACCAGTCCGTGAGATAGCGATGTGCTTCTAGGACCATCGACTAATGCCGACGTGGAGGTCGGTATGTTAGCTCACAGTGAGTGCGCTCGTCTGAGGCGCGAAGAAGATTTTCACACGCTCACCCAAGGCCGCATCTTTGTTTTGCACAGCTACCGTGGGTTCAGACTTTAACATCCTCTCGTACATGCGTAGCGGTCGTACTCTCTCGAGCAGAACTGAGTCACTCAAGCGCCACAGGTTTTTCTTCCAGGTCCACCGGTGAGATGCGAGCTGGAGATAGACTCGTGCTTGTGGCTCCTTTGGCAGACGTTTTCCTAGTTCTTCGATGTCTACCGCATCGTTCTTCGTCCAACTGGTAGGCCTTCCCACGTCGTTCGCATTATAAAAACACATCGGCCAGAATGTCTTGAATAGTATCTTGATTTAGTAATCGAACACGCACAATACTACCCGCGAAGACAATTTCTGTATCTTTACAATAATATTTAAATAACATGTTCTTCCTATTTTTATATAATTTCCCCGAGTAGTTACCCCTTACGTTTAAAGCACTCTGCCCGACTAGTCATAGGCCCTAGCGTCGGATTTGTCTCATGGCTCTTTCCCAGGGACTGCGTTTTGGGTGACTTGAGTTCATTTTCATTGACAAAGTTTCACGATTGGAATTTATGCTACATCGGAGTATTTTGCAATCATTATTAGAGAAAAATAGAAAATAATGTGCAGCTGTCCACCTATTAGGGCTGTAAGCGGTTGCGGCCATTGGCAAAGCCATGAGGAAATATTTGATCAGAACAGTAACTTAGTTGTTTGGTATTTGGGAGTGGGGATGCCAATCCTTGCGTTTGAGCTTGTGAGCCCATCGAGTATTTGTCACTTGTTGTTTCTGATAATCCTCCAGTTGTTGAAAGTCGAAGACTGTTGTGACTGACTTGCCACAATGAAGCCGTCCGAGTTTGCTTTTGCGGTCCAATCTTATCGGGGCCGCCATCATTGGTGTCCTTCCGCTCCTTATGTCAGGGTGCCTTCTTGTCACCGATGGCCTCAGCAACAGCGTGGGCTGAGTCGGCGTACTTGTTTGCCATGTCGAATAGCACCTTGACAGAGTTGGGAGGCTTCCGAGTGAATTTAGTGATGAACAAGGTGTCTTTGACCCTTTTCGAAAGGCGGTGATGACGACCTCGTCCTTGATCTTCGGGATTGAATTCTTCTTTTCAGAGAACCTCTTGATGAAATCACGAAGAGACTCGTTCTTCCTTGATGCAACTGATACAGATCGTGCTTGGAAGATGTCCTCTCGTATGTTCCCTGGAAGTTGGCGATGAAATGTTCCCGGAGTTCTCCCCAGGAGCTGATTGATCTCTTAGGAAGTCCTGTTAGCCATGTCCTCGCTGAGTCAGCTAGAGCGACTGGGAGGTAGTTAGTCATGGCTTTGTGATCTCCTCTAGCTGCTCGGATTGATAGGGTGTAGACCGTGATCCAGGACTCGGGATTGGTCTTGCCATCGTATTTTTCAATTTCCGTAGGCTTGAAACCCGATGGGCCAGTCGCCTGTGTTGTAGCTCCTGGGTGAAGGCCTAGTACTGCTTCATCTTCATGGCGCCGCTCCGACTCCGAATATGGCGGCGAACGCTGCGTGGTGGAGGCCGAAGTGCTTGTTTCGTCTTCTGGTTGTGTGTTGCCCGTCTCCTCTCGTTCACGGCGCCGAGTGTTGTATCCTACGAAGGTCATGTCGTAGTCGCCTCAGAGATACCAGTTGAACCGACGGTCATCTAGATGTCGACGCTGCCGTCTGGCGTGACTCCGTATGCTGCTGACTGGAGCCAGCTGCTGGGCGTCGCGTTGAGGCGGATGAGACTGCCGTTGGGGAAGCCAACTTGTTAGTCAACATGAGTGTTTCACCCAACTATTGATACTATTGACATGCAGCAGCGGTGAGCATGGCTTTTATCCTTGCTATCGTCGTGGTGGCCTGGTGATCAGACCCGAACTGGAGTGTATCCAGTAGAGTTGCAGCGGCGGCCACGATGTTATCTGTTGAGGTGTAGCAAAATGTCATGGTCGCCGACTCTAGTTTGGAGGATTTGTTGACCGAGCGGTTCGCCCAGCCCTGCAGTAGCTCGTCATTGCGAGCCTCACGTTCGGCCTCCTACTGTTGTCGTGGTCGGTGGGCCTCCTCCTGATGAGGACATCACTTCTTTCGATACACACATACAACCTCCACAGGTCCAAGGACCAATTACTCACGCATGTGCCCGTCAACTTAATTGCCAGGTGAATGTGTTCCTAACCTTACATGGAAATATTTCTATGAATGACATGCTATTTAATTCTTGTGATGATTTTATTGTTATTAGGAACCTCCGGAGAAACTATGGAGAATACTCAAGAAGCCAAATATTAAAGTGAGACAACAAGATGCAAGTAAATTCTTATTCCCGAGACCTTGATCAATCTTCGGGGTGGGAGAGATAGTGTCAACTTCAAATGGCCATAACTTTTGATCCGAAGGAGTTACAAGCCTACACAGTACTTGTGGAAAGCTTATAAAGTTTAATTTCAGATGGTTTTGGTTTCACACCAATTCTCCCATGAGCTGTCCAGAATAACCGCCAAAACAAGTTGTGTCATTTTCCTATCCGAGTCAGTTATAGGCCTTTGGCTTGTATTGTGATCGTGGGCTAAACCCATGAGGAGTGCACCCCTACAGGGAAAACCTCACCCTGAGTCCTAACTCATATATATTCAGTAGCTGTCACTATTTAGATGGTTTTGCTTAGATTATTCTGTGCCTTTTGAACAGTTTCGGTTTATGGTTTGTAAACCCCAACTTCGAGAGTATAATCATTCATCTGCATAAGTGAGTGCAACTCGTTCTTGTTCTTGCTTGTCTTCTTCGATTCGATATGCAGGGATTAGCCTTCATGGGAGGTCAAGGTTCGGGCAGCACACAGTCTTCTTTTTGTGATACGAGAGGAGAGGCATGGTGTTAGTGATTGCAGGTTCGGGTCTTGGTGATCAGAAGCCGATCGTGAGTGTCAATTCTCCACCAAATCGAGAGTTATCCTTACCTAACAGAAGATCGGGCACCCCGTTGCCATCAAGTGGTATCAGAGTGAAGGTTGCCCATTTGGTAGTATCTTTTTCATCCCGTTTTCAATTTTTGTTTCCTATACCTAGAGTCCAGAAAAGCCAAAAAACAAAATCGGTAGTCTAGGTTTTTTTCCCTGTCCTACAACCACGTTTAGCCTTTTGCATAATTCTGTTTCAGAGTCCGTAGTGTTGAGTTTGTGATGAGGACATCATGTCTTTAGATACACACTTACAATCTCTTCATGATGAACAAGATGTGCAACCGATCCAAGGAACCATAAATTACCAATGGCCCGTACTCGCGAGTGAGAGAATGTGCAGCTTTATAAGAAATATTTCGTGATACTCTCATTTATATTCCGTCGATTATTTATGTTTATTAGGAACTTAATGGAGCACGCTTCAAGAAAGCTATATTACAGGTGAGTGCAAAGTAAATGTGTTCCTATTCTTCTTTTAGTTATATATGCTTTCTTGGCCGGAAATCTTGCTCTCGAACTTCGCTTTCGGAATGACTGCCCGCCTCTTGTGATGGATGACTATTTGGCGAGAAGGACTCCTATTCTTATATGATATTTTACCGCCTTTTGCGAGCGCGCATTATGGCGGCGAACCTCGGGGAGAAATCTTGCCCGAGTGGTGTTTGAAGATGGCAGGCCAGGATTATCCGTGGAATAGCTCAAGAAACCACTATTGATACCTCCTTTTTTGTTTACAGTGGAGACAACAAGTGAAGATTAAACTCCTAAAACACAATTCCCCGCCCCCCAGAGACGATTCAGTTTCGGGCTAGGAGACAGCATCAACTTCAAACGGCCATAATTTTTGATCCATAAGGAGTTACAGGGCCTACAAGTACTTGTTGGAAAGCTTATGAAGTCTACTTTCAGATGGTTTTGTTTCACATCAAAATTCTTCCTGAACTGTCCGGAATCGCCGAAACAAGATACTTATCTCTTTCAGTCCGAGTCTGTTTTGGGCCTTGGGCCTTGTAATTATGTCGTGGGCTAAACCCATGAGGAGTGCGCCCCTCACAAGGCAAACCCTCACCCTAGGATGTCCTAACTTATATATATTCAGTAGCCGCCACTGTTTAAGTTGAGTTTTGCTTAGATTATTCTGTCTTTGAACAGTTTCACCGTTTATCGGTTTGTGAGACCCTAACTCAAGAGTATAATCATTCATCTGCAATTGAGTTGTAATCTTTCTTGTTCTTGCTTGTGTTCTTCGATTCGCATGTAGGGATTAGCCTTCGTGGTGAGGTCAATCGGGCAGCGCACGGTTGATAACGAGAGGAGACGTGGTACTGCGATTGCAGGGTTCGGGTCTTGGTGATCAGAAGCTGGATCGTGAGTGTTGATTCTGCACCAAATCGAGAGTTATCCTTACCTAATGGAAGATCGGGCAACCTGTTGCCATCAATTTGTGCCCTAGGTCGAGTTCAGTTGCTGGCTTAGATTGTGTTTGAGTCTTGTTCGTGATCCATCCGCCGCACCCCCTAGACAGCACCACCTGATCCCGATCAGCCTCCACCAAAACACTGATACGGAGGACCTTCCTTGGAACAGCCATAACTTTCACATACGAACTCGGAATCAGGCAAATAAATAGTCTACGGACATCTACGAAAAATTCGTCGGGTTTGCCGAAATCAGATTTGCAAAATTCAGGCCGAAAAATAGGGTATCCGCACTTTAAAGTTCTAGCACGCTTTTTAAAGCACGCCTGTGTATTTCTACAGGCAACACCTTATATTAGACTGAGCTGCCACCTTCCTGAGGTTGCTATTCCTGTGCTCCTAGTTGAGAAAAAAATATCAGAAACATAAAAGAAAAATAAAAAAAGGTGTGAAATAAAAAAAAAGAGAGGAGCACATAGGACACACTAGGGAGCCAGATGTGTGCTGTTGTGTGCTGTGTTTTTTGCCTTGTCCTTATTTCCTTGCTGCTGTCCTTTCATACTTGCTTGTCTCCCTTGTTTTATCACATCTGGTTTAGAACGCGTTTAGGCCAGCAACTAGGACAAGTGCTTTGGATATTTATTCAGCATTACTATCTATTATTGAATTGTGTGCCACTAACATTTTTGGGCCTCCCAAGCTCCACATATATACTTCTGGTCAGCACGGTCTTGACCCTTGCAATCGCTGGATCACGCCCTCAAGGTATCACAAACTAGCCACCAGTTGTACCATCCTTTGCTCGCTAGTCTCAGAATCTTGTAAGAGCTCGGTAAGGTGCTTCCATTTGCGAGTGTCCACTATCCTTTCATAGTACTAGTTGATAGGGATATTTCCTTTGTGTTTTCTCTGTCTTCATGCTAACAATGCTAGGGACCGACGATGAAATCTTAGAGTGCGTTCTTCACAGCGAGATGCAAGGCTACATGAACCAGATGATGAAGGGGCTGAATGAAACCATTCTGGAGGGGGTCAATGTTGCTCTTGCCAAGTAGAACATAAACCACACGCTTGAGAGTCTGGACAAATGAGTAGCCACGCTGGCTGGGAGGATTGATGAATTGGAGACCCATCGGCCACCCTCCGGAGATGATGCCACGATGTATGATGACGATGGAGAGGTTGACCGGCGAGCGACACAAGAGGCACGACTACGTCAACGCCTTCGCCGCAATCGTCAAGGTATGGGAGGAAACCACCAAGGGCGGGTAACGATGATCCTTTTGCTAAAGTTAAATTTACCTTGCCTTCATTTTCTAGAAAATATGACCCTGAAGCTTATTTGGATTGGGAAATGACCGTGGAGCAGAAATTTAATTCCCATTTAGTTCCTGAAAATCATAGAGTTAGGCAAGCAACTAGTGAGTTCAAGGACTTTGCTATTATTTGGTGGAGTGAACAAGTTAAATTTGGCCTAGAACCTGACACATGGGATAGACTAAAGCGAGCTATGCGGGGTAGATTTATTCCTCCATCTTTCAAATGAGATTTGCGAAATAAGTTGCAACGCTTATATCAAGGAGAAAAATCTGTAGAAGATTACTTTCAGGAGCTACAAATAGGAATGTTGCATTGTGAGGTAGAGGAGGATGAGGAGGATAAGATGGCTCGATTTTATGGGGGGTTGAGACGTGAAATTCAGGACATTATTCAATATAAAGAATACAATTCTCTTAACCGATTGTTCCATCTAGCTATATTAGCTGAATAGGAATTGCAGGGAAGGCAGCCATTGAGAAGGAACAATTGGGGAAGCACGTCTACATCGAGGCCTTCCATTGGGCAAGGCAAAAGTGTCCCTATTCGGAGTTCTACGCCCTCCACCAATAGGGGACCAGCAGCGCCATCTTCACGAGCTACCGAGGTGAGCAAATCTGTTCGCGTACAAGCACCCGCAAAAAGCGCATCATCGGTTGCTTCTACGGGAAGAACGAGGGATATCCAATGCTTCAAGTGCAAAGGGATGGGCCATGTGCAACGTGATTGCCCAAATCAGAGAGTTCTCATTGCTACAGATGATGGTGAGTACACTAGTGCTAGTGATGTTGATGATGAATTAGCACATGGCACTAACAATGCAGGTGATGAAGACGAGAGCGATGAGGATGTGGAGCACATAGGTGCGGAAGATACAAGCAAGTACCTGAGCATTATAGCACAATGGGTGCTAAGTGCTCAAATGGAGAAGGCAGAGCAAAATCAGCGCCACAATTTGTTCCAATCAAGGTTCATGGTTCACAATAGAGCATGCCATGTTGTCATTGATAGCGGCAGTTGTAGCAACCTTTCTAGTTCAGATTTGGTTGACAAGCTAGGTTTGCCTACACAACCACATCCACGACCTTACTACATCCAATGGTTCAACTCTTGTGGTAAGTTGAAGTTAAGCAAAGTTGTGAGAGTGCAATTTTCTGTTGGAAAGTACCATGATAGTGTAAATTTTGATGTCGTGCCTATGCAAGCATGTTCTTTGCTTTTGGGTAGACCTTGGGAATATGATAGAGATGTGCTGCACCGTGGTAGAACTAACACGTACACTTTCACACATAATGGCAAAAAGATTGAGTTGCTACCAATGACCCCTGCTAAAATTTTGAAGGACGATATAGCACGTGCTGAAAATAAATTTAAGTCTGAAAATCAGCAAGTAGCTAAATGTCACACCCTGATATTGTCCACAATAAATAATATCTGAAAAAAAATATATACCCAAGAAATGAATTTAAAAATGGCAACAAGAATTAATTAAAGGTGTAAAATGCGAAATAATAAATTATTGTGGCCGGGAATATTTTTCTTATGTTCCCTGTGCCAAAATACATTAACTGGATTTTTAGTGGAATTTTCATAGCACTGGAGCTATTTTTAATAAATCAAAACGTTTACTGGAATTAAAATCACACTGGGAATTCTTTTCCCTTTTTCTTTTCTCTTTTTCTCCTTCTGGGCCGACGGCCTCCTCCTGTGACGCCATCTCGCGCGTGCCCACCGGCCTACTCCTCCTCGGCCTCTTCCTCCCCGGCGCTGGGCTGGCCCATCCCTTGCGTGCGCCTGCCTCTCTCCCGCTCGCTCTCTCTCTCTAGCCCGTGGCCCGCTCGTCAGGCCATCTCTCGCCCGCGCGCCTCGTGCCTCCCGCTGACAGGCCAGGCCCGCCTGTCAGCATCGTCTCCCTCCTCCGTCCGACTCGGGCGGAGGGGAAAAATCCCTCCACCGTCCGATCCAGCGCCGCCTCCTGCCTTCTCCCGCGTTCGCCTTTCGTTCAAACGGGGCGGGACCGAGTCCGCGCCCACTCCCCGAGTTCCCCGGCATCCACATCCCCTCTCCCTCATGAATCACACGCACGATCTCCACACCGCTGCTCTCTCTCCCGTGCACGATTGGAGCCGTTCGGCCTCGATCTCTCTCGCCCGCGTGCTTAAAAAGCCTCTCCGCCCTCTCCTCCGCCTTTTCCCCAACACACCGAGCCTCCCCGTGACCTAGAACCCCGTCGCCACCACGCACCCGAACCTCTGCCGCGTTTCGCCGACTCCGGTCGTCGCACGCCACCGTTCCAGACGCTGCCGAGCCCCACCACCACCGCCATCACCTCCGCCGTGCCACGTTGCACCTCGGCTGCCACTCCGTGGAAGCCGAGACTCACCGGAACGCCTCGCCCTCGCGCACGGTGGGTTATGGCTCTCTGTCTCCTCTCCGGCCGGCAATTCCGCCGCGCCGCTCCTCCATTCTCTGTCCTAACTCCTCTTCCGTCCTCCTCATCCTCCAGGACGCCTCGGCAACTGCCTCTTGCTCGTTCGCCGCCGTCGGAGCAGCGTCGCTGATGTCGTCCCGAAGCCATTGCCGCTTTTTTGTCGCCGCCGTTGTCTTCACACCGTCGCGAGCCGTCGGTGAGAACCCCCTCCGTTTTCCCGTTCCATTCCACCCTTCCGTGTGGTCGCCGCCATGCCGTGTTGTCGCCGCCGGCGACCATCGGGTCGTGCGTGCGCCGCCGCCTCCCACTCGGGATGGCCGGCGTGGCCGGTTACCCGGGCCGTCCGATCTGCCGGGTGGTAGATCGGGGCCGCCCGCTCGCTCGTCCACTTGGTCGCCCACGGTGGTGCCACATGGTGCGCTCGCCCTCGGCCGCGGTGGACTTGATCCACCATGTGCCTGCCTCCCGTGCGCCACTGGCGGGTGGGGCCCACCTGTCAGCGCCGGTTTCCTGGTCTGGTGACGTCATAAATCGGTTAAATGCACAATAAATCGCTGGTTAATTATATTTGCACTGAAAATAACAGTAAAACTTCAATAAATCATAACTAATTTGTACGAACTCTGATTAAGCCCATTCAAATTTTATTAAATCCAGAAAAATGCCAAGAATTCATTAAAAATACTTTCAGCCCATGTTTGTTTGCCCACATGTACTGTTTTTAATTGTTTATGCATTGTTTGTTGTAGAAACCGACGCCGGTAATTCTCCTGTGTATTACGAGGTTGTTGCAGAATACCTTGAGCCAGAGCAAGGCAAGTCGCACTATTCCCTTGATCACTTTGTACCCCTTTTTCGCTAAATTGCCTTGTTTACTTAAATAAACTGCATTATTTCTATATTTCATGTGGGTGGGTTATAACCTATGCAATGTTAGGACCTTGCCTTAGCTTTGAAACCTGAATCCTTGTCACCTGGGTAATAACATGATTAGGTTACTATTTCTAGGATGCTTAGCCATGCTTAGCAACATAGCTCACATGGGGACTACATATTACCTTTTCATATGTTTCGGCCCAATGTCGCAAAAATGGAATTTTGGATAGGCTGATGTTAAATGATTAAAATTTGAACTAAATGGTAGGCTGTGGGTGTATGGTTTTGCTTGTCGCACCCATGGCAATTAAGGACCGGTTCGCAGGAACCACTTGGGCAACTTCCCGTACTTTCCACAAGCCAGCGTGGGCAACGACTGGGCTTGAAGCGTTTCTTCTCCCTCTCCTAGGCACCGAAGAAGAGGGTGAGCGGGATGGAGTTGGGTCGGCCCGGGGTAGGGTTGATCGGTTGCCGTATTCACCGTGGCGCAGGGGGGTAGCCTGTCCAATATGGTGTGCCCTGTCAGTAGGTGCAACCTCAGCGTGGTGTGGATGGTTAGGGAGGGGTTCCGTGAACGGTCCTATCACAGTCTCTCATGGGACATCGTGGTGATGTACTGGCACACGGGAACGTGTGTGGGGCTGTGTCTTGTGGGTACAGTTGTACACGTCTGATCAAAGTAAAACTATTTGAATAGCCGCGCCCGCGGTCATGGGCACATTGGCCAAGACTCACCGTGATTAGTCCCACCTTTAGACAATTAATCTGGTCTTATGAAAATGGTGTGGTGGAGGGTGTGAGTCCGGTCGACGTGGTGGAGTTGACCGGGGGTGACTGGTTAGCGTGGTGTAACGCTAATCGGTGGAGCCTGGCGAACGTGGTGTAACGCTCATCAGTGACGCCTGGTGGTTGTGGTGTAACTTCCATCAGCGGCCTGGTCAACATGGTGTAACGTTGATCAGGAAAAGCTGGTCAGCGTGGTGTAACGTTGTCCGGTGGTGACTGGTTAACGTGGTGTAACATTAATCAATGGAGACCGGTTATCGTGCTGTAACGGTAACCGGAGGTGTCTGGTTAACGTGTATAACGTTATCAGTGGAGACTGGTTGACGTGGTGTAGTGTCAATCAGTTGGGACTAGTTAACGTGGTATAACGTTAATCAGTGGAGAATTAATATTGTTAAATAAATTAACTTTTTACTGTTTGCGAACTACTATCTTTTGCAACTGCTTTTACGCAAGTGAACCTTAGCTCATTTTTGTACCCTGCACATATGCATACTTGTGGGTGTGATTTGTTGAGTACTGTGGGTGGTACTCAGCCTTGCTCCATTTTCCCCCTCTAGTGTTGGAGAATGCGTCTGACGAGGATCGTCCCGAGGAATAGGCTGGCTTCGCCATCAAGGTGCTTGTGGGATGGACGCCGCCGATGGACCCGCTGTCTATAGTCTACGTTTTACCTTTTCCACTGCATTTTTATATTATGACTTTACTCTGTTTGTAAGACACTCTATGTCGATGTTTTACACCGGCAATAAATATATGGGGCTACTCGGCGGATGGAAACTCGGTGGATTGCAAAGGAACACAAGGAAATTTTATACTGGTTCAGGCCCTCGATGTGAGGTAATACCCTACGTCCAGTTTGTATGTATTCCTTTGAGGATATATGGGGTAGTTCTGATGAACTGTATGGCCGTGTGCTTCTATGAGCTCTTCTGCCCTCATGGGGCGCCCTGCCTCCCCTTATATACTGGGGGACAAGGTTACAAGGTAGGAGTCCCCATCGGATTACGACTAGGAGATCTCCCCTTAGAGATATAACGTACCCGACTAGGACTGTATATTCCTTTCTATACAAGGCGAAGTCTGCCGAATCTAGCTATATCTCTAATTACAAGGCTAGGCCCATCCTCTATCCGAGTGGCCCATATGCTTGTCATGAGGTACCCAGGGCCCATGGCACCCACAGTAGCCCCCGAGACCTTCATAGTTGAGTCACAGCTGATGCCGAGTGCTCATCCTCCACGGTGAAGTCTTCCCGAGTGCATTGCTCCCGAGTACTCTTTGTCTGAGTGCTGCTTCTCCCGAGTCCTGCTTCATGTCAGCTGGCAGCGAGGCTATGAAGGTTTCGATGTAGATGTTGGAATAGTGTGCGCCGAATAGGCGCACCTATTAGGTGTAGCCCCCGACTTTGTGCTTAATTGTGAAAACAATTAAACATGAAGTCAAAGATCTTTAACCTTGTAGTCTTTCCCGAGTAGATTACTACTGGTACATGAGACTCTTCGGTATCATGTCAACCGGAATATGATTTATAGTCTTGCCGAGTAGGGAACTACTCGTATATAGGACTCTTCGACTTCATGTCAGTCGGAATGTGCGTTTATAGTCTTGCCGAGTAGGATGCTACTCGTATATGGGACTCTTCAGCGTCATGTCAGCTGGAAAGGGGGTGTTTATAGTCTTTCTCGAGTAATATACTACTCGAAAATTAGACTTGTCAGCTTCATGTCAGCTGGAAAAGGCGTTTATAGTCTTTCCCGAGTGGCGTCCCATTCGGAAGTTAGACTCTTCCGCATCATGTCAGCGGGAATGAGAATTTTATAGTCTCTCCCGAGTAGTGTACTACTCGAAAGTTAGACTCATCCGCGTCATGTCAGCGGGAATAATGCTGCTCATGGCAACTGGTGGCCACGCATGTAGGCCGAGTACCACTGTATGAAAAATAAATCCATTACGTGTTAGGTGTACTCGAGAGAGATACCTGCATCTCCAATTTTAATGAAGACCAGCTTGTGATCCTTGTAAGGATGTATCCTCGAGACTGGTGGATAACAGATACCCAAACATATATGTTTTAGCAATAAGCTCTCATGAAGCATATCTGTTTACCTCATCGGTTCCTGTGGGTAGCACCAGCGCTATAATTTCAACTCAGCCTGCGGCGGCCCACATGGAGCATGCTACTGTAGGAACTCATATCTTGGTGGCTGCTACCAAATAAGCCGGCCTGAGCCGACCTATCCAGCAATAGCTCTAAGAAGTATCATCCATCGCATGTCAGGATGAGTTTTCGGTGTTAGTAACCGCAATCAGCCAAGAAATCCTTATTCGCAAGCCTTTCCGACTTACGTTCTGGATGCAAACTGGTTGCCACGTAAGCCTGAGTAGGTATAATGCAGGATCTGCTTGCCCTCCTCAGGTGTGACACAGTGCATGAGAACTCCGGATGCACTTTGATGATATAAAGTCTTCTCTGACTTGGGTAAAGCCGAACAAGGTACCCGAACCTTGCATTAGCGGGTTCGGCTGGCGACCCTCATGGGGCGTACCCTATCCAACAGAATTATAGCCAAGCTAAGGCACCCGAACCTTGCATTAGCATAGGATTCGGCTAGCGACCCTCATGGGGCGTACCCACCTGACAGAACCGTGACCAAATAAGGTACCCGAACCTAGCATTAGCGTAGGATTCGGCTGGCGACCCTCATGGCGTACCCTATTTAGCCGAGTGGTATACAGCCCCGACTGGCGCGGGGCCGATTGTTGGCTCGCATGGAGCGTAGTCGGGGTAGATGACGTCCCGACTGGCGCAAGTACTCGGTGAGTAGCCCTCATGGAGCATCCCGAGTGTATTTTGGCAGACTTGTCCAGCCCCCGAGCGTAGGAGATGGGCTCGTAGCCCTGAGTTCCTGTCACGCGTATCCGGAGCTAGGCTGCAATATAAAGATTATCGGATGAGTAGCATTGATGATGAAAACAATCATCCGAATTAAATGTATTTTACAATATATGTAAATACGTGTTCTCCCTCTTTTTGATATTAATTTCCTCGAGTAGTTGACCCCTTACGTTTAAGCACTCTGCCCGACTAGTCATAGCCCCTAGCGTCGGGAGTTGGCTCATGGCTCTTTCCCAGGCACGCGTTTTGGGTGACTTGAGTTCGTCTTACATGGAGCAGAGTTTCACGGATCGAGATTTATGCTACTCGAGTATTTTGTAATCATTTAAGAGCAAAACGGAAAAAAAGTAAATGCGCAGCTTGTACACCTATTAGGTGTAAGCGGCTGTTGGCACTAGCAAGGCCGAGTAAGGAGATGTTTATCAGAAAGCGACTTAGCTGTTCGGTATTTGGGAGTGGGGATGCCATCCTCGTGTTTGAGCTTGTGAGCCCCCGAGCATGTCGCTTGTTGTTCTGATAATCTTCAGTTGTTGAAGGTCGAAGGCGGTTGTGACCGACTGCCACAATAGAGCCGTCTGACTTGCGTTTGCTATTCCCAGCTTTAGTCGGGACCGCGTCGTCGGTGTCGTCCCGCTTCTTCTGTCAGGGTGACTTGTGTCATCGAGGGCCTCGGCAACAGCGTGACCGAGTCGGCGTACTTGTTTGCCATGTCGAATAGGGCCTTGACAGAGTTGGGAGGCTTCCGCGTGAATTTGTCGATGAACGAGGTGTCTCTGACTCCTTTTCGAAGGCGGCGATGATGACCTCGTCCTTGATCTTCGGGATTGAGTTCCTCCTCTCAGAAAACCTCTTGATGAAGTCACGAAGAGACTCGTTCTTCCTTTGGCGCAACTGATATAGGTCGTACTCGGAAGATGGCCTCTCGTATGTTCCCTGGGAAGTTGGTGATGAACCGTTCCCGGAGTTCTCCCCAAGAGCCGATGATCGCTTTGGGAGTCCTGTTAGCCATGTCCTCGCTGAGTCGGCTAAAGCGACTGGGAGGTAGTTAGCCATGACTTTGGTGATTTCTCTCCAGCTGCTCGGAATCGCCAGAGTGTAGACCGTGAGCCAGACTTGGGATTGGTCTTGCCGTCGTATTTGTCGATGCCTGTAGGCTTGAAACCGGCGGCCAGTCGACCTGTTGTAGCTTCCTGGGTGAAGGCTGGTATGCCTCCATCGTCATGAGGACTCCGACCCCGACTACGCGGGAAACCGCTCGTGATGGAGGCGAAATGCTCGTTCTCGTCTTCCAGTTGGCGTTGCTCGTCATCTTCTCGTTCGCGGCGCCGAGCATTGGTGTCCTGCCGAAGATCATGCCATAGTTGGCCTCGGAGATCCCGGTTGTCCCGACGGGTCACTTGACGTTGCCCGGTTGTTGTTTGGGTTGCCGAGTGACGTCTGACGTGCCGCCGTATGCAGCTGACTGGAGCCAGCCGCGCGGCGTCGCTTTGAGGTAGACGAGACTGCCGTTGGAATGTCGACCAATTGGTCGGTATGAGGGTATCGCCCGACTGTTGGTGCTGCTGACATGCAGCAGCGGTAAGCATGGCTTTTATCCTTGCGATCGTCGGGGTGGCCTGGTGATCAGGCCCAAGTTTGGACCGTGTCCAGTAGGGTTGCGGCGGCCACGATTGTTCTGTTGTGGCGTGACGAAGACGTCGTGGTCGCCGACTCGGGTTTGGAGGGCTTGTTGCTGAGCAGTCCGCCCGGCTCTGCGCAGATCGTCGTTGCGGGCCGCAGGCGTCTTGCTTCTTCCTCTTGTTGTTCTCGCAGTCGGCTGGCCTCCTCTTGTGGCTCGTGTCGTCGGCATGATTCCTGAATAGGAGTCGAGCCTCTGGATGCCATGAAAATTTCTCGTGGCGGAGTGAAGCTTGCCGAGCTGGTATCCGACTTAGAGTCGTAGTCCGACTGGAAGTCGGAGTCCGACTGAGAGTCGTAGTCGGAATAGTTGATGGGGGTGATTACCACTCCGACCTCCCTAGATCCGATCTCGAGGCGGCTCGGGGCCGTATCCGAGTCGAACTCCAGGGGATCGGGTTTGCCGCGTCGGACGCGTAGGTTGTAGGGATATCCGCGGCGTCGCCGAGTCCGAACAGGAAATTGACGATCTCTTCCTTCTCGGCCCGATCTCGGCCGGCTCGAAACCGAGTCCGAGTCGAACACTGAAAGGAAGAGTTGTCCCTGGGCTCGGGCGTATAGGAGAATCGCCGCAGCATTCGTCGAAGATTGCCGCAGCGTGGTGGGCCGACTGGCGCCGGGAGTCGGCTGGTTCCTCGACCGGTTGGATCGTGTCCGTGTCGACCAAGGTGAGATTGCCGATCTGGTCGGCGATGAAGTCGAGGCTTCTGAATGCGATTGTATCTCCGGGGGAGAGTTTGCCGCCGACGACTTCGGTTGCTGTATCCATCGAGCTTGTAGATGTAGATCGCGCCGAAGCCCCTACCTGGCGCGCCAACTGTCGATGTTTTACACCGGCAATAAATATATGGGGCTACTCGGCGGATGGAAACTCGGTGGATTGCAAAGGAACACAAGGAAATTTTATACTGGTTCAGGCCCTCGATGTGAGGTAATACCCTACGTCCAGTTTGTATGTATTCCTTTGAGGATATACGGTGGTAGTTCTGATGAACTGTATGGCCGTGTGCTTCTATGAGCTCTTCTGCCTCATGGGGCGCCCTGCCTCCCCTTATATACTGGGGACAAAAGGTTAAAGGTAGGAGTCCCCATCGGATTACGACTAGGAGATCTCCCCTTAGAGATATAACGTACCCGACTAGGACTGTATATTCCTTTCTATACAAGGCGAAGTCTGCCGAATCTAGCTATATCTCTAATTACAAGGCTAGGCCCATCCTCTATCCGAGTGGCCCATATGCTTGTCATGAGGTACCCGGGGCCCATGGCACCCACACTCTATATGGCAACTTGGTTCTGTGTACCCTGGCTTTCCTGGGCAGGGATTAATACACATTAATGTTCAGAATTTCGGTGGCGAATTTCTAGGTGTTACACTAAAGATGTGTTTCAACCTAGAAAGGAGAAAAAAGAGCCACCTGGTAGGAAAGATACACTTAAGTTGAAAGGAGCTTCCATGTTAGCTACTAAATCTGAGATTTCTGACTTAAATGTTAATGAATCTATTTGCTATGCTTTGGTTTGGAAGGAAACTTTCTTTACACTAGAGGACTTGTTGAATGAATATGTGTTGAATGAAGGATTGTTGTATCGAGCTAACAAATTATGTATTCCTGCAAGCTTTGTTCGTCTTTTGTTTTTGCAGGAAGCGCATGGAGGTGGATTGATGGGACATTTTGGAGTGAAGAAGATGGAGGATGTGCTAGCAATCACTTCTTTTGGCCGAAAATGCGGCGTGATGTTGAACGATATGTTGCACGATGCAGCACTTGTAACAAAGCTAAGTCCCGTCTTAATCCACATGGTCTTTATATGCCTCTACCCGTCCCTAGTGCTCCTTGGGAAGATATTTCTATGGATTTTGTTTTAGGATTGCCTAGGACAAAGAGGGGGAGGGATAGTGTCTTTGTTGTTGTTGATAGATTTTCCAAAATGGCACATTTCATTCCTTGTCATAAGAGCGACGATGCTACCATAGTTGCTGATTTGTTTTTCAGGGATGTCGTTTGTCTACATGGTGTGCCCAATACAATTGTTTCAGATCGAGATACCAAGTTTTTGAGTCCTTTTTGGATGACGTTGTGGAGAAAATTGGGGACGAAGTTACTATTTTCTACAACATGCCACCCCCAAACCAATGGACAAACGGAGGTGGTGAATCGTACTTTGTCAACGATGTTGCGGGCTGTTTTGAAAAATAATTTGAAAATGTGGGAAGAATGTCTTCCGCATGTGGAGTTCACCTACAACCGTTTGTTGCACTCCACCACAAAGATGAGCCCATTCCAGGTGGTATATGGCTTTAATCCTCGCGCTCCAATTGATTTATTGCCTTTACCATTTTCAGAAAAAGTGAATTTTGATGCTAAGACATGGGCTGAATTTGTGCTTAAGTTACATGAGACCACTAAGAACAATATTGAGTGTATGAATGCAAAGTATAAACTTGCTAGTAGTCAAGGTAGAAAGGAGCTTATTTTTGAACCTGGTGATCTTGTTTGGTTACACATAAGAAAGGATAGGTTTCCTACTTTGTGTAAGTCAAAATTAATGTCTCGAGCTGCTGGTCCTTTTAAAGTTCTTGCGAAGATCAATGATAATGCATACAAGATTGATTTGCCTGTAGATTATGGTGTGAGTGATGTGTTCAATGTTGCTGATTTGAAGCCTTACTTGGGTGAAGAAGATGACCTTGAGTCGAGGACGACTCCAAATCAAGAGGGGGAGGATGATGAGGACATTACTTCTTTCGATACACACTTACAACCTCCATAGGTCCAAGGACCAATTACTCGCGCACGTGCCCGTCAACTTAATTGCCAGGTGAATCCATTCCTAAGCTTACATGGAAATATTTCTACAAATGACATGCTATTTAATTCTTTTGATGATTTTATTGTTATTAGGACCTGGGAGAAGACCATGGAGAATAGCTCAAGAAGCCAAATATTAAAGTGGAGACAACAAGTGCAAGTAAATTCTTATTCCTGAGACCGATTCAGTTTTGGGCTAGGAGATAGCGTCAACTTCAAACGGCCATAACTTTTGATCCAGGAGTTACAGGGCCTACAAGTACTTGTTGGAAAGCTTATAAAGTCTACTTTCAGATGGTTTTAGTTTCACACCAAAATTCCTCCTGAGCTGTCCAGAATCGACAAAACAAGTTGTGTCATTTTTCCCATCCGAGTCAGTTTGGGCCTTTAGGCTTTATGTTTGTGTCGTGTGCTAAACCCATGAGGAGTGTGCCCCTCACAGGGAAAACCCTCATCCTAGGACGTCCTAACTCATATATATTTAGTAGCCGTCACTGTTTAGATGAGTTTTGCTTAGATTATTCTATCTTTGAATAGTTTCACCATTTATCGGTTTGTAAAACCCCAACTTCGAGAGTATAATCATTCATCTGCAAGTGAGTTGCAATCTTTCTTGTTCTTGCTTGTGTTCTTTGATTCGCATGCAGGGATTAGCCTTCGTGGTGAGGTCTTGGTGATCAGAAGCCGGATCGTGAGTGTCAATTCTCCACCAAATTGAGAGTTAACCTTACCTAACGGAAGATCGGACACCCCGTTGCCATCACCTCCTCTTCCTGCTCGCGTAGTCGGCACACTTCTTGTGTGGGTGCAGAACCTTTGGACACCATGAAGATTTCACGGGGCTGGAGGAAGCTCGCCAAGCTGTTGTTGAAGCTGCTGTTTGAACCATTGTCCGACTTGGAGTCGAAATCCGAGTAGTTGATTGGAGTAAGGATGACTCCAGCCTCCCTAGATCCAATCTGGAGCGGCTTTGGGCCATGTCCAAACTGAACCGTAGGGGATCGGGTCTGCCTCGTGGGATGTAGATCCACGGCATTGCTGAGTCTACAGGGGAGATTGATGATCTCTCCCCTTCCTAGCCCAACCCGGGCTGGCTCGAGGACAAGCGCGAGTTGGACGCCGAAGGAGAGAGTTTTCCCGAGACCCGGGCAGGTGGTAGATCGCTGTAGCAAATCGATGAGGGTGGCTGCGACATCTTGTGGGCTGACTGGCTCAAAGTCAGCTGGTTCCTCAACCGGTTGGATCAAGTTTGCGTCGGCCTAGGTGAGATTGCTGAACATGTCGGCGACAAAGTCGAGGCTTCTGAATGAGATTGTATCTCCGGGGGAGAATTTGCCGCCGTCGACTCCGGTCGCTAGATCCATCGAGCTTGTAGATGTAGATGTAGATCTCACCGAAGCCCCTACCTGGCGTGCCAACTGTCGATGTTTTACACCGGCAATATGATTATAGGGCTACTCAGCAGATTGAAACTCGGTGGATTGCAAAGGAACACAGGGAGATTTATACTGGTTCAGGCCCTCGATGTGAGGTAATACCCTATGTCCAGTTGTGGTGTATTCCTTTGAGGATGTGTGTTTGCTTCTATGAGCTTATGTGTTGTTCTGCCCTTAGGGGGCGCCCTATCTCCCCTTATATACTAGGGGACAGGGGCACAAGGTAGGAGTCCTAGCCAGACTATAGCCAAGGGATCTCCTCTTAGAGATATAACTTACTCGACTAGGACTGTATATTCCTTATCGTACAAGGCAAAATCTGCCGAGCTCTATTATATCTCTAATTACAAGGCTAGGTCCATCCTCTATCCGAGTGGCCCATATGCTTGTCGTGAGGTCCCGGGGCCCATGGCCTCCACATCACCCACCAGAGAAAAATTGAAATATGTCCTTCAGATACACTTTTCAGCATCCCACAATGTCGCCGAGTACGAGGCACTCATCCACGGGCTCCGCATCGCCATATCACTCAGCATTCGCCGACTGGTAGTACGCGGGGATTCCCAACTCGTGGTGAACCAGGTCATGAAAGACTGGATTTGTCTGGACGACAACATGGCGGCTTACCATCAGGACGTACGTAAGCTAGAAAACAAGTTCGACGGGCTAGAGATTACACATGTGCTGTGCTAATATAACGGAGCTGTAGATGAGTGAGCCAACATGGGATCCACACGAGAAGTGGTCCCGAATGGAATCTTTGTCGAGCAACTATTGGAGCCGTCAATCAAGAAAAAATCAGTACTTGAGCAGTCGAGGGCTGAACCTACCCCGGCAACAAATGAAGTACTTATCACCTCTCAAGATTGGCGGACTCCAATCATCAGTTCCTCCTAGAAGACGAGCTCCCAGAAAATTGCAGTGAGGCTGAGCGGATCAAATGTCGAAGCAAAAGTTTCCTCATAGTCGGTGAAGACCTTTATCGTAGAAACGCATCTGGATTCCTCATGCGTTGCGTCACACCTGAGGAGGGCAAGCAGATACTACAATCCATCCACTCAGGCATTTGTGGCAACCACGCTACATTAAGGACGTTAGTCAGAAAGGCTTATAGACAAGGTTTCTCCTAGCCAACTACGGCTACAGGCACTAAAGACAGTTCAGATATGTGAGGGATGCCAGTTCTTCGCCCGACAAACAAATCTTCCAGCTCAAGAACTACAAACAATTCCAATCTCTTGGCCCTTTGCAGTTTGGGGACTTGACATGGTCGGGCCGTTCAAAAGAGAGCTAGGAGGTTCACACACTTGCTACCATAACAGCGGCAAGGGATCGAGGCAAATTCACAAAGTGGATCGAGGCAAAACCCGTTGCTACCATAACAGCGGCAAGGGCAAAGGACTTCATCATGAGAATTATATATCGATTTGGAGTTCCCAACCGCATTATAACGGATAATGGCACTCAGTTCACTGGTGGCATTTTTCAAGATTTTTGTGATGACTTTGGCATCAAGATCTGTTATGCTTCTGTGGCACACCTACAAAGCAATGGGTAGGTTGAGCGTGCCAATGGCATGGTCTTACAAGGTATCAAGACAAGGGTGTTCGAGCGACTAAAACCATATGCAGGGCAATGGGTGCAAGAGCTTCCATCTGTTCTCTGGTCTTTAAGTACCACGGTTAGTCAAGCAACAGGGCAATCCCCTTTCTTCCTAGTCTATGGTGCTGAGGCTATGTTACCAACCGAGTTGGAGTTCGGCTCACCACGAGTCCGGGCCCACTTAGATGCAAAATCAGTGGAAGACCGACTGGTCGAACTAGATCAATTGAAGGAAGCAAGGGACATCGCAACTATCCAGTCGGTAAGGTATCTTCAAGGCTTGCATTGTTATCACAGTCAGAATCTTCATGGCCGCGCCTTTTCGGTGGGAGATCGTGTTTTGAGAAAGATCCAAACCACCAAAGACAGGCATAAATTATCTCTCTTTTGGGAGGGGCCGTTCATTATCGCTGAGGTGACACGTTGTCGATGCCATGGGCCCCGGGTACCTCATGAGAAGTATTTGGGCCACTCGGACAGAGGATAGGTCTAACCTTGTAATTAGGGATACAATAGGACTTGGCATACATAACCTTGTACAACAACAGAAGGATATACTCCTAGTTGGGAACATTGTATTCCTAGAAGGAAATCCCTTGGTCGGGGTCCGACTAGGATTCCTACTTTGTATCCCTATCCCTCGGTATATAAGGGGAGGCAGGGCGCCCCTTGAGGGCAAGATCACAAAGATCAGAATCATACAACCTCAAAGGCAATACACCACAACTTGACGTAGGGTATTACCTCATCTTGAGGGCCAAGGCCTGAACCAGTATAAATCATTTGTGTTCCTTTGCAATCCATCAAGTTTAGGTCTCACGATTAGCCCTATATATTTATTTCCGATACAAAACATTGACACACGTCCAGGAGCCTACCGACTGAAGACAGAAGACGACATCCTAATCAACAACTCATGGAACATAGAACAACTATGTCTTTTCTATACCTGAGTTTTGTACTCCTTTTCTACACATAAAGTTAGTTACTCTAACTCACTACGTCGCTTGTTCCAAACGAGTAGTAAGTCAAGGGCTACATGTTAATACATGCCTATTGTCGTTAATAAAATCTGAGCTTGTTTTATCTAAGTCATGAAGCTTTACAACAACTACATTAAGTTTTCCCGAGTATAGTCCTGAGAGGTCAATGATTTTTATTAAGTTAATCTCAATTCATTAGGTGTAAACTATCTAGTTGGGTAAAGCTAATGATGGCCTAGAAGCAGCAAGTGCTCGGCAAGCCTTAATGACAAACAGCAAAAATATTTACAATATTTACATATTATTTTTGGTGAACACCAAATATTTCTGTCTACATCGACAGGTCCTTGGCTTTAGCTTTTGCAGTTGCCCTAACCTGACTAATCTGCTCCAAGCCCTGCTCCGGAGTAGTCCCTTCGGCAAAGCCTTCACCAACAGCCTCAATATCTACCCGGGGGTAGAGAGACTTGGTCATGGCCAAGGCCTGGGCAATCCCGACAACGATGCGCTCATCCGAGTACTTCTTTAATATCTTTGGAGCTTCCTTGAGGTGTTCTGCTACTTGAGCAATTGAGCTGGAGCTGGATCCGGCCTGGTGTGGCTGCATGATGTCAAGCAAGGTCTTCGTGGAGTCAACAATGATTTGTCGCGATTCCTTTATAACATTTATCTCCTTTGCAAAAGCGCCGAATTGGATTTGCGAGTTGGCCTTGCAAGCTGTTTACACGTAGACAAGAACATCAGCAAACCAAGATGCCTACTGGGTCGAGCATGCAGTCGGATGAATGACTTACTCGCATAGTCGGTCTCCACTTTCAACTTGGCCTTCTCGAGTTCCTTCAATTCCTTTTTTAGGCACTTGATCTCCTGGGACTGGGCAGTGAGATTTGACTCAAGGGCTACAGCAAGAAGACATTCAAGACTCAATAATGCAGGAAGATTTACTCAAGTGCACTCGGGCAAAAAGGAATCTTACTTCTGATTGTCCCAGCCTAAGTCCAGTTTTCATCCCTAACCTTGTCCACCGACCTCCTCAGCCACTCCTCCCTCTCCTTGCTGGATCTCTCCAGGTTTTCCTTGGCAGTCTGGAGCTGTTGGAGTTGAGTAAGCTGAGGGGCGAGTTCGGTTAGGACCTTGCCCATCTTCTCTGACCGATCGACCACCTTCTGCTCAAGAATCATCGAAGTCAAGCAAAACAAACAACAAGGATGTAAAACTCTGAGAAATCGCCAATTAACAAATACAGTAAGATCAACCGTGTACGCGGATCCCCGTCGATGCAGCGATGGCGACATACATCAGGTTCACCCTTTCTCTCTGGACACTTGCTCGTCGTTCTCAAAGCTTTCAGCTTCCCCCTCTGGAGTAACCCAGTAAAATGTCCAGGGGAAGACTAGTGGGGGAGCACCGAGCCTGGGGAGATTGCCTTCATCAGAAGAAGATGACAGTGGAGGTGATGGAGTCCTAGGCCTTGGCTCAATGGGCAGCATGGCTTCCTGGATGAGCTTGGGGAATGTGGCCTCGACCGTGATGTCCTGGGTAGCTGGCGCTTGTGGCTCGGCTGGGTGGATTACCGCAGCTTCAGGGGCTAGGATGATCTCTGGCTCAGCTTGTGGCGCGACTGGCTCATCCTTAGTCGGGACGGGATCTACTACGGGGGTTGGTGGTGCTGCCCCCATGGGGTCAGCATCACTTGGCTTCCTGCAAAAATATTCAACTTTCAAGATATTGCAAGAATGTTCAAGGCACTTTGAAGATTGAAGATTTTCATACCTCTTGGAGGTTTTAACTTTCCACCCCGGTGCATTGGGGGCGGAGGATGTTAGCGAGGGGCAGGATAGCTTGCTCAGCGGCGGAGAACTGCCAACTATCGAGCTTATCGGCGTGGCAGTCAGCAGAGGCGAGCTTTGCCTAGTCGGTGCTATGCCGAACGCGGCCAACTGGGGGGGGGGGGGTGGCTGTCCTAGGGTTGGAAAGCCTAGGGGCAGTGCTGCTGGTGTCTTTGATCCTTAGGCTCCCAGGTGCCTTGCTCGACACATTCTTATTTTTGCCTTGGTCAGTTGCTGGTCTTTTCCCAGCCCTTTTGGGGCTGGGTTGGGTGGCTGAAGGGCTGGCTAGGCGTTTCCTGGGTCCCACGGCCGACTGGTCTTGGGAATCAGAATCAAACTATTCATAGTCCTACGGATGTTTGGATATTATCTATTACATACTATAGAGCTGGACAATATTTGTGGCATTCATCATAGATGGATATCAAATTAACAACAACATAGCATGTTACCTTTGGCCGGGGCCTGCCCTTGTAGTAGGGTTTAGGGGCTCGTTCCTCGTCTTCGGTCTCCACAACTCTATTGACAAAGAAGCGCAAGAAAGTGTCAGTGACCTTGTTCTTGTCAACGAAGTCAGGATATTCCCTGCTCAGATCATTCTTGCCCTAATAGTCAAATCTGAAATGGCTTCTGGCCTTTGGTGGTCGGGTTCAGTGGTTTAGAAAACATCTTGCCACCCAGAGACCAGTCAACCCATTCCCTTTCAGTAGATCGATCTTCTCCAGCAGCTAGTAGACCTACCCTATCTCCTTGTGCTATGGCACAGAGGACTAGCTCTCCAGGACAATTGGAGGATTGCCTGTGAAAGAGCGGAGAGAGGGTTCCAGATTCAAGCAGTAGAACCACTCTCAGTGCCATCCCTTGAGAGAAGTTTTTACGGGGATGTTGCGATAGGACCTCTTCATCTCATTCATGAGCTGAAGGCCTACCCCCCTGATGGTTTGGATTTTGGATTTTGATGGCTGGGGCTTAATGTGGAAGAGGTATTTGAAGAGATTGAAATGGGCCTTAACCCGCAGAAAAGCTTCACAGAGAGTGGCAAAGATAGAAATTTGAAGAATGGAGTTGGGGTTGAGATTCACCAGTTCAATCTGGTAGAAAGCAAGAAGGCGGCAGAGAAAATCTGAAGATGGGAGAGCCAAAACACGGTCAAAGAATGAAGTAAAAACCAAGGTTTCACCCAGGTTTGAAGTGGGGACGGACTAACCCTCGACTGCACGCCAATTGATAATTTCTTGTTGCTGCAAAATCATCTACTTCTCCAAAATCCACAGCTTCACCATGCTGCAGTCTGACACCGGCCAAACTCTGGACGATATGTCGGGGATATCGAACGGGGGCCCTCAGCATTGCTAGAGGTGAGGAATTGGGCGGAGAAGCTCTAGGGCACTGGGAATCGATGCTGGTAAATGGAGCTCGGCGGGTTTCAAGCCGGGAGCGCGTGCGCAGTGAACCCTAGCGAGGCAGAGAGCATGAAATTTGGGCGTAGTTTTGGGAGCAGAAGTGATTTGGTAGATTGGGGGAGAAAGAGGAATCTTTTCTCTCTCTGGCCGCTTTATAAGGCCTGCGCTGAGTTAGTGGGTTTGGGTGGACTAGTTTGGTAATGGGCCATAAGATATGAGTTTCTAAATAGCATATCCTACTGGGCCGATTGTTGAATGTGTTAAAATCACAGTATAGATGCTATTTTACAGAAACTGATCAAAATAATCAGATATGCTTGATGTTAAGCCTAATTGCTAGACACATATGTTCAGATATCTAAATTATTTGACAGGTATTGAGGGTATATCCTGATAAGGATCAATAGCTGGTCTTCATTAAAATTGGAGATGCAGGTATCCCTCAAGTACACCTAACCACATATTGGGTAAAACTCTGTGAAGTGGTACTCGGCTTACAAGTTTAGCCAAAATTACCTTGAGCAAAAATATTTCTGTTGATATGATGCTGAATAGTCCAATTTCTGAGAAATGTACCACTCGGAAAAGACTTGAAGGTTAAAGATCTTTGACTTTATGTTTAATTTTTCACAATTAAGCACAAAGTCGGAGGCTACACCAAATAGGTGCGCCTATTCGGCGCACACTATTCATATTTTTTTATGAAGCCCTTCATAGCCTCATTGCCAGTTGATATGAAGCAAGACTTGGAGAAGAGGTACTCGGACAATGGGTACTTGGGAGCGAGGCACTCAAGAAATTTTCACCAAGGAGGATGAGCACTTGGCACCAGCTGTGACTCAACTATGAAGGTCTCAGGGGCTACTGTGGAAGTCATGGGCCCTGGGTACCTCACGAGAAGCTTTCTGGCCACTCGGACAGAGGATAGGCCCAATCCTGTAATTAGGGATGCAGTAGGACTCGGTGAATATTATCTTGTACGATAAGGAAAGGGATATATAGTCCTAGTCGGGTACATTGTATTCCTAGAAGGAGATCCCGTGGTCAACTCTGACTAGGATTCCTACCTTGTAACCTTGCCTCCTCGGTATATAAGGAGAGGCGAGGTGCCCCCGGGTAGAGAACAACAGAGAACAGAATCTCACTAGAGAAACCTCAAAGGCAATTGTCACACCCTGAAAATCGCTTTAATTAAAAATTGTTTTTGGGTAAATCGAAATACAAGAATACGCTAGAAAATTTTTGTTTGAGAAACGTGTTTGAATAAAATTTTGAAATTTTCAATATTAAAAATCCCAAGTTGAAAATTTTAAAATAAATACTTGGATGCTTTTATATTCCCGGGGTTTTGGTTGGAATATTTTAAGCGTTTAAGTATTTATAAGGATAAACTCTTTCTGTTTCATGGTGGCATTTATTTCTAGTAAATTCCCCACGATTTAATAAGCTCTCTGAAATTTTTTTTGGAATTTTCAGAGCTCTAGAATTAATTTTAATGAGACAAAGATTATTTCTATAATTAGATAAATCTATAATAAAATCCCTATCTTTTCCCCTATTTGGATCATTCCGGGCCAGTACTTTGAAGTCTCCCCGTTCATCGTGAACTTTGACTCCCTTTTCTTCTTAGGTTTCGTGTCGCTCCCGAAAACCTAAAACCTCCTCGACGTTTCAATTCTCAAAATATACTGATATTTCAAGCGATCGAATGTTTCCTAAACTATTCCCCCCACCCTGTTCTTGACTCCCAAAATATTCCCCATATTTTGGAAGTTCATTTACTCCGTTTCCTGAACTTCGTGACATATATTCCTCGAATATCCTAATTTCTCGGTCGACGCAAAATACCCCCTTTTCCCCAAGTTACTGATTCCGTAAATATTCCCAATTTTTCGTGATTTCGGAATATTCCTGCTAACTCCTTACAATATTCTAGAAATTCCTAAAATATTCTTATACTTGGAGGGTTCCAAAAATTCCGTTGAATCTCCTCGATTCCAAAGAAATATTTTGATTTCCAAAAGTATTTCGACGTTTTCGATTTTTCAAATATATATATATATATACACCAACGTTCGCGACCCTCGAAAATTCTGAACAATTTCCCAATTTCCAATATTCCTAATACTCCTTGAAATTCTAAATTTGGAGAATTTCCAAAAAATCCCCAAAAATCCCCACCTTTTCTCCTTTTCACTTTTCTTTTTCTTCCAATTTTCCCTTTCCCCTTTTATTTTTCTCTCCTTCCTGGTTTCCTCCCTCCTGTTCATCTTCTTTTACCATGCTTCTCTCTCTCGGGCCTACCCCTGCTCCTACCCCTGCAGCTTCTCCTAGCCTGCGCCAAGCTTGCTCGGCCCACACCGCCTCGGCCCCGGCCCGCGCTGCCATGCTCCCACGTTGCCCTGGACCCGGTCCCTTCCACCTCCCGTCTCCTTCTCTCCCACTTCCCCAAGAAGCGGCGCTGAATCGCGCCCACGTCGCCGTGACGACTGCGCCCACTCCAGCTCCAAATTCGCCTCCTCGGCCACGATTCTGCCTCCCCGTGCCCTTAACTAGCTCTCCCGAGCTCCCCTCTCTCGTTTCCCACTCGCCCAAGCTCACCGCGCCCCCAAACGCCCTCTCCACCACGCTCCGCCGCTGTCTTCGGCCGTCCTTCGCCACCACCCTGAGCCACACCAGGTTGCCACGACCCCATCACCGTCTTAGCCGTCTCGAGCAGCACCTTGGCATACTCCTCCTCGAAGCCAACCGCCGCCGGAGCGCTGCCGTCATCTTCAACCCGAGGAGCTCGCCATCCCCTCCTCGCCACCGAGCTCCCTGCGCCACCTCCTTCACCAACAGGCGCTCGGTGAACCTCCCCACGCCCAAAGCCACTGCCTCCTGGCTTCACCCGCCATCGCCTGCGCCTCCTCACCACCCCGCCGCCACCAGCTCGTGGTTGCCGCCACCCACACCACTACAGCCGCCGCTGCCATCGAGAGTCCTTGTCGCTGCCGTTCTGTTCCAATGCGCCGCCACCCCAGGAAGCCACCGCATGCACCTCCGCCACCATGCTAGCCCATGGCTCCAGTGCACTGCCTCGTCGCACCGATGCCAGGAGCTAGTGCCGCTGCTTGGCTGCGGTCGTCAGCGTCCTTCACCGCCCCGAGGTGAGTATCCTCCTCGGTGTGGAGGCCATGGGCCCCGGATACCTCATCACAAGCATATTGGCCACTCGGATAGAGGATGGGCCTAGCCTTGTAATTAGAGATATGGTAGAATTCGGTAGACTTTGCCTTGTACAATAAGGAATATACAGTCCAAGTCAGGAAAATTGTATCTCTAAGAGGAGGTCCCTTGGCCCTATCCAGCTGGGACTCCTACCTTGTACTCCTGTCCCCCAGTATATAAGGGGAGGCATGGCGCCCCCTAAGGGCAGAAGATCATAGATCAACACAAATCCTCAAAGGAATAACACCACAACTGGACGTTGGGTATTACCTCACATCGAGGGCCTGAACTAGTATAAATCTCCCCTCGTTCCTTTGCAATCCACCGAGTTTCCATCCGCCGGGTAGCCCCGAATTCATATTGCCAGTGTAAAACATCGACAGTTGGCGCGCCAGGTAGGGGTGCCGGCGAGATCTACATCAACAAGCTCGATGGATCCAACAACAGGAGTCGACGATGACAAATTCTCCCCCAGAGACACAATTTCATTCAAAAGCCTCGACTTCGTCGCCGACATGTTCGGCAACCTCGCCTTGGCCGATGCAGATCCAATCCAACCGGCTGAGGAACCAGCCGACTCCGCGCCAATCGGCTAACAAGACACTGCAATCACCGTAATCGATCTGCTGCAGCAATCTTCCACTTCGCCGAGCCTCGGGACAACCCTCTCCTTCGGCGTTCGATTCGCGCTAGGCCTTGAGCCAGCCCGGGTCGGGCTAGGAAGGGGAGAGATCGTCAATTTCCTGCACGAGCTTGGCAACGCCGCTGATCTACATCATACACGGCAGACCCGATCCCCCACGGTTCAGTTTGGACTTGGCTCAAAGCCGCTCCAGATTGGATCTAGGGAGGTCGGGGTCATCCTTACTCCAATCAACTACTTGGATTCCGACTCCAAGTCAGACAGCGGTTTGAACACCAGTTCAGACACTAGTCTGGCGAGTTTCCTTCTGCCTCGCAAGATCTTCATGGCTTCAACTCCTTCACCAGAGGTACGCCGACTACAAGAGGAGCAACAAGAGGAGGCACACCGACTACGGCAACAGGAGGAGACCGACCGCGAGGCTCGCAATGACGAGCTACGCAAGGCTAGGTGAACCGCTCAGCAACAAATCCTCCAAACTAGAGTCGGCGACCATGACGTCTTCGTCACCCCTCAGCAGAACGTTGTGGCCGCTACAACCCTACTGGATACACTCTAGCTCGGACCTGATCACCAGGCCACCCCGACTATCGCCAAGATTAAAGCCATGATCACAGCTGCCACATGTCAGCAGCACCAGCAGTCGGGCGAAACACTTATACCGACCAATCGGTCGGGTTCTCCAGCAGCAGTCTCATCCACATCAGCGCGATGCCAGGCGGCCGGCTCAAGTCAGCCACACGAGGAGTCGCGGCAAACATCACTTGGCAACACCAACAACAACAATCGGCGGTGTCACCAGAACGATCGTCGGTTCAACCAGGACCTTCGAGTTCGTCTACAACACAACCTCCGATAAGACATCAATGCCCAGTGCCGTCAACGCGAAGAGGACGAGCGCCGCCGACTAGAGGACGAGCATGAGCGCTTCGGCCTCACCACTAGCGGTTCAACCACCGCGACCGGAGCCGGAGCCCTCACGAAGATGAAGGCATCCCAGCTTTCACCCACGAGCTACAGGACATTGACTGGCCGTTGGGCTTCAAGCCTACGGGGATCGAGAAATATGACGGCAAAACCAACCCTGAATCCTAGCTCACCGTATATACTCTGGCAATCTGAGCTGCTAGAGGTGACCACAAAGCCATGGCTAACTACCTCCCGGTCGCCCGGCCGACTCAGCGAGGACATGGTTAACAGGGCTCCCGAGGCGGTCGATCGGTTCATCCCTAACTTTCAGGGGACCTATGAGAGGCCATCTTCTGAGCACGATCTATACCAACTGCACCAGAGGAAGAATGAGTCTCTGCGCGAATTTATCAAGAGGTTCTCCGAGAAGCGCAACCAAATCCAATGATCAAGGACGAGGTTGTCACGCCGCCTTCCGCAAGGGAGTAGAGGACGCCCCGTTCATCGCGAAATTCACTCAGAAGCCTCCAGTCACTATCAGGGCTCTCTTTGATATGGCAAAGAAATATGCTGACTCGGCCGAGGTAGTCGCAGAGGCCCTCGACGAGAAGAAAGAGTCCCGGCAAAAAGACCAAAAATCAAAAGCTGACAACGAGCCACCACAGAACAAGTCCGGCAACCACAAACGGAAGTTGGACAACAAGGTGGCCAACGTGGAGCGCACCCAGTCCCAGCCCCCTAGGAACAACGAATACCAGAAGGTTATGAACGGGCCTTGCCCCTTCCATCCCAAGGGCAAGCACACGGCCAAGGATTGCTTCATGCTCAAGAAGTTTGCCTTTGAGCAGACTTCATCGTCTAGCGCCGACAAGGACAAAGACAAGCCAGACTCGGGACCGGCCGACGATTTTTCAAAATCCCTAGGTCGAGCTCAACCACATCTTCGAAGGGCCGTCTATGTACGAATCCAAGTAGAAGCAGAAGCTAACAGCACGTGACGTCAACGCGGTCTCTACAATAGACGCCCCCAATATTTGCGTTGGTCAGAAACACCCATCACATTCGACCGCGCAGATCACCCCGATCGGGTCTCACACCCGGGACGCTACCCACTCGTCCTGGACCTAGTCGTCAAGAATATCAAGCTAAAGAAGGCCCTCATAGACGGAGGCAACGCGCTCAATATCCTCTTCGCCAAGACCCTGGATGAGATGAAAATCCCTCGTTCAGAACTGCGGCTGAGTACTGCGCCCTTCCACGGGATAATTCCCGGCCTGTCTTCAACACCCCTCAGGCAGATAACCTTGCCAATCACTTTCGGCACACGGGATAACTTCCACACAGAAAACATCTGCTTCGAGGTCACCGACTTCAAGACCGCGTACCACGCGATACTCGTACGACCGGCGCTCGCCAAATTCATGGCGATACCGCACTATACCTACATGGTGCTCAAAATGCCTAGGCCAGCAGGTGTCCTCTCCCTCCGCAGTGACGTCAAGCAAGCCTTCACCTGCGACAAGGAGAGCTGCCAGTTGGCTCAATCACAAGAGGCAGCAGTCAGACGCAACAGCATTCGGCAAGCCGCCACAACCGAAGTCGAGGATGATCAAGTTCCGTCCCAAAAAGCAGCGAAGTCAGGAATTTCAGTGGACTCTGACACAAAGAAGATCCCCCTGGACCCTTCCGACCCCTCCAAGACTGCTCTAGTCAAGACCGGACTCGACCCCAAATAGGAAGATGCGCTCGTCACCTTCCTCCAAGCCAACAAGGATATCTTCGCATGGAAACCGTCCGACAAGCTGGGCGTACCAAGGGAGGTGATCGAACACGCCCTCAACGTCAAGACAGACGCCAAGCCAGTCAAGCAATGGCTACGGTGCTTCGCCCAAGACCGTAAAGATGCTATCCGGGAGGAGATAACCAAGCTTCTCGTAGCCAGGTTGATCAAAGAGGTCTATCACTCGGATTGGCTAGCAAACCCGGTCCTGGTCCGGAAGAAAAAGTGTAAATGGCGCATGTGCATCGACTACACCAATCTCAACAAGGTGTGCCCCAAGGATCCGTTTGGTCAACCCAGAATAGATCAGGTGGTGGATTCAACCGCAGGGTGCGAACTTCTTAGCTTTCTCGACTATTACTCGAGATACCACCAAATCAGCCTCAAGGAGGAGGACTGCCTAAAGACGTCTTTTATAATGCTGTTTGGAGCGTACTTCTACATCACTATGCCATTCGGTTTGAAAAACGCTAGAGCAACGTATCAACGGGCCATTCAGCGGTGTCTACACACTCAGATCGGGCGCAACGTGGAGGCCTACGTCGACGAAGTGGTGATAAAGACCAAGTCCAAAAAAGACCTCTTCGCTGACCTGGAAGAAACCTTCCAAAATCTTCGAAGATTCAAGATGAAGTTGAACCCAGAAAAGTGCGCCTTCGGTGTGCCATCTGGAAAGCTACTTGGCTTCATCGTCTCGCATCGCGGCATCGAGGCCAACCCAGAGAAAGTCCACATAATCATGAACATGGCACCCCCAACTAGCTAGAAGGACGTCCAGAAGCTGACAGGCTGCATGGTGGCACTCAGCCGGTTTATTTCCCGACTAGGCGAACGGGGCATGCCCTTTTTCAAGCTATTGAAGAAAGCAGACAATTTCCAATGGACTCCTGAAGCCCAACAAGCCTTCGAAGACTTCAAAAAATTTCTCACATCACCACCCGTGTTGGCGTCACCAATGCCCCAAGAACCATTAATGCTGTATCTGGCGGCAACTACTCAGGTAGTCAGCACGGCGCTGGTGGTCGAGCGAGCCAAACAGGGTCACATATAGAAGATTCAACGGCCAGTCTACTTTGTCAGTGAGGCCCTTGCCGACTCGAAGATGAGATATCCGTAGGTCCAGAAGCTACTGTACGGCCTACTCATCACTATCTAGAAGCTGGTGCATTATTTCCATGCACATCAAGTCACGGTGGTCACATCATATCCACTTGGGGATGTCCTGCATAATCACGAGGCCACCGGCCGAATCGCGAAATGGGCACTCGAGTTGATGGCGTTTGACATCACCTTTCAGCCACGAACAGCTATCAAATCACAAGCTCTAGCCGACTTCGTGGCCGAGTGGACAGAAGTTCAAATGCCTACATCAACAGCGAAGCTAGAGTACTAGACAATGTACTTCGACGGTTCTCTACGGATCAGCGGTGCCGAGGCCGACGTCGTACTGACTTCTCCTACCGGCGAAAAACTCAAGTACGTTCTCCAGATCCACTTCCTGGCTTTCCACAACGTCACCGAGTACGAGGCACTTATCAACGAGCATCACATTGCTATATCACTCGGCATCCGCCGACTGGTTGTGCAAGGAGATTCTCAACTCGTGGTCAACCAAGTCATGAAAGACTAGAGATGCCTCGACGACACAATGGCGGCATACTGTCAGGAGGTCCGGAAGCTAGAAAACAAGTTCAACGGACTAGAGATAAAACATGTCCTACAACAATACAACGATACTGCAGACGAATTGGCCAACATGGGATCTAAGCGAGAAGTGGTCCCGATAGGGATCTTTATCGAGCAACTTATGGAGCCATCAGTCAAGAAGAAACCAGTGCCAGAGCAATCGGGAGGCGAACGTACCCCGGCAACAGATGAAGTACTGAACATATGTCAAGACTGGCAGACTCCTATTCTCAAATTCCTCCTAGACGATGAACTCCCAGAAGATCACAGTCAAGCTGAACAGATCGAACGTCGAAGCAAGAGTTTCCTAGTCATCGGAGAAGAACTATACCGAAGAAGTGCATCCGGTGTCCTCATGCGCTGCGTCACCACCAAGGAGGGCAAGCAGATTCTGCAATCGATCCACTCGGGCATATGTGGCAAGCATGCCGCATCCAAGACGTTAGTCGAAAAGGCTTACTGGCAGGGATTTTTCTGGCTAATAGCAGTAACAGACGCTAAAGACATTGTTCGCACATGCAAGGGTTGCAAGTTCTACGCAAGACAAACCAATCTCCCAGCCCAAGAACTCCAAACAATCCCAATCTCTTGGCCCTTTGCAGTATGGGGGCTTGACATGGTCGGGCCTTTCAAGAAAGCGCCAGGAGGGTTCACACACTTGGTCATCACAGTGGATAAATTCACGAAGTGGATTGAGGCAAAAACCTGTTGCTACCATAAAAGCGGCACAAGCAAAGGACTTCATCATGAGTATATTATACCGATTCGGGGTCTCTAACCGCATCATCACGGACAACGGTACTAAGTTCACGAGCGGCGTGTTTCAAGATTTCTGTGACGACTTCGGCATCAAGATCTGCTATGCGTCTGTGGCACACCCACGGAGAAATGGGCAGGTTGAACATGCCAATGGTATGATCTTACAAGGTATCAAGGCCAGGATATTCGACTGACTACAACCATATGCGGGCCGGTGGGTACAAGAGCTCCCATCTGTTCTCTGGTCTCTTAGAACCACGGTTAGTCAGGCAACAAGGCAATCCCCTTTCTTTCTGGTTTACGGTGCCGAGGCTATGCTACCAACCGAGTCAGAGTTCAGCTCTCCGCGAGTTTGGGCTTACTTAGAAGACACCTCAAATAATACCCAATTGGTCAAACTAGATCAGTTGGAAGAAGCAAGAGATATCGCAATAATCCAGTCGGCAAGGAATCTTCAAGGCCTGCGTCGCTACCACAATCGCAATGTCCGTGGGCGCGCCTTTTTGGTCGGAGATCTCGTCTTGAGAAAAATACAAACCACCAAAGACAGGCATAAACTATCCCTAATATGGGAAGGGCCGTTCATTATAGCTGAGGTCATCCGGCCAAGTGCCTACCGACTGAAGACCAAAGACGGTGCCCTCATCAGCAACTCATGGAATATAGAATAGCTACGTCCTTTCTATACCTGAGTTTTATACTTTTCCATGTGTACAGATTTCTCTGACTCACTACGCTGCTTGTTCCAACCGAGTAGTGAGTCGGGGGCTGCATGTATTATATGTGCTTTGTCAATAATATACGAGCCTATTTTACTTAAGTTATGAAGTTTTGCAACGACTTTGTTATGTTTGCCCGAATACAGCTTTCTGTGGTAAACGATTTTATTAAGTTCCTATAGACCAACTCGGCGCAGATTATATAGTCGGGTAAAGCTAATGACAACTAAGTAATAATTTAGAGCTTGGCGGCATTGCACATGTATTTACACATGTCTTTACAAAAATTCATATACACTGACTGCATGATGGACTGTTTTTACATACCCAGGTCTCGGGTGATCACCTCTGCAGTCGGCCTCGCCTTGGCTATCAGCTCTAGCACCTCCTCCGGTGTCGTCTCCTCGGCGAATCCCTCTCCGATGGCTTCAATGTCTGCCCTGGGGTAGATGGACTTGGTCATCGCCAGTGTTTGGGCCACGCCGACAACAGTACGCTCATCCAAGTACCTCTTCAGGATACTCGGTGCTTTGTTAAGGCGCGCCTACACCTGAGACACCGTGCTGGAGCTGGTTCCCACATGATGAGGATCCATCACGTCAAGGAACCCTTTCACGGACTCAGCAAGGATCTCCCATGACTCCTTGATGACCTTTATCTCCTCTGCAAAAGCCTGGAATTGGATTTGGGCATTGGCTCTAGTAGCTACCCGGGTTCACCAACATGTAAAGTTGTCAGGCAAACTGCAGACGAAGTACTTTCATAGTCAGTGCAGAGACTTACTTTCATAGTCGGCCTCCCACTTGGCTTTGGCCTTCTCCAGTTCAACCTTTTCCTTCTCAAGCTTGGCGTTGGCCTTCTTCAAGTCGGCCTTCTCTTTCTCAAGCTTGGCCTTGGCCCTTGTCAAGTCGGCCTTGTCTTTTTCAAGCCCAGCCTTGGCTTTCTCGGCCTCCTTCAGCTAGACTTCTCCCTTTGTTCGGGTCTTCAGCTTGGCTTCAAGGGCTGCATATCAGAATAGTCAAGCACTCAACATGGCAGTCAAGACACAACTGGGCAATTGGAAAACAACACAGTTGGAGAAATATACTAAGGGATCAGTTAGGGAGACGTTCGGGAGACTTACTTCCAATCTTCTTGGCTTGGCCCCAATTTTCGTTCCTGAGCTGATTGACAGCTTCCCTCAGCCAAGATTCCCTCTCCTGGCTACGCCCTTCCACTTTGGCTTTTAAAGCCCGGAGCTGGTCCAATTCTTGGAGCTGGGGGGCAACCCGGGTGAGGACCTCGTTCATCCTCTCCGAGCGGTCAACCATTTTCTGCTTGGGGAGAAACAGTGCGAAGCGGAGTCAAGCGTCAGAACACTCGTGCAAGGAGGACTACCAAGATTCCAATATGACGAAATTCATACCTTAATCCCCTAGGACGAGGAGATTGCGGCGCAAAGCAAGTCTTCACGCTCCTTCTCCGCTGCAATCTCTTCATGCTTGTAACTCCTCGCAGTTTCGTCGGGGGCCGTCCAGCGGAATGTCCTCGGGAACTTGCAGGGAGGGGCTTCGAGCCTAGGGAGATCCGGCCTTTCCGAAGGCGGTGACGACAACGACGACGATGATGATGACGGCGACAAGGATGGCGACGGGGTCCTGGCCCTCACCTCAGTAGCCTCCGGGGCCTCGGGGGCTAGCTTAGGGGCAGAGCGACAGCTTCGACAACCGTCCCTTGGTCAGCCGGTGTCGGCGGCCCTGCAGTCAGGGCGGTCTTAGTTTCTACAACTGGGATCATCATCGGCTCAGCAGGTGTGCTCACTGGTGCTGGTTCGACTGGGGCTGGCTTGACAACGGGGGTAGCCGAAGCGGTCTCCTTGAGATCATTGTTGGCCCGCTTCCTACATAACGAATCAAAAATCAATATGATACCATACCGAACAAGATTTTCAGAAAACCTAGAGCAACCTACCTCTTGGAGAACTTCAGCCTTTGACAGGGGGATCCGGAGGTCGGCACTGGAGGGTCGCTGGCTGTCGCGCCTGAGGACATGGTAGTCGGTGGCAGTGTTTCTATCCTGGTCGGCCCCGCTCGCGGTGTGGCCGGCTGGGGTCCCGGGGTACTCGGCGGCGCCATTCTTGGGCTTGATGTTACTGAGCCTGGCAGTGCTGGACCTGACCTTGTACTCAGCGGCGATCGTATTGGGCTCGATGATGCTGAGCTCGACTGTGCTGGTCCCAATCTGGGACTTGGCGGCCTGGGGGCGGTACCAGTGGTGTCTTTTATCTTCAAACTCCCGACTACAGCACTCGGCCTCATAACTTTCTTCTTGCCATGATATACAGTAGGTCTTTTCCCCGCTCTCTTGGAGTCGGGTAGGGCAGCAGAAGGACTTCTCGGCTTCTTCTTCGACTTCATGGCCGACAGCGTTCGGGAGTCATCATCAAACTCCTCACATGACTGCACGCAGTTCAAAAAAATAATTTACACATTCTGGAGCCAATCTGGGCATATATCTGCAAGTACTCATCAGAGATGAACTACAAGACAATATCAGCAAGGGTTACCTTGGGGCGCAGCTGCTTCTAGCTATAAGCCGCCACAGATCTCTCTGCATCTTTAGTTTCGACCACCCCACTGGCAAAGAAATTCAGCAGGGTGTTGGTCACTTTGTGCTTGTCTATCAGGTCGGCATATTCCCGGCTGGGATCGCCTTTGCCCTTGTAGTCCCAACCGAAGTGACATCTCAGCTTCAGCGGCCTGATGCACCGAGTCAAGAAACATCTGGCCACCCATGGACCAGTCAACCCAGCTTTCTTCAGCTTGTCAATCCTGCCAGCAAGTTTGTTAACCTGCCCCATTTCTTCAGAGGTGGGCAAGGATGACCACTTGGTGATAACCACCGGGGGCAAACCCATAAAGGGGGGAAGGCTTGGCTTAAGATCGGAACAGTAAAACCATTCCTTATGCTAGCCTTTGAGAGAAGATTTCAGGGGAATGTTTAAATAAACCATCTTCATCTGATTCCTGAGTTGGATACCGGCCCCCCAATCACTTGGATTTGGTCCTGGAGTGTTGGGGTTTGATATGGAACAGATATCTAAATAGATTTAAATGTGGTTCCATGCCCAGGAAGCACTCACAAAGAGTCACGAATATGGAGATTTGCAGAATCAAGTTGGGATTCAGATTCACCAACTCGAGTTCATAAAAAGCAAGAAGCTGGCGGAAGAACTCGGAAGAAGGAAGAGAAAGACCCCGGTGGAAAAAAGAGGCGAAAATTTCGGCGCGGAAGCTGGAAGATGAAACAATTGGTGGATTGGAGAAGATGAAGGAATCTTTTCTCTCTCTCCCCGCCTTTTATAGAGCCGTTTCCGATTTGTGGGCTTGGGCCTACAAAGTCGGTACTAGGCCACCAAGACATGAGTTTCTACAGTAGCACGCTCAATGTGGGCCACTCACTGGTTGTGTTAAAATCACAGTGCTGGTGCTACCAACAGGAACCGATGAGTTAAACAGATATGCTTCATGAAGGCCTAATTGCTAAACACATGTGTTTGGGTATTTGTCTTATCCACCAGGTATCGAGGATATATCCTTATAAGGGTCACAAGCTGGTCTTCATCAAAATTGGGGATACAGGTATCTCTCAAGTACACCTGACTACGCAATGGATTTAATATCATAAAGTGGTACTCAGCCTACATGCTTGGCCACCAGTTGCCATGAGCAACATTATTCCAGCCGACATGACGCTGAAGAGTCTAACTTCCGAGTAGTGCACTACTCAGGAAAGACTATACATATTTTCTTCCAGCTAACATGAAGCTGAGGAGTCTAACTTCCGAGTGGGACGCCACTTGGGAAAGACTATAAACACCCTTTCCAGCTGACATGAAGCAGAAGAGTCCCATATACGAGTGTCATGCTACTCGGCAAAGACTATAAATCATATTCTGGTTGACATGATACCGAAGAGTCTCATATACCAGTAGTATACTACTCGGGAAAGACTATAAGGTTAAAGATCTTTGACTTTATGTTTAATTGTTTTCACAATTAAGAACAAAGTCGGGGGCTACACCTAATAGGTGCGCCTATTCGGCACACATTACTCATATTTCTATATGGAGCCCTTCATAGCCTCACTGCCAGCTAACATGAAGCACGACTCGGGAAGGAAAAGCACTTGGACAAAGAGTACTCAGGAGCAATGCACTCGGGCAAACTTCACTGTGGAGGATGGGCACTCGGCATTAGCTGTGACTCAACTATGAAGGTCTCAGGGGCTGCTGTGGAGGCCATGGGCCCCGGGTACCTCATCACAAGCATATGGGCTACTCGGATAGAGGATGGGCCTAGCCTTGTAATTAGAGATATGGTAGAACCCGGCAAACTTTGCCTTGTACAATAAGGAATATACAGTCCAAGACGGGCAAATTGTATCTCTAAGAGGAGATCCCTTGGCCGTATCTGGCTGGGACTCCTACCTTGTACCGCTGTCCCCTAGTATATAAGGGGAGGTGGGGCGCCCCCTGAGGGTAGAATTTACCTCACATCGAGGGCCTGAGCCAGTATAAATCTCCCCGTGTTCCTTTGCAATCCACTGAGTTTCCATCCGCCGGGTAGCTCCTTATTCATATTGCCAGTGTAAAACATCGACACTTGGCTCCGCCCCTTCCTCGAAGCCACCACCACCCTGCAAGTCGACCTGAGCCACCCTTGCTCCCTACTGTTGCCAGCACCACTGCCGTGCCTTGCCTGCATGCGCCGTTGTCGCTTTCGCCTGCGCCGCTAGTGAGCTCTAGGACCACCGCCATTCTTTTCCATTTTTCCTCCCCGGTGCCTTGTGTTCTTCCCCAGCTCGCCGGCCGACGCATCGCCGTCGTGGTCGTCCTCACTGCCATGCCATCGCCGGTGTCATCGTCCTTGCCCGGAGGCTAACTATCTCCCTTGCTGCCGCTTGCCACTGACAAGTCACCGTGGCTGCGCCGCCTGGGTGCCACCAAATGCCATCAACATCCTCGGTGCCGCCAGCCCCTGCTTCTGTTTCCTCCCCGATGTCGCCCTTGTCGTCCGCCATCGTCCTCATTGCCTCTGTGCATCTCAGTCATTGCTGGTTTGCTGTGCCGTCATGCCGTTAGTCCCACCATCATCGTCTCCTTCTCGGTGCCACCGCCCGCTATTCCCAGCCCCTGGCCGCACTGTTTCCCGTGCGCCATCGTCGTCTGGTCATCGAACGCCGCCGTCCTGAGTTGTCGTTGTCTCGCCTGCATGCCATCGTCATCTTACCTGCATGTCATTGTCATCGTCGCATTGCCTGTCTCTCGTCAGCCTCGGCTTGCCGACGCATCACTGTCATGGCACCATCAATCGCTACCGCCACCGTCGACTCCCCAGCCGCTGCGCTGGCGTGTCTCCTATGCTGCGCCTTGGACGGCCGAACTCATTTTGGCCCCTCGGCGTGCCACTGATGCACGGACCCCGGCGTCTCCCCCTCCCCTGTGACCTTAGCGTATATGTCTTCAAGCCATCCCGATTGTCGATCCTTCGAGACCTAATTTGGGCAGACCAATCCACATAAAATACCAAGCCGATCGCAACCAACGGATTGTCCAGGTCGAGTCTCCACCGTTGAATCCACACGTCTAAATCCGATGCCACGTTAGTCCTAGCCAGTCCATGTCGTCTACCACCTCAGCCCTGTTTTCCTCATCATCGATCCACCTCATCGCCATCTCACCTTCCGTGCCACATCGGCATCCACCTCAGTAGCAACGTCGTTTCTTTGTCCACGAGGCAAACACATCACTCCAGTCCATCACCTCACCTTTGCCCTCGGTCCATGGACCTAGTCCACAGGATCCATGTCCATGACAGTGGGCCCCACTCATTTATCCATTCAAAAATAATTCTTTTAATTTAATTCCAAAAGAATATTCTAGAGAATATTTTTTTCCAATTCTTTTCAGATTTGTTTTGAATTCGATATTCCGAAAGCCGTATCTTTTCCGTCTAAACTCCGAATTGACCCGTTCTTCTTCCTAAATTCAACTAAAATTATAATTCACTTGTTTATGTAATTTTTATGTACTATTTATTTGGAGTTTCATAGGGTTTTTATCATTTTACGTGTAGTCACATATAATCACCGTTTCGAAGGATCGCGGAGTCTACGGAAGACTTCGGAAGGGCAATCGAAGACATTTTATTGCAAGGCAAGTCACACATTCATCCTTGAGCATGTTGAACCTACTTTGTGAAACATTTTATGATTTATAAATAAATTGCATGTTTTGCCAATTACATGGAATATGGGACAACCTATCCGCTTACTTGAGACCCTGTTTATTTGTTATCCATTCCTTGATAACCTTGGGTGATAATCTAACTAGCTTAGGTCTCATTGGATGACTTGGCTAGAGATAGGACCTACTTAGCCATGTTTAGCACCACTAGATCACTGAAGGGATAATCACATTATTTCTATATTTGGTAACCTGATGAGCCGCGTGCTCAAGATGTTTGACCATGGTGATTGGTCGTAACTAATCGACTAAAATGTGATCTAATGGTGGACTGTGGGTGCATGGTTTTGCTGGTCACACCCATGGCAATTAAGGACCGGTTCACGGGACCCCCTTGGGCAAATACTCGTACTTTCCACAAGCCAGCGTGGGCAACGGCTGGGCTTGTAGCGTCTCTGCTCCCTCTCCTAGGCACCGATGATGAGGGTGGGCGTGATGGAGTTGGGTCGGCCCGGGGTAGGGTTGATCGGCTTGCGGATCCATCGTGGCATAAGGGGGGTAGCCTAGCCAATATGGGGTGTCCTGTTGGCAGGTGCAACCTCAGCGTGGTCTGGATGGTTTGGGAGAGGTTGCGTGAATGGTCCTATCACAGCCTCTTACGGGGTATCGTGGTGATGCACCAGCACACGGGAACGTGTGTGGGGCTGTGTCTTGTGGGTACAGTTGTACACCTCTGATTAGAGTAAATCTATTCGAATAGCCGCGCTTGCGGACATGGGTGGTTGGCCAAGACTCACCATGATTAGTCTCACCTTTCTTTAATTAACTTGACTTAATGGAACTGGTATAGTTTAGGTGGATGGTTTGGGCCTAATCAACGTGATGTAGCGTTGTTCAGAGATGGATTAAGACTGATTAATGTAACAACTGCTTTACCTGTTTTATAACTACCAATGTTTACAACTGCCTTTACGCAAATGAGCCGCCAGCCTCCCTTTGGAAATCCCGTGCACAAATGCATCATTGGTGTGGTTTGCTAAGTATAGTGGGTGGTACTCAGTCTTGTTGTGTCCCTCTTTTCAGAAGAGAAGACCTTGGCTTATACCCCAGTTGAGCTTGCCTGTGGTGTAGAGCTGAAGTCACGCTAGTTTCGCCTTTCTGCTGCTATTTTCTTCCGTGTGAGGACTAAGTGCCTCTTCTGTAAGTATTTACGCTTTGTTTATGTTTGGATCTGTTTATCGATTTGTCATTTTGTGTACCCTGGCTTGATTCCTGGACAGGGATTTTAATACACAAAATAGTCTAGAAGTTGGCTAAATTTCTGGGCGTGACAGCAATACACCACAGCTGGAAGTAGAGTATTACCTCACATCGAGGGCCTGAACCAGGATAAATTGTTTCATGTTCATTTGCAGTCCATCGAGATTAGGTCTCATGAGTATCCCCATATTATTATTGACGATATAAAACATCGACACCAGTAATGGGCCGTAAGATATGAGTTTCTAAATACCATGTCCTACTAGGCCGACCGCTGATTGTTTTGAAATCACAGTACAGATGCTATTTTACAAAAACTGATCAAAATAATCAGATATGCTTCATGTTAAACCTAACTACTGGACACATGTGTTCCGATATCTAAATTATTTGATAGGTATTGAGGATATATCCTTCTAAGGATCAATAGCTGGTCTCCATTAAAATTAGGAATGCAGGTATCTCTCAAGAACACCTCACCATATATTGGATAAAAATCCAGGAAGTGGTACTTGGCTTACATGCTTAGCCAAAATTGCCTTGAGCAAAAATAATTCTAGCTGATATGATTCTGAAGAGTCCAATTTCTAAGAAATATACCACTCGGAAAAGACTTGAAGGTTAAATATCTTTGACTTTATGTTTAATTGTTTCACAATTACGCACAAAGTCAGGGGGCTACACCTAATAGGTGCGCCTATTCGGTGCACACTATTCATATTTTTTATGAAGCCCTTCATAGCCTTGTTGCCAGCTGATATGAAGCAGGACTTAGAGAAGAGGTACTCGGACAATGGGTACTCGGGAGCAAGGCATTCGGGAAATCTTCACCTAGGAGGATGAGCATTTGGCACTAGCTGTGATTCAACTATGAAGGTCTCAGGGGCTACTGTGCAAGCCATGAGCCCCGGGTACCTCATGAGAAGCTTTTTGGCCACTCAGACAGAGGATGGGCCCAATCCTTTAATTAGGGATGGAACAGGACTCGGTACATTTTACCTTGAACGATAGGTAAAGGGATATAGTCCTAATCAGGTACGTTATATTTCTAGAAGGAGATCCCTTGGTCAAGTCTGACTGGGATTCCAACCTTGTAACCTTGCCTTCTCGGTATATAAGGAGAGGCGAGGTGCCCCCTAGGGCAAGAGAACAGAATCTCATCAGAGAAACCTCAAAGGCAATACACAACAGCTGGAAGTAGGGTATTACCTCACCTTGAGGACCTGAACTAGGATAAATTGTTGCGTGTTCCTTTGCAGTCCATTGAGTTTAGGCCTCACGAGTAGCCCCATATTATTATTGCTGATATAAAACATCGACAATGATCACGACGCCTGTAAATGACTACAACGTGACCTCCATCACGACATCAATGTAGGATACCAAGAGCGCGAGGAAGACGAACGATGCCGACTTGAGGACGAGCACAAGCGCTTAGGCCTTCACCACGAACGGTTCCACTGACGCAGCCAGAGCTGAAGCCCTCACTCAGATGAAGGGGTCCCTCCTTTCTTGCGTGAGCTGCAGCAAGTCGACTGGCCCACAGCCTTCAAACCCACTATCATAGAGAAGTACGATGAAAAGACCAATCCTGAGTCCTGGCTCACTGTGTACACCCTGGCGATCCGAGCATCTGGGGGCAACCACAAGGCTATGGAAAATTATCTTCAAATTGCCCTAGCCGACTTGGCACAAACATGGTTGACAGGGCTTCCTAGACGGTCTATTGGCTCCTGGGAGGAACTCCGAGAGCATTTCATGGCCAATTTCCAGGGAATGTACCAAAGGCCAGCATGCAAGTACGATCTATACTAGTGCCATCAGAAGAAGAATGAGTCTCTCAGAGGCTTCATCAAGCTCTTTTTCGAGAAGAGGAACTCAATCCCCAAGTTCAAGGATGAGGTTATCATTCTGCTCGACCGCACAGATCACACTAATTGTGGAGGCCATGGGCCGCGGGTACCTCAAGGAGGGCATTTACAGCCACTCGGACAAAGGGTAGGCCGGTCCCTACAATTGGAGATAGAGTAAGACTCGGCTTCATATTACCTTGCATGACAAGGAAAGGGCTATAGTCCTAGCCGAATACTCTATGTACTGATAAGGAAAGCCCTTGGTTGCATCTGACTGGGTTTCCTACCTTGTAACCCTCATCCCTCCAGTATATAAGGAGAGGTAGGCAGCCCCTTAGGGCAGATGATTCCACATACCGTGAAAGCAATACACCACAACTGAAAGTAGGGTATTACCTCCCCTCAAGGGCCTGAACCAGTATGAATCTCATGTGTCATTTTGAATCCATCGAGTTTAGGTCCGATGAATAGACCCATATAATTATTGCCGATACAAAACATCGACAGTTGGTGCGCCAGGTAGGGATCTCGTTGAGATCATCTTCATCAAGCCTGATGGACCCCGGAGTCGACGACATCAATTTCTTCCCTGGGCAGTAGCTTTGGGAGCCTCAACTTCGTCGCTGACAAATTCGACGACCTTACCCTATCCAACTCAGATTCGATCCGATCGACCGGGGACCAAACCGATTTCATGCTAGTTAGCCTACTCAACGTTGCGGCAATCTTTGGCGACATGCTGCGGCAATCCCCAAGATGTGCGAGTCTTAGGACAACTCTTTCTTTCGGTGTTCGACTTGGACTCGGCCTTGAGCTAGATGAGATCGGGCGAAGAGAGAAGGAGACCGTCAATCTCCTGTTCGGACTCATCAATGCCGCAGACAATTTCAGTCTTACTCTGATACGGCAGATCCAATCCCCTAAGGTTTGACTCAAATACGGCCCAGAGCTGCTCGAGATCGAATCTAGGTAGGTTGGTGTTGTAATTACCCCCTAAACTACTCCGATTCACAGTTGGACAGCAGCTCGGCAAGCTTTTCTCTACCACGCAAAGTGTTTATGGCGTCCAAGGGCTCAACTCCCACTCAAGATGCACTCCAACTACGTGATCAACCAGAGGAGGAGGCTCACCGATTGTGTGAGAAACAGGAGGAAGAGGCACGACGTCAGCAAGCCGAACGCGACGCCCAAAACAACAACTTGCGCAAGGCAGGATGGACTGCTCAACAAGAAATCCTCCAAACTCGAGTAGGCGACCACGACGTCTTCGTGACCCCACAACAGAACATCGTGGCCGCTGCCACATTGTTGGACAACTTGCAGTTCGGGCCCGACCATCAGGCCACCCCAACGATCACAAGGACCAAGGCAATGATCACCGCTGCAGCATGCCAGCAGCGACAACAATCTGGAGACACTCTCGTACCGTCAAACAAGACGGTCTTTGATACAACGGTTTCATCTACTTCAACATGGCACCGTGCAGCTGGCTCTGGTCAGCATCACTTAGAGTCACAACATACGTCACTCAACAATCCGAGTAATGACCGACGGTGGCACCATCACGATGGCCGCCACGACAACCAGGATGCACGAGGACGACTACGGCGGGATCTCTGTCACAACATCAATGCTCAATGCCGAGAACGCAAGGAAGATGAATGTCGTTGATTTAAAGACGAACACGAATGCTTTGGTCTCCACCATGAGTGGTTTCATCGCCATAGTCAGAGTCGAAGCTCCCACTTAGATGAAGGGGTACTGATGTTCACCCACGAGCTACAACAAGTCGACTGGCCATCTGGTTTCAAGCCGACTGGTATAGAGAAATACGATGGCAAGACCAACCCAAAATCCTGGCTTACAGTGTACACCTTAGCAATCCGAGCAACTGGAGGTGACCTTAAGGCCATGGCGAATTACCTCTCAGTCGCCCTAGTTGACTCGGCACGGACGAGGCTGACGGGGCTTCCCAGGCGGTTTATTGGCTCCTAGGGGGAACTCCGTGAGCACTTCGTGGCCAATTTCCAAGGGACATACCAAAGGCCAGCATCCGAGTATGATCTATACCAGTGTCATCAGCGAAAAAAATGAGTCTCTCTGGGACTTTATCAAGCGCATTTCCAAGAAGAGGAATTCAATCCCTGAAATGAAGGACGAGGTTGTCATCGCCGCTTTCCCCAAGGGAGTCAAAGACATGCCGTTTGTGGAGACCATGGGTCTCGGGTACCTCATGAGAAGCTTTCTGGGTCACTCAGACAGAGGATAGGCCCAATCATGTAATTAGGGATGCAACAGGACTCGGTGCATATTACCTTGTATGATACAGAAAGGGGTATAGTCCTAGTTGGGTACGTTGTATTCCTAGAAAGAAATCCCTTGGTCAAGTCCTACTGGGATTCCTAACTTGTAACCACGCCTCTTCAATATATAAGGAGAGGCAAGGAGCCCCCTAGGGCAAGAAAGAATGATGGCAACGGGGTGCCTGATCTTCCGTTAGGTAGGAATAACTCTCGATTTGGCGGAGAATTGACACTCACAATCCGGATTCAGATCACCACGACCCAAACCCTGCAATCGCTGCACCACGTCTCCTCTCGTTATCAACTGTGCACTGCCCGGTTGACCTCACCACAAAGGCTAATCCCTGCATGCGAATCGAAGAAAACACAAGCAAGAACAAGAAAGATTGCAACTCAATTGCAGATGAATGATTATACTCTCGAGTTGGGGTATCACAAACCGATAAACGGTGAAACTGTTCAAAGACAGAATAATCTAAGCAAAACCCACCTTTAAACAACGATGGCTATTGTATATATAGGAGTTGGGACGTCCTAGGGTTATCCCTAGGGTGCACACCCCTTGGGCTTAGCCCACGACACAATTACAAGGCCCAAGGCCCAAAATAGACTCGGACTGGAAGAGGTACGTGTCTTGTTTTGATGATTTCGGACAGCTCAGGAGGAATTTTGACATCGGACCAAAACCATCTGAAAGTAGACTCCATAAGCTTTTCAACAAGTACTCATGGGCCCCGAAAGTCCTTCTAGATCAGCAGCTAGGTCCGTTTGAAGTTGATGTTGTCAGGAGGCCCGAATCCGAATCCAAAACGTGCAGAACTTCATCTCTTGCCTTCTATGGACCAAAAGTGACATGGTGATGTAGGAGTAGACTTGGGTAAGGTCTTGGTTTGGTTCCCAATCAACTTCTTTGATCATCCATGTGTTCCTTGCGCTTGGCCTCTTTCCCTTCACCCAAGCAAGTTCTCTGCAAACGAGAACACACAAAACTCATAGTGCAGTAATGGCTGTTCAAATATATAACGCATAAATCTTATGTAGAAAGTATGCACCTTTGGTTGAAGAATACATAACGTTGCTAGGGTCATATCCGAGCTAGTGATGTCCTCATCATCCTCCCCTTCTTGATTGGAAACCGTCCGCGGTTTCACCTTGTCATTAAGCCTGATGAACATATCTTTATCTTTTACCACATAGGGGGAGGTAATGTTGCACATATGGTTGGATTCTGAAATTTTTAAACATGGAGAACACTTTGTAGTGTTGTGCAGCTCACAACAGTCCCCTTCTTGCAAACCATCCTGCAACTCATTTAAACAACTAGAGGAACTAGATAGAGAATTATTTATACTCATGCGGTCCTCTAGACAAGATATATCATTATGAAAAGGAGGTATATTAAAATTTGAACAAATGTATACTCTATGCACATTATATTCTCCTTTATTATCATAATTGCCAATAACATGAAAAATTACATGAGAAGGACATGGCAAATCAGATCTAGCAAATAATTTCTTCTCTAAACAATTGAATGGACAAAGATCATCAAACTGAATATAGCCCCAAGTATTTAAAGAAGATAGCAATCTAAGCTCTTCATTTTCGCTAGCAATGTGAACAACATGTCTAAAATCAGCACATGGTGGTTCAACAACATTACTAACATGTTCATTCACTAGTTGTGGCATGGATATAAGTGAAGCATTGCACAACTCTTCTTTATCACAAGAAATAGAACCAAATCATCATGTGACAAAGGTAATATAAAACACGATTCCACTGGTGATTGCTCTAAACTAGCATGATTAGTGGACATAGATAGCACATCAGAATTGTCCATACCTTGAGTGAATGTAGCACTATTTCTGTTACCTTTGTTCTCATTTTCAAAAACTATTGGTGCACTCTTAATTAAACCATCTTGAAAGATGCATGGAACAACAGGTGGATCTTCTTTCTCTATGTCTTTCTTCTTTTCCTCATTACCTTGGCTCTTCTTAGATACCTACAAAATGTCAGTGCCCAAAGCAATACATTCATTTTGCAATAACTCAGGTTTAGGTGAAGGCATCAAAACATTAGTATTATTACATTTATTTCTGAAAGCCTCATGGTTTTTAATCTTTTCCCTCTCAAGATCATCTTTCAAAATTTCAGCAGGGGACATAGCTAGCAACTTAAATTTCTTGCCATTATGTGTAAACGTGTACGTATTGGTTCTACCACGGTGCACAACATCTCTATCATATACCCAAGGTCTAACCAAAAGTAGAGAACATGCTTGCATTGGAACAACATCGAATATGGCACTATCATGATAATTGCCTACGGAAAACTCCACTTTCACAATTTTACTTACCTTCAACTTACCGTAGGAATTGAACTACTGGATGTAATAAGGCTTAGGATGCGGTTGCATCGACAATCCAAGCTTCTCGACCATATCTGAACTTGCCAAGTTGCTATAGCTCTCACTATCAATGATAATACGGCATGCTCTATTGTGAACCACAAATCTTGATTGGAACAAATTGTGGCGTTGATTTTGCTCCGCTTTCTCCATTTGAGAACTTAGCACTCGTTGTACCAAAGTACTCTCAAGCGTGTGGTTTATGTTCTGCTTGGCAAGAGCAGCGTTGACCCCCTTCAGAATGGTTTCATTCAGCCCCTTCATCATCTGGTCATTGTAGCCTTGCATCTCGCTGCGAAGAACGCACTCCGCCATTTTGTCGGACCCTGGCATTGTTAGCAAGAAGACAGAGAAAACACAAAAGTATTATCCCTATCAACTACTACTATGCAAGGATAGTGGACACTCGCAAAAAGCACTTACCAGCTCTTACAAGGTTCTGAGACTAGCGAGCAAAGGATGGTACAACCGGTGGATGGTTCGTGATACCTTGAGGATGTGATCCAGTGATTGCAAGGGTCGAGACCGTGCTGACCAGAAGTATATATGTGGAGCTTGGGAGGCCAAATATGTTAGTAGCACATAATTCAATAACACATAGTAATACTGAATAAATGTCCAAAGCACTTGTCCTAGTTGCTGGCCTAAACACGTTCTAAACCAGATGAGATAAAACAAGGGAGACAAACAAGTATGAAGGACAGCAGCAAGGTGTTGACGCCGGAAAACCCGCCGGGGCCGTCCGGCGTCTTGGTGACACGCGAGGCCTGGGAGATCTGCTTAGCTCCAGTGCAGTCCTAAATTATTGAGGTTCGTAGCGTGCCAGTCAATTTGACCCAACAATGACAAGGAGATAGAAAAATATTAGCCAACAACCCAATCGGCCGACAGACTGATGTAGACTCCTTCCAACCGATTGCGATAGCTCCTGTACTGATTCCCCTGAGCCGACTGCCCGACTTGCCCGGCCCTCGCCTGTTGTCCGCGCCCGGTCTTTCCCTGTTGCCCACGCTCGGTTCTCATCTGTTGCCCAAGCCGGGGACCTCGTGCCCCGCCCGGATCTCTGTGCCCGCGCCCGGCTACCAACAGCGATCGCCGATAAGCCGATAGAGTCTTCCTTCAGCGATGGCACCAACAGTGTTCGCACACATTGGCTACGCCTGTACCCGGGCCCCTCCTCGCGTGCTCACGTCCGGTCCTTGTTGGTCTTCGTGTCCGGTACGTGCCTTACTGTCAACAATACTTGCGCATCGGCTAGGAAGCCGATGGTGATATAAGCCGATGATAGATTAGATAGGCGGAGTAAACCAAACGATTGCTGATAATGTTTGTACATCGGCTAAAACAGACCGATGACAATATAAATGAATAAATGCCATTAAACTAGCCGACTGCTGATAGAACACATGATCAGCTGGAAAGCCGATGACAGTATAATGTGTCAAACAGTGTTATATCGGCTGGAAGGCCGATAGCAGAACGAGTAAGCAATATAAACGATGCAGTCGGCTTTAAAGGATAACTTATCGGCTAAGCACTCCGATAAAACATCACATAAAAACCTATCAACTCAGCAAGGATAAGTCTATCACTATCAATCTAGTAGTTCAAACTTAACTGATGCAGCACAGATTAACAATGATAAAAGAACCTCGAAGAGCCGATAGATCTAATGCAATTGTGATGTATTGATAAATTATCGGCTATACATTCCGATAAGACGCTTGCGTAAAATCTATCGACCTAGCAGGAATAACTTATCGCGACAGTTCAGTAGGTCGGACCCAACCGATGCAGGACGAACTGACGATAAATTGCACCCAGTAAGCCGATAAAAGCTACGCACGCTGATTATATACCTGACCAGCCTAGAGGTCGAACCGAACCGATGCAGCCGTAGACAGAGCAGATATATCATGGTAAGCCGACTACATAGACCGACTAGAATATCGGACCTAACCGAGGAAGTCTAGCCGATAGGTAGTCGCGGGTAACGAGACTACCCTCTAGCAGGAGTTCGGACCTAACCGATGCAGCCCCGCTCGAAAGCAAGAACCGTCGAATAGGGTGGCGATGCGCTAAAGTTGATTTGATCGATTAGATGATTTACAAGCTACCCGGCATACGTATTATACCCCGAGTTACAAGATCCTGATAGGACAGGTACATAATTTCCTATCTATAAAAGGAAAACTAGCAGGCCCCGATCAGATACGAGATCAGGTTTCCTAAAAAGTATTAAAACTACCTAATTTATAGATAAGGTAATTAACTGCCATAGCATGGTCTTCACGATTCCTTCCCGAATCCGGCTTCTTCTGGATTAGCTTCCAACGGCTGATATCGCTTCTTTCCTTAACCGAACATGGTATTGAACCGAACCAAATTTTGGCGTCAACACATGCCCCCAATTTCGGAGTTTGTTATCAAACTTCGAAATCTTCTTCTGTTTGGGCCTCAATATTTCTTCCTGGCCTCTTGAAATCAGCTTTCATGAGCCGATACCTTTTGTACTAGGTGTGCTAGGCTCTCGAAGTCTTCTGATGAAAATCTTTCTTTGATCGGAGCCACCAAACCTTGGAATGCTAACTCGGCCAGCTGTGCATCATCCAGACTTAAACTATAACATCGGCTTCTAACATCACGAAACCGCTGGATATATTCTGCGACTGATTCCTCCAGCTTCTGTATTACCGATGTTAAGTCTATCAAACTCATCTCCCGAATCCCCATAAAGAAATACTTGTGGAATTGCTTTTCCAGATCGGCCCAACCTCGAACTGAGTTAGGTGGCAATGAAGAAAACCATGTAAAGGCCGATCTGGATAATGATAACGGGAAGAGTCTAACTCTCAAAGCTTCTACAGCCGATGCCTCTCCACATTGGGCTAAGAATCGGCTGACATGTTCCACTGTAGATACATCATCTTGCCCTGAGAATTTGGAGAATCTGGTACTCTGTATCGGCGCGGCAATGGAATTCTATCAAACCAATCTGGATATGGCGGTCGATACATAAATGTTTCCTTCTTCGGTCTTAGACCGAATTGCTCTCTCATCACCTCTATGATTCTTGCTGATAAATCTTCTTCTCTTGGATCTTCGTCGTGATAACACAGAGGTGGAGTTTGTAGCCGATTCTGCATCTGATATTCCCTCTGATAATTGCACTCAGGGACAGCTCCTGGATAACTCTGTCGATGCCCCCCATAGTATGCAGTCCGATAATATCCTTGAGGAATTCCATCTTGTTGCCCCCCAGCCAGTTGAATCGGCTCCACCGCCTTCATGATTAAGCTCTGTAATGTGCTCACCAATATGCCAGATTGATCGGTCAATGCATGATGAACTGCTTCATTAACCATGTCTTGAAGTTGCTTCTGTGAACTTGAAGGCGATGTATGGCTCGATTCCCCAATTAGAACAAGCTTTGGAAATTGGGACTTTTGAATCGGCCCTTGATCTGTCATACCGAAGGATTCCAGACAAAGCTTCTGAAATTCAGCAATGTTCTGCTCCACTTGTTGTCTCTGTTCTTCGGTCAAGTCTTCCATTGTGACTGGGATTATATTATCTGTACTGACCTCCTTTCCAGCCATGTTGAAGTTCTGGTCCCACCGGGTCAAAAACGTGTTGTTTCAGCCGATAGGATATATTGTGATGATATGAAGATCGTGTCCCACCGGGCGTGCCAAAAGCGTGTTGACGCCGAAAACCCGCCGGGCCGTCCGGTCTTGGTGACACGCGGAGGCCTGGGAGATCTGCTTAGCTCCAGTGCAGGTCCTAAATTATTGAGGTTCGTAGGCGTGCCAGTCAATTTGACCCAACAATTGACAAGGAGATAGAAAATATTAGCCAACAACCCAATCGGCCGACAGACTGATGTAGACTCCTTCGAACCGATTGCCGATAGCTCCTGTACCGAATTCCCCTGAGCCGACTGCCCGACTTGCCTGGGCCCTCGCCTGTGTCCGTGCCCGGGTCTTTCCCTGTTGCCCACGCTCGGGTTCTCGTCTGTTGCCCAAGCCGGATCTCTGTGCCCGCGCCCGGATCTCTGTGCCCGCGCCCGGCTACCAACAGCGATCGGCCGATAAGCCGATAGAGTCTTCCTTCAGCCGATGGCGCCAACAGTGTTTGCACATTGGCTACGCCTGTACCCGGGCCCTCGTCCTCGGCGTGCTCGCGTCCGGGTCCTTGTTGGTCTTCGTGTCCGGGTACGCGTGCCTGACTGTCAACAATACTTGCGCATCGGCTAGGAAGCCGATGGTGATATAAGCCGATGATAGATTAGATAGGCGGAGTAAACCAAACGATTGCTGATAATGTTTGTACATCGGCTAAACAGACCGATGACAATATAAATGAATAAATCATAAACTAGCCGACTGCTGATAGAACACATGATCAGCTGGAAAGCCGATGACAGTATAATGTGTCAAACAGTGTTATATCGGCTGGAAGGCCGATAGCAGAACGAGTAAGCAATATAAACGATGCAGTCAGCTTTAAAGGATAACTTATCGGCTAAGCACTCCGATAAAACATCACATAAAAACCTATCGACTCAGCAAGGATAAGTCTATCACTATCAATCTAGTAATTCAAACTTAACTGATGCAGCATAGATTAACAATGATAAAAGAACCTCGAAGAGCCGATAGATCTAATGCAATTGTGATGTATTGATAAATTATCGGCTATACATTCTGATTAGATGCTTGCGTAAAATCTATCGACCTAGCAGGAATAACTTATCACGACAGTTCAGTAGGTCGGACCCAACCGATGCAGCACGAACTGACGATAAATTGCACCCAGTAAGCCGATAAAAGCTACGCACGTGTGATGTGATATACCTAACCAGCCTAAGAGGTCGAACCAAACCGATGCAGCCGTAGACAGAGCAGATATATCATGGTAAGCCGACTACCATAGACCGACTAGAATATCGGACCTAACCGAGGAAGTCCTAGCCGATAGGTAGTCGGGGTAACGAGACTTACCCTCTCGCAGGAGTTCGGACCTAACCGATGCAGCCCCGCTCGAGAAGCAAGAACCCGTCGAATAGGGTGGCGATGCGCCGAAGTGGATTTGATCGATTAGATGATTTACAAGCTACCCGGGCATACGTATATATACCCCGAGATACAAGAGTCCTGATAGGACACGGTACATAATTTCCTATCTATAAAAGGAAAACTAGCAGGCCCCGATCAGATACGAGATCAGGTTTCCTAAAAAGTATTAAAACTACCTAATTTATAGATAAGGTAATTAACTGCCATAGCGTGGTCTTCACGATTCCTTCCCGAATCCGGCTTCTTCTGGATTAGCTTCCAACGGCTGATATCGCTTCTTTCCTTAATCGAACATGGTATTGAACCGAACCAAATTTTGGCGTCAACACAAGGAAATAAGGACAAGGCAAAAAAAACGCAGCACACAACAGCACACAGCTGGCTCCCTGGTGTGTCCTATGTGCTCCTCTTCTTTTCTTTTTTTTCTCTTTTTTTTCTTTCACACCCTTTTTTTCTTTTATTTTTCTGATATTTTTTTCTCAACTAGGAGCATAGGAACAACAACCTCAGGAAGGTGGCAGCTTAGTCTGATATAAGGTGTGGCCTGTAGAAATACATGGGCGTGCTTTAAAAGCGTGCTAGAACTTTGAAGTGCGGACACCCAATTTTCCGCTTGAATTTTGAAAAACTGATTTCAGCAAACCTAATGAAGTGGGGGAATAGTGATGGAAATTTTTTTGTAGATGTCCGTAGACTATTTATTTGCCTGATTACGACTCCGTATGTGAAAGTTATGGCTATTTCAAGGAAGGTCCTCCATATTAGTGTTTTGGTGGAGGCTGATTCGGAATCAGGTGGTGAACCGGGGATGATATGGTGGCGGTGGCTGCTCAGGAGGTGGATGGATATATAGGGTGATCAAAGGACGTGATATATGACACTAAAACAGAACAAATAATTACCAACACTTGCACAAGATGGTTAGTATATGGGAAAACAGAGACAATGGTGGTGGTGGTGGCTAGGGTTTGTAGGGGTGCGGTGGATGGATCATGAACTGGACTCAAACACAATCTAAGCCAGCAACCGAACTCGACCTAGGACACCAACTCAACACTACGGACTCTGAAACAGAATTATGCAAAAGGCTAAACATGGTTGTAGGACAGGAAAAACCTACGACTACCAATATTGTTTTTGTGGCTTTTTCTGGACTCTAGGTATAGAAACAAAAATTGAAACAGGACGGAAACAGAATGATACCTAATGGACAACCTTCGCTCTGATACCACTTGATGGCAACGGTGTCCGATCTTCCGTTAGGTAAGGATAACTCTCGATTTGGCGGAGAATTGACACACACAATCTGGCTTCGGATCACCACGACCCGAATCCTGCAATCGCTGCACCACGTCTCCTCTCGTTATCAATCGTGCACTGCCTAGTTGACCTCACCACGAAGGCTAATCCCTGCATGCGAATCGAAGAACACAAGCAAGAACAAGAAAGATTGCAACTCAATTGCAGATAAATGATTATATTCTCGAGTTGGGGTCTCACAAACCGATAAACGGCGAAACTGTTCAAAGACAAAATAATCTAAGCAAAACCCACCTTTAAACAATGTTGGCTACTGTATATATAGGAGTTGGGACGTCCTAGGGTTATCCCTAGGGCGCACACCCCTTGGGCTTAGCCCACGACACAATTACAAGGCTCAAGGCCCAAAACAGACTCGGACTGGAAGAGGTATGTGTCTTGTTTCGATGATTCCAGACAGCTCAGGAGGAATTTTGATGTGGGACCAAAACCATCTGAAAGTAGACTCCATAAGCTTTTCAACAAGTACTCACGGGCCCCAAAAGTCCTAGATCAGCGGCTAGGTCCATTTGAAGTTGATGCTGTCAGGAGGCCTGAAATCCGAATCCAAAACGTGCAGAACTTCATCTCTTGCCTTCTATGGACCAAAAGTGACATCGTGATGTAGGAGTAGACTTAGGTAAGGTCTTGGTTTGGTCCCCAATCAACTTCTTTGATCATCCATGCGTTCCTTGCCCTCGGCCTCTTTCCCTTCACCCAAGCAAGTATCTCTGCAAACGAGAACACACAAAACTCATGGTGCAGTAACGGCTGTTCAAATATATAACGCATAAATCTTATGTAGAAAGCATGCACCTTTGGTTGATGAATATATAATATTGCTAGGGTCATATCCGAGCTAGTGATGTCCTCATCAAAGAATCTCACTAGAGAAACCTCAAAGGCAATATACCACAGCTGGAAGTAGGGTATTACCTCACATCAAGGGCCTGATCCAGGATAAATTGTTTTGTGTTTCTTTGTAGTCCATCGAGTTTAGATCTCACGAGTAGCCCCATATAATTATTGCCGACACGAAACATCGACAGTTGGCATGCCAGGTAGGGTCTTCCGCGAGATCATCAACAAGCCTGATGGATCCAACCTCCGAAGTCGATGGCGTCAAGTTCTTCCCCGGGTAGACAATCAACTTCGGGAGCCTCGACTTTCTCGCCGACAAATTAGTCAAGTCAAGTCGGACGCCAAACTAGTCAAACAATGACTACGGCACTTCGCACAAGACTGCAAGGATGCTATTCAGGAGGAGATAACAAAGCTCCTCGTAGCCAGATTCATCAAAGAGGTCTATCTAGGATAGATCAGCTAGCAAACTCAATTCTGGTCCAGAAGAAGAATGGTAAATGGCGCATGTGTGTTGACTACACTGACTTAAACAAAGCGTGCCCCAAGGATCCATTTGGTCTACCAAGGATAGATCAGGTCGTCGATTCCACTGCGGGATGCGAGTTGCTTAGTTTTCTCGACTGTTACTCAGGATATCATCAAATCAGCCTAAAGGAGGAGGACTGCCTAAAGACTTCTTTTATCACGCCATTCGGGGCATACTGCTACATCACTATGCCGTTTGGGTTGAAAACCGCTAGCGCAACGTATCAACATACTATCCAGCAGTGTCTTCACACTCAACTCGGGCGTAATGTGGAGGCGTATGTCGACGACGTGGTAATCAAGACCAAAGTCAAGGAAGACCTTATCGCCTACTTAGAAGAAACTTTTCAAAGCCTTTGGAGATTCAAGATGAAGTTGAACCCGAAAAAGTGCATCTTCGGAGTAACTTCAGGAAAATTACTCGGCTTTATCATATCACAGCGAGGCATTGAGGCTAATCTAGAGAAAGTAAACGCTATCATGAACATGGCACCCCAACTAGCCAGAAGGACATACAGACGCTGACTGGCTGCATGGTAGCACTATGCCAATTCATTTCCCGACTCGGCGAACGGGGCATACCCTTTTTCATGTTACTAAAGAAAGTTGACAATTTTCAATGGACGCCAGAAGCCCAGCAAGCCTTCGAAGACTTTAAGAAATTCCTTACATCGCCACCCGTGTTGGCATCACCTATGCTACAGGAACCACTCCTGTTGTATCTGGCAGCAACCTCTCAGGTAGTCAACACAGTGTTGGTCGTAGAGCGGCAGAGCCTGGGCATATACAAAAAAGTACAGATGCCAGTGTGGAGGCCATGGGCCCTGGGTACCTCATCACAAGCATATGGGCCACTCGGATAGAGGATGGGCCAAGTCTTGTAGTTAGAGATATAATAGCACCCGGTAGGCTTTGCCTTGTATAATAAGGAATGTACAGTCTTAGCCGGGTAAGATCTATCTCTAAGAAGGAAATCCCTTGGCCGTATCCGGCTGGGACTCCTATCCTGTACCCCGGCCCCCCAGTATATAAGGGGAGGCAGGGCGCCCCCTGAGTGCAACGAACAACATAGAAGATCATTGATCGACATAACCCCTCAGAGGAATAACACCACAACTGGACGTAGGGTATTACCTCACATCGAGGGCCTGAACCAGTATAAAATCAATTTGTGTTCCTCTGCAATCCATCGAGTTTCCCCTTGCCGAGTAGCCCTATAGTTCTATTGCCAGTGTAAAACATCGATAGTTGGCACGCCAGGTAGGTGCTCCGACGAGTTTCACATCTACAAGCTTGATGGATCCAGCAACCAGAATCGATGGCGACAAGTTCTCCCCTGGAGACATAATTTCTTTCAGGAGCCTCGATTTCATTACTGACCAGATCGGCAACCTTACCTTGGCCAAAGCAGATCCAATCCAACCGGCCAAGGAGCCAGCCGACGTTGCGCCAATCGGTCCACAGGACACTGCAATCTCCTTCAACGATCTACTACGGCAGTCCTTCACTTCGCCGAGCATTGGGACAACTCTTTCCTTCAGCATCCGACTTGCACTAGGCCTTGAGCCAGCCCGGGTTGGGCCAAGAATGGAGAGATCATCAATCTCCCGCATGGATTCGGCGACGCTGCGGATCTACTTCCTGTGCAACCGACCCGATCTCCTGCGATTTAGTTTGGACACAGCCAAGTGCCGTTTCAGATTGGATCTAGAGAGGTCGGAGTCGTTCTTACTCCGATAAACTACTCGGAGTCCGACTCCAAGTCGGATAACGGTTCGAACGCCAGTTCGAACTCTAGTCTGGCGAGTTTCCTCCTCCCTGCAAGATCTTCATAGCTTCAACACCACCACCCGAGGTGCACCGACTACAAGAAGAGCAACAGGAGGAGGCACGCCGACTGCGACAACAGGAGGAGGCACGCCGACTGCGACAACAGGAGGAGGCTGACCGTGAGGCTCGCAATGATGGGCTACGCAAGGTTGGGCGAGCAGCTCAGCAGCAGATTCTCCAGACTAAAGTCGGCTATCACGACGTCTTCGTCACGCCACAACAGAATGTCGTGGCCGCTACAACTTTGCTGGACACGCTCCAGCTCGGGCCTGATCACCAAGCCACCCCAACTATTGCCAAGATCAAGGCGATGATTACGGCTGCTGCCTGCCAGCAACAACAACAGCAGTCGGGTGACACCATAGTACCGACTAACCGGTCGGGATCTCCAGTGGCGGGTTCATCTACATCAGCACGGTGCCGGGCGGCCGGCTCAAGTCGGCCACGCGAGGAGTCTAGGCAAATGTCACTCGGCAATACCAACAACGACAACCGGTGGCGTCACCAGTATGACCGCTGGCCCAACCAAGATCTCCGAGAACGCCTACAACACGACCTCTGCTACACCATCAACGCCCGGCGCCATGAACGACAAGAGGACTAGCGCCGCCGCCTGGAGGACGAAAACGAGCGCTTCGGTCTCCATCACGAGCGGTTTAACCACCGTGGTCGAAGCCCAAGCCCTCATGAAGACGAAGGCATTCCAACTTTCACCTAGGAGCTACAGGACGTCGACTGGCCGACTGGCTTTAAGCCCACAGGAATTGAAAAGTATGACAGCAAAACAAATCCCGAGTCCTGGCTCACCGTATACACCCTGGCAGTTCGAGCTGCTAGGGGCGACCACAAAGCCATGGCTAACTACCTCCCAGTCATGCTAGCCGACTCGGCGAGGACATGCCTGACAGGGCCCCCAAGGCGGTCGATCGGTTCCTGAGGAGAACTCAGGGAGCGGTTCATCGCTAATTTTCAGGGAACCTACGAGAGGCCATCTTCTGAGCACGATTTGTATGAACTACACCAGAAGAAGAACGAGTCTATATGTGATTTTATCAAGAGATTTTCCGAGAAGCGCAACAAGATCCCAATGATCAGAGACAAGGCCGTCATCGCCGCCTTCCGCAAGGGAGTAAAGGACGCCCCGTTCATCGTGAAATTAAATTGAAAACCACCATCCTCTGTCCGGGATCTTTTCGACATGGCGAACAAGTACGCCAACTCGGCTAAAGCGGTCGCAAAGGCCCTCGACGAGAAGGAGTCCCGATAGAAAGAACAAAAGGTGAAAGCTGATGAACCATCTCAAAACAAGACCGGCGCCCACAAGCGGAAGTCGGATAACGAGGTGGCCAACATGGAGCGAACTCGGTCGCGGCCCCAACGCAACAACGACTACCAGAAAGTCATGAATGGGCCTTGCCCCTTCCACCCCAAGGGCAGATCACCTAGATCGGGTCTCGCACCCAGGATGCTATCCACTCGTCCTGGACCCGGTTGTCAAGAATATCAAGTTGAAGAAGGTGCTCATAGACGGAGGCAGCGCGCTCAACATCCTATTCGCCAAGACTCTGTATGAGATGAAGATTCGTCGTTTAGATCTGCGGCCGAGTACGGCGCCCTTCCATGGGATAATTCCCGGCCTCTCTTCAACACCACTCAGGCAAATTACTTTGCCGGTAACCTTCGGCACGTGGGATAACTTCCGCACTGAAAACATCTGCTTTGAGGTCACCAACTTCGAGACTGCGTACCACGCCATACTGGGACGACCGACGCTCGCCAGATTCATGGCAGTACCGCACTATACATATATGGTGCTCAAGATGCCAGGGCCAGCAGGAGTCCTCTCCCTACGCAGCGATGTCAAGCAAGCCTTCACTTGCGATAAGGAGAGTTGCGAATTGGCTCAATCACAAGAGGCGGTAGTCAGGCGCGACAACATCCGGCAAGCCGTCATAGCAGAAGTCGAGCAAGATCCAGTTCCGGCCAAGAAAGCAATGATGTTGGGAATTTCAGCGGACTTGGACACAAAGAAGATCCCCTTGGACCTTTCCGACCCCTCCAAGACCGCTCTAGTCGGGACCGGACTTGACCCCAAATAGGAAGACGCGCTCGTCACCTTCCTCCAAGCCAACAAGGATATCTTCGCGTGGAAACCGTTCGACTTGCTGGGTGTACCAAGGGAGGTGATCGAGCACGCCCTAAACGTGAAGACAGACGCCAAGCCAGTCAAACAACGGCTGCGCCACTTCACTCAAGACCGAAAGGATGCTATCTGGGAGGAGATTACAAAGCTTCTCGCAGCCGGGTTCATCAAAGAGGTCTATCACCCGGATTGGCTAGCAAACCCAGTTCTGGTCTGAAAGAAAAACGGTAAATGGCACATGTGCGTCGACTACACTGATCTCAACAAGGCGTGCCCCAAGGACCCATTTGGTTTACCAAGAATAGACTAGGTAGTGGACTCAACTGCAGGGTGCGACCTTCTAAGCTTTCTCGACTGTTACTCGGGATACCATCAAATCAGCTTGAAAGAGGAGGACTGTCTCAAGACATCTTTTATCACGCTGTTTGGAGCATACTGCTACATCACCATGCCGTTCGGTTTGAAAAACACTGGAGCAACGTATCAACGGGCAATTCAACGGTGTCTACACAATCAGATCGGGTGCAACGTGGAAGCCTACATCGACGACGTGGTGATCAAGACTAAGTCCAATGAAGACCTCATCGTTGACCTGGAAGAAACCTTCCTCAATCTTCGAAGATTAAAGATGAAGTTGAACCCGAAAAAATGCGCATTCGGTGTGCCATCCGGCAAGCTACTCGGCTTCATCGTTTCGCATCGCGGCGTCGGGGCCAACCCTGAGAAAGTCAATGCAATAATGAACACGGCTCCCTCGACTAACCAGAAGAACGTCTAGAAGCTGACAGGCTGCATGGCGGCACTCAGCCGGTTTATTTCCTGGCTGGGCGAACGGGGTATGCCCTTTTTCAAATTGTTGAAGAAAGCCGACGACTTCCAGTGGACTCCCGAAGGCCAGCAAGTCTTCGAAGACTTCAAGAAATTTCTCACATCACCCCCCGTGTTGGCGTTACCCATGCCCCAAGAACCGCTAATGCTATATCTGGTGGCAACTACTCAGGTAGTCAGCACGGTGCTGGTGGTTGAGCGACCCGAACCGGGTCACATCCAAAAAGTACAACGGCCGGTTTACTTTGTCAGCGAGGTCCTTGCCGACTCAAAAACAAGATATCCGCAGGTACAGAAGCTGCTTTATGGCCTACTCATCACTGTCCGAAAGCTGGTGCATTATTTTCAAGCACATCAAGTCACGGTGGTCACATTGTTTCCACTCAGGGACATCCTACACAACCATGAGACCACCGGCCGAATCGCTAAATGGGCGCTCGAGTTGATGGCGTTTGACATCACCTTTCAGCCACGGACAACAATCAAATCACAAGCTCTAGCTGACTTCATGGCTGAGTGGACAGAAGTTCACCTACCTACATCAACAGAAAAGCTAGAGTACTGGACAATGTACTTCGACGATTCTCTACAGATTGGCGGTGCTGGGGCCAGCGTTGTACTGACGTCCCCCACCGGCCAAAAAACTCAAGTATGTTCTACAAATCCACTTCCCGGCTTCCCACAACATTGCCGTGTACGAGGCACTTATCCACGGACTCCGCATCGCTATATCACTCGGCATACGTCGACTAGTTGTGCACGGGGACTCCTAGCTCGTGGTAAATCAAGTAATGAAAGACTGGACGTACCTCGACGATACCATTGCAGCATACTGTTAGGAGGTCCGCAAGATGGAGAACAAGTTTGACGGGCTGGAGATCACACATGTCCTACGACAATACAATGATGCTGCAGACGAGCTGGCAAATATGGGATCCAAGCAAGAAGCGGTCCCGACTGGAATCTTTGTCGAGCAACTCATGGAGCCATCAGTCAAGAAGAAACCGATGCCGGAGCAGTCAGGAGGCGAACCTACCCCGGCTACAGATGAGGCGCTACACATATGTCAAGACTGGCGGACTCCTATTCTCAAATTCCTCCTGGACGATGAACTCCCAGAAGATCGCAGTCAGGTCGAGCAAGTCAAACGTCGAAGCAAGAGCTTCCTGCTAGTTGGAGAAGATCTGTACCGAAGAAGCGCATTCGGTGTCTTCATGCACTGCGTCACCACCGAGGAGGGCAAGCAAATTCTGCAGTCAATTCACTCGGGCATATGTGGCAACCACGCCGCATCCAGGACGTTAGTCGGAAAGGCTTTCCAGCAGGGATTTTTCTGGCCAACAGCAGTAACAGACGCCAAGGACATTGTTCGCACATGCGAAGGCTACCAGTTCTACACACGACAAACCAATCTCCCAGCCCAAGAACTCCAAACAATACCTATCTCCTGGCCATTCGCAGTGTAGGGGCTTGACATGGTCGGGCCTTTCAAGAAAGCGCCAGGAGGGTTCACACATCTATTCGTCGCAGTTGACAAGTTCACCAAGTGGATTGAGGCTAAACCCGTTGCAACAATAACAGTGGCACGAGCAAAGGACTTCATCATGAGTATACTATACCGATTCGGGGTCCCTAACCGCATCATCACCGACAACGGTACTCAGTTCACTGGTGGCATATTCCAAGACTTCTGTGAAGATTTCGGCATCAAGATCTGCTACGCATCTGTGGCACACCCACGGAGCAACGGACAGGTTGAACGAGCCAACGGCATGGGCTTACAAGGCATCATGGCCAGGATATTCGACCGACTACAACCATATGCGTGCCGGTGGGTACATGAACTCCCATCTGTTCTCTGGTCTCTCAGAACCATGGTTAGTTGGGAAACAGGGCAATCCCCTTTCTTCCTGGTCTACGGTGCCGAGGCTATGCTACCTACCGAGTTACAGTTCGGCTCCCCACGAGTTCGGGCTTACTCAGAAGACATCTCCAATAATACCCGACTGGTCGAATTAGATCAGCTGGAAGAAGTGAGGGACATCGCAACAATCCAGTCGGCAAGATATCTACAAAGCTACATCGCTACCACAATCGCAATGTCCATGGCGCGCCTTTTTGGTCGGGATCTCGTCTTGAGGAAAATACAAACCACCAAAGACAGGCACAAATTATCCCCAATTTGGGAAGGGCCGTTCATTATAGCCGAGGTCATGCGGCCAGGCGCCTACTGACTGAAGACCGAAGACGGTGCCCTTACCAGCAACTCATGGAATATAGAACAGCTACGTCCTTTCTATACCTAAGTTTTAACATTTTTCCATGTGTACAGTTCTCGACTCACTACGCCGCTTGTCCCAACCGAGTAGTGAGTCGGGGGCTGCATGTATCATATTGTGGGTGCCATGGGCCCCGGGTACCTCATGACAAGCATATGGGCCACTCGGATAGAGGATGGGCCTGGCCTTGTAATTAGAGATATAGTAATCCCTAGCAGACTTTGCCTTGTACGATAAGGAAAACACAGTCCTAGTTGGGTGCGTTATATCTCTAAGAGAAGATTCCTTGGCCGTAATCCGGTTGGGACTCCTACCTTGTAACCCTGTCCCCTAGTATATAAGGGGAGGCAGGGCGCCCCCTGAGGGCAGGTTGAGTTGGTTCACCAGAATCACCACCATACATCCTCAAAGGAATAACACCACAACTAGACGTAGGGTATTACCTCACATCGAGGGCCTGAACCAGTATAAAATCCCTCTGTGTTTGCAATCCACCAAGTTTCCATTCGCCGAGTAGCCCCATATTCATATTGCCGGTGTAAAACATTGACAGTTGGCGCGCCAAGTAGGGGCTTCAGCGAGATCTACATCTACAAGCTCGATGGATCCAGCAACCCGACTCGACGGCGGCAAATTCTCCCCCGGAGATACAATCTCATTCAGAAGCCTCGACTTCGTCGCCGACATGTTCGGCAATCTCACCTTGGCCGACGCAGACCTGATCCAACCGGTCGAGGAATCAGCCGACTCCGCGCCAGTCTGTCCACACGATGCTGCATCGACCATCATTGACTTGCTGCGGCAATCTTCCACTTGCCTGGGTCTTGGGACAACTCTTCCTTCCGGTGTTCGACTCGGACTCGGTCTTGAGCCGGCCAAGATCGGGCTAAGGAAGGAGGAGATCGTCAATCTCCCGTTCAGACTTGGCAACGCTGTGGATATCTTCAAACAACATCCGACGCGGCAAACCCAATCCTCTGGAGTTCGACTCGGATACGGCCCAGAGCTGCTCGAGATCGGATCTAGGGAGGTCAGAGTTATAATCAGCCCCATCAATTATTCCGACTTCGACTCTCAGTCGGACTCTGACTCTAAGTTGGACAGCAGCTCGGCAAGCTTCTCTCCGCCACGAGAAATCTTCATGGCATCCAAAGGCTCTACTCCTACTCAGGAATCACGCCGACTACACGAGCAACAAGAAGAGGAGGCCTGCCGATTGTGAGAACAACAGGAGGAAGAAGCAAGACGCCTGCACGCCCGCAACAACGATCTACGCAGGGCTAGGCGAACTGCCTAGCAACAAATCCTCCAAACCCGAGTCAGCGACCACGACGTCTTCATTACACCTCAACAGAACATCGTCGTCGCTGCAACTCTACTAGATACACTCCAATTCGGGCTTGATCACAAGGCCACTCCGACGATCGCAAGGATAAAAGCCATGCTTACCGCTGCTGCATGTCAGCAGCACCAACAGTCGGGCGATACCCTCATACTGACCAACCGGTCGGCATCCCCAACGGCAGTCTCGTCCACCTCAAAGCGACACCAAGCGGCTGGCTCTAGTCGGCAGCACACGGAGTCACTCCAAACGTCACTTGGCAACCCCAACAACAATCGGCAGCGTCGAAGTGACTGTCGGGACAATCAGGATATCCGAGGCCAACTACAGCGTGACCTTCGGCAGGACATCAACGCTCAGTGCCATGAACGAGAGGAAGACGAGCAACGCCGATTGGAAGACGAGAACGAGCGCGTCGGCCTCCACCACGAGCGGTTTTGCCGTCGTAGGCGGAGCCAAAGCCCTCATAAAGATGAAGGAGTATCGGCCTTCACCTAGGAGCTACAACAGGTCAACTGGCTATCGGGTTTCAAGCCTACAGGCATCGAAAAATACGACGGCAGGACCAATCCCGAGTCTTGGCTCACGGTCTACACTCTGGCAATCCGAGCAGCTGGAGGAAATCACAAAGTCATGGCTAACTACCTCCCAGTCGCTTTAGCCGACTCGGCGAGGACATGGCTAACGAGACTTCCCAAGCAATCAATCGGCTCCTGGGGAGAACTCCAGGAACGCTTCATCGCCAACTTCCAGGGAACATACGAGAGGCCATCTTCCGGGTACGATTTGTATCAGTTGCATCAAAGGAAGAACGAGTCTCTTCGTGACTTCATCAAGAGGTTCTCTGAAAAGAAGAATTCAATCCCGAAGATCAAGGACGAGGTCATCATCGCCGCCTTACGAAAAGGAGTCAAAGACACCTCGTTCATCGCCAAATTCACTCGGAAGCCTCCCAACTCTGTTAAGGCTTTATTCGACATGGCGAACAAGTACGCCGACTCGGCCGACGCTGTTGCTGAGGCCCTTGATGACAAGAAGGCACCCTGACAAAAGAAGCAGGAGGGCACCGACGACGCGGTCCCGACTAAAGTTGGGAGTCACAAACGCAAGTCAGACGGCTTCATTGTGGCAGTTGGTCACAACCGTCTTGAACCTTCAACAACTGAAGATTATTAGAACAACAAGTGACATGCTCGGGGGCTCAAAAGCCCAAACGCAAGGATGGCATCCACACTCCAACATACCGAACAGCTAAGTCGCTTCCTGATAAATATTTCTTCGCTTGGCCTTGCCAATGCCGTACCCGCTTACACCTAATAGGTGTACAAGCTGCACTTTTTTCTGTTTTTTCTCTTAAATGATTGCAAAAGTATTTGAGTAGCATAAATCCTGATCCATGAAACTTTGCTCCATGAAAGACAAACTCAAGTCACCCAAAACGCGTGTCTGGGAAAGAGCCATGAGCCAACTCCCGACGCTAGGGGGCTATGATTAGTCAGGCAGAGTGCTTAAACATAAGGGGTCAACTACTCGGAGAAATTAATATCAATAAGAGGAAGAACTCATATTTACATATATTGTAAAATACATTTTATTCGGGTGATTGTTTTCATCATCAGATGCTACTCATCCGATATGTTTATAGTGCAGGGCCAGCTCCGGATAAGCGAGACAGGAACTCAGGGCTGCGAGCCTATCTCCTACGCTCGAGGGCTGGACAAGTCTGCCAAGAATCACTCGGAATCCTCCATGAGGGCTACTAACCGAGTACTTGCGCCAGTTGGGACGTCATCTTCCCTGGCTACGCTCCATGTGAGCTGACAACCGACCTCCAGCGCTAGTTGGGGGTCTATACTACTCGACTGGGTGAGGTACGGCCCATGAGGGTCGCCAGCCAAATCCTACGCTAACGCTAGATTCGGGTACCTTATTGGGTCGCAACTCGGCTAAGTAGGGTACGCCCCATGAGGGTTGCCAGCCGAATCCTATGCTAATGCTAGGTTCGGGTACCTTATTTGGTCACAACTCTATCAGATCGGGTATGCCCCATGAGGGTCACCAGCCGAATCCTATGCTAATGCAAGGTTCGGGTACCTTGTTTGGCTATGGCTTTGTTGGATATGGTACTCCCCATGAGGGTTGCCAGCCGAACCCTCTGTTAACGCAAGGTTCGGGTACCTTATTCGGCTTTACCCAAGTCAGAGAAGACTTACGTCGTCAAAGCGCATCCGGAGTTCTCATGTACCGCGTCACACCTGAGGAGGGCAAGCAGATCCTGCAGCATACCTACTCAGGCACCTGTGGCAACCAGGCTGCATCCAAAACATAAGTTAGAAAGGCTTGTAGACAAGGATTCTTCTCGCTGATTGCAATTACCAATGCTGGAGTATTCGTCCTGACATGCGATGGATGCTACTTCTATAGAGCTATGCTGGGTAGGTCAGTTCAGGTCGGCTTATTTGGTAGCAGCCACCAAGATATGAATTTCTACAGTAGCATGCTCAATATGGGCCGCTCGCAGGCTGGCTTAAAATCGCAGTGCTGATGCTACCAACAGGAACTGATGAGGTAAATAGATATGCTTCATGAAGGCCTAATTGCTAAACACATGTGTTTGGGTATCTGTCTTATCCACCAGTATCGAGGATATATCCTTATAAGGATCACAAGCTGGTCTTCATTAAAATTGGGGATGCAGGTATCTTTCTCGAGTACACCTGACCACGCAATGGATTTAATTTCATAAAGTGGTACTCAGTCTACATGCTTGGCCAACAGTTGCCATGAGCAACATTATTCTAGCCGACATGACACTGAAGAGTCTAACTTTCGAGTAGTGCACTACTCGGGAGAGACTATAAACCTTCTTTCCAGCTGACTCAACTATGAAGGTCTCAGGAGCTACGGTGGGTGCCATGGGCCCCAGGTACCTCATGACAAGCATATGGGCCACTCGGATAGAGGATGGGCCTGGCCTTGTAATTAGAGATATAGTAATCCCTAGTAGAATTTGCCTTGTACGATAAGGAAAACTCAGTCCTAGTTGGGTGCGTTATATCTCTAAGAGAAGATCCCTTGGCCGTAATCCGGTTGGGACTTCTACCTTGTAACCCTGTCCCCTAGTATATAAGGGGAGGCAGGGCGTCCCCTGAGGGCAGGTTGAGTTGGTTCACCAGAATCACCACCATACATCCTCAAAGGAATAACACCACAACTGGACGTAGGGTATTACCTCACATCGAGGGCCTGAACCAGTATAAAATCCCTCTATGTTCTTTTGCAATCTACCGAGTTTCCATTCGCTGAGTAGCCCCATATTCATATTGCCGGTGTAAAACATCGACACATATGTGCTTTGTCAATAATATACGAGCCTGCGTTACTTAAGTTATGAAGTTTTACTACGACTCTATTACGTTTGCCCGAGTACAGCTTCCTGGTGAACGATTTTTACTAAGTTCCTATAGACTAACTCTGCGTAGACCATATAGTCGGGTAAAACTAATGACAACTGAGTAACAACTTAGGGCTCGGCGGCATTGCACATATATTTACACATGTACTTACAAAAGTTTCTGCATACCAACTACAGAATATATTGCTCTTATAGACCCATGTCTCGAGTGATTATCTCCGCAGTTGGCCTTGCCCCGGCTATCAGCTCCAGAGCCTTCTCAGGCGTCGTCTCCTTGGCAAACCCCTCCCCAATGGCCTCAATGTCTGCCCTTGGGTAGATGGATTTGGTCATCGCCAGGGTCTGGGCCATGCTGGCAATAACACGCTCATCCAAGTACCTTTTCAGGGCACTCGGTGCATCTTCAAGGCGCGGCTCTACCTAGGGGATCCTGGTGTAGCTGGTCCCCACGGGGCAAGGATCTATAAGGTCAAGGAGCCCATTCACCGACTGGACGAGGGCCTCCCATGACCACCGGACAAGTCTTATCTCCTCTCTGTAAGCCTCAAATTGGGCCTAGGAATTGACTCTTGCAGCTACCTAGGTTCACCGACGAGTAAACTCGTTAGGCAAAATGGTAGACGGAGCAATAAATGGATTGGTTAAAGTCACTGTTAGGGCGGAGGCTTACTTTTATAGTCGGCCTCCCACTTGGCTGCGGCCTTCTCCAGTTCGGTTTTTTGTCTTCGAGCTTGGCGGCGGCCTTCTTTAGATCGGCCTTTTCTTGCTCGAGCTTGGCATTGGCCTTTGTCAGATTGGCCTCGCTTCTTTCAAGCTCTGCCCTGGCTCTCTCGGCCTCCTCCAGCCGGACTTTTTCCTCTGTTCGGGCCTCCAACTCGGCTTCGAGGGCTACACATCAAAACAGTCAGGTACTCAACATGGCAGTCAGGATGCAACTGGGCAGTTAGGAGACAACATAGCTGGAGGAATCACAACAAGGGCTTGGTCAGGAAGGTCTATGCGGGGAACTTACCTCTGATCTTCTTGGCTTGGTCCGACTTTTCAATCCTGAGCTGAGCAACGGCATCCCTCAGCCAAGTCTCCCGCCCCTCAAACGTGGTCTTCAGCTCCTGAAGCTGGTCCAATTCTTGGAGGTGAGGGGCGACCTCGGTCAGGACCTCGTTCATTTTCTCGACGCGATCGATGAGTTTCTAAGAAAAGCAAGTTGGAGCAGAGTCAGTTGACAGAACACTACACAAGGAAGACTATCAAAACCCCAGCACGACGAAGACGACACCTGAATCCCCTGGGAGGCGGTGATCGTGGCCTAGAGCAAGCCCTCAAGCTCCTTTCTCGCCGCTATCTCGTCGTGTTTGTACCTTTTCGCGGTTTCGTCGGGCACCGTCCAGCGGAATGTCCTGGCAAACTTACGCAGTGGCGCCTCAATCCTGGGAAGGTTCGGCAATTCAAGCAGCGGTGACGATGATGACGACGAGAATGACCATGGCGGCAATGGAGTCCTGGCCCCTACCTCGGTGGCCCCTGCGGCCTCGGGGTCTGACTCGGGAGCTCCAGCAAGGGCTTCGACAATAGGCGCTGGCTCGGGGGCTGCGTCGGCAGCTTTGGCAACCGCCCCTTGGTCGGACGGCGCCGGCGGCCCTGTAGTCGGGACCATCTCGGTCTCCGCGACTGGGACGGCCTCCGGCTCGCAGGTATGCTCGCAGACGCTGGCTCGGCTGGGGCAGGCTCAACGATCAGAGCGGCCGGTGCGGTCTCCTTAAGATCGATATCGATGCGTTTCGTGCATAACAAGTCAGACATCAAAACACTGCTATAGCGGATAAGAATTCTAGAAGATCCAAAACAGCTCACCTCTTGGAGAACTTAAGTTTCCCACCAGGTGATCCAGGCCTCGGCAGCACGCTGCGACCGGCTATCGAGCCAGTCGGCGCGGTAGTTGACGGTGGCGTTCTCTCTCGAGTTAGCCTCATTTGCGGTATGGCCGGCTCGGGCGCTTGGGTACTCCGTGGCACTTGCCTTGACCGCGTGCTCGGTGGCACCCTCGACGGGCTTGACCGTGTTGAGCTCGGCTGTGCTGGTCCCGGTCTGGGACTTGATGGCCTGGGTGCCGTGCCGGCTGTGTCCCTTATCCTCAAGCTTCCTGCCGTGGCACTCGGCATCACGGCCTTCTTGCCCCGATACGTAACTGGTCTTTTCCCCGCTCTCTTCGAGTTGGGTTAGGCAGCAGAAGGACTCCTCGGCCTCTTCTTTGACTTGGAGGCCGACAACGGGCGGGAGTCATCATCAAACTCCTCGCACCACTACAGATGATTCAACAAAGTACATCACACAATGTTGGGCAATCATAGATACAAGTCCACATGCATTCATTACAGAAGAAAAACGAGGGTTACCTGGGGATGGGGCCGATTGTGGCTATAAGACGCGATGTGGCGTTTCTCATCTTCGGTCTCGACCACCTCACTGCAGAAATAACCGAACAAGGTTTCGGTCACTTTCTGCTCGTTGGCCGATTCGTGGCTGACCTAGTCGGGGTCATATTTTCCCAGGTAATCCCAGCCAAACGCACCTCTCAGCATCAGTGGCTGGATGCGCTGAGTCAGAAAACGCCTGGCCACCCAAGGTCCTTTCAGGCCGGCTTTCTTGAAGCTATCCAATTTCACCAACAATTGATGGACTTGGCCCATCTCCTCAAAGGTTGGATCTGCTGACCAATTTGGTGAAACCACTGGTGGCGAGCCAGTGAATGGACGCAAGGAGGGTGTTAGATCTGAACAATAGAACCACTCCTTGTGCCAACCTTTCAAGGAAGATTTCAAAGGAAGATCGATGTATGTTTTCTTCCTCTCGCTCCTCAATTGGAGACCAGCCCCCCCGATGACTTGAATGTTACTCTTGGAGGCTGGGTTTAATGTTTGAACAAATGCCAAAAGAAGTTGAAGTGGGGTTCCACACAAAAGAAACACTCGCAGAGAGTCACGAATATGGAGATTTGAAGGATCGAGTGGATTTCAAATTGACCAACTCCAACCCATAGAAGTCGAGGATGCGGCGAAGAATGCAGAAGATTGGGAAGGAACAACCCCCGGTCGAAAAAAGAGGCAAATTTACTACAGTTTCGCCGAATCGGGGATTTGGAACCGACTCACCCTTAGCCGGCCTCCAACGAATCACCTCCTGGCTTTGCAGCTTCAATTGATTCTCCAGCAGCTTTAGCTTCACCGCGCCATAATCCGAAGTCAGCCAGGCGTTCCTCCGACGCGCCACAGAGTCTAAAGCCTTCGACATGGTTGGGGCGGAGAAGTTTGGGGAAATGCGATTTGGTGGCTTGGAATAGACGAAGAAGATCGGAATCGCCCGAGTTCTAGTGGGGAATAGCAAGCAGCAGCAAACCCTAGCGAAGTGAAAGGCAAAATTTGGGTGCGAAGGTGGAAGACGAAACGATTGGTCGCTTTGGGGAAGACGAAGGAATATTTTTCTCTCTCCCCGTCTTTTATAGAGCCTATGTCGACTAAATGGGTTTGGGCCTACACAGTCGGCACTGGGCCACCAAGATATGAGTTTCTATAGTAGCACACTCATAATGGGCCACTCGTAGGTTGTGTTAAAATCGCAGTGCTGGTGTTACCAACAGGAACCGATGAGGTAAACAGATATGCTTCATGAGAGCCTTATTGCTAAATATATATGTTCGGGTATCTGTTTTATCCACCAGGTCTCGAGGATATATCCTTACAAGGATCACAAGCTGGTCTTCATTAAAATTGGGGATGCAGGTATCTTTTCCGAGTACACCTGACCACGCAATGGATTTATTTTCATAAAGTGGTACTCAGCCTACATGCTTGGCCAACAGTTGCCATGAGCAACATTATTCCAGCCGACATGACGCTGAAGAGTCTAATTTCTGAGTAGTGCACTAGTGCACTACTCAGGAGAGACTATAAATATCCTTTCCAGCTAACATGGCGCTGAGGAGTCTAATTTCCGAGTGGGACGCCACTCGGGAAAGACTATAAACCCCCTATTCCAGCTGACATGAAGCTGAAGAGTCCTATATACGAGTGGCATGCTACTCGGCAAGACTGTAAATCATATTTTGATTGACATGATACAAAAGAGTCTCATATACCAGTAGTAATCTACTCGGGAAAGACTGCAAGGTTAAAGATCTCTGACTTTATGTTTAATTGTCTTGACAATTAAGCACAAAGTCGGGGGCTACACCTAATAGGTGCGCCTATTCGGCGCACACTATTCATTCATCAATATGAAGCCCTTCATAGCCTCGTTGCCAGCTGACATGAAGCAGGACTCGGGAAGAAGAGGCACTCGGACAAAGAGTACTCGGGAGCAATGCACTCGGGCAATCTTCACCATGGAGGACGAGCACTCGGCATCAGCTGTGACTCAACTATGAAGGTCTCAGGGGCTACTGTGGAGGCCATGGGCCCCGGGGACCTCATCACAAGCATTGGGCCACTCAGATAGAGGATGGGCCAAGTCTTGTAGTTAGAGATATAATAGCACCCAGTAGGCTTTGCCTTGTATAATAAGGAATGTACAGTCTTAGATGGGTAAGATCTATGTCTAAGAAGGAAATCCCTTGGCTGTATCCGGCTGGGATTCCTATCCTGTACCCGGGCCCCCCAGTATATAAGGGGAGGCAGGGCGCCCCCTGAGGGCAACAAACAACACAGAAGATCATTGATGGACATAACCCCTCAGAGGAATAACACCACAACTGGACGTAGGGTATTACCTCACATCGAGGGCCTGAACCAGTATAAAATCTCTTTGCATTCCCCTGCAATCCACCGAGTTTCCACTTGCCGAGTAGCCCTATAGTTCTATTGCCGGTGTAAAACATTGACAGCCAGTCTACTTCGTTAGCGATGTCCTAGGCAACTCCAAGATAAGATATCCCCAAGTCTAGAAGCTGCTCTATGGTTTGCTTATAATTGTTTGGAAGTTGGTGCACTATTTTCAATCGCATCAAGATACAATCATCACATCGTATCCACTCGGGGATGTCATACACAATCGCGAGGCCACTGGCAGAATAGCTGAATGGGTGCTCGAGCTGATGCCGTTTGACATTGTTTTTCAACCTCGGATAGCAATCAAGTCACAAGCACTTGCCGACTAGACAGAGGTTCAAACAGCTACACCAACGGACAAGTTAGAATATTGGATGATGTACTTCAACAGTTCTCTGCGGATTCACGGAGCAGGGGCTGGCGTCATCCTAACATCACCAACCGGAGAAAAATTGAAATATGTCCTTCAGATACACTTTCCAGCATCCCACAATATTGCCAAGTACGAGGCATTTATCCATGGGCTTCGCATCACCATATCACTCGGCAATCGCCGACTAGTAGTGTGCGGGGATTCTCAACTCATTGTAAACCAGGTCATGAAAGACTGGACGTGTCTGCATGACAACATGGCGGAATACTGTCAGGCGGTACGAAAGCTAGAAAACAAGTTCGATGGGCTAGAGATTACGCACGTGCTACGCAAATACAATGATGCTGCAACCGAGTTAGCCAACATGGGAACCAAACAAGAAGTGGTCTCGACTGGAATTTTTGTCAAGCAACTATTGGAGCCGTCAGTCAAGAAGAAACCAGTAATCGAGCAGTCGGGGGCTGAACCTACCCCGCCAATAAATGAAGTACTAATTATCTCTCAAGATTGGTGTAACATACACAAACATGTGCCCTGAATAACTTGTGGGCCATGGTGGTGGTAACAGAAAAGCTCTTATTCCTTGTTGCATCTAATCCTATATAATGCATTTTCACCTCCAAATTCTATTTCTTTTATCCTTGTCTGACCTAATAAAAATTATAGGTACAACCTAAACTATTAAAAAATTAAAAGGAACCTTTTGGGAGATAAAAATCTGAGGAAAATTTTCATAAAAACAACACACCATCAACTACCTACTAAATTTTTTGTTCAATTTTATCATCTCAGTGAGTAGCTCAAATAAATACCTTAAAATCAGCAAAATGGTAGAAAACCTCCACTGCTGACAGGCCATTTGTCAATTTTGATAGAATTTATTCCTAACTCTCCTTCCCACAAAAATTTGCCAGAATGTAGATCAAGACCTTGAATAGTTAGAATAACATATGCAATGCCTTCCTCACAAAATTTATACATAAAATGACAAGCCAAAGCTCACTGGCTTAGGCTGGTGTGCAGAGGGGGCTGATTTTTGTACAAAATTTTGCAATTTCACCAAGAAAAATTTACAAGTCACATGACCCTGAGATTTGGTACAGTGTTAGACAACATCACCCTCTAACCACAGTAATTTTTCATAATTTGATTGTCACTGTAACTAAGCCAAATGACTAGATCAATGTAACCCTCAACTACTTCATTTATACTTAGCCTCTAGAAGAATTTCTTTCTTGCCTTTCACTGCCAAGTAGGCCCCAGCCACCGTGGGTCCCACCTGTCAGCCATAGAGGCTCTCTAGCACAGCCCCACCCCACATCCACCATTTAGCCAACCCTCTCGCCCACCATTCCTTCCTCTTGCCTTAGTCTTGTTCTACGGAATAGCCGAGGAGTTCCACCTCGGGAGCTCTAGGAACGGAGCTGTCTTCTCCAGCACCGGCGAGATCCTGACCACCGTGCTCTTCCTCTAGTGAACTTTGCCGCAGTCCAACTACAGGAACACAATCTCCATTCCATGCCTAACCCATCCATGCCCTTCCATCCCCATGTCGTGCAGGTGAATCTGGTGGTGTCGCAACAGCACACACCGTTAGCCCTGGCACGGTGCCAATGCCGCTCCACCGTGTTCTGGCTGAACCCAACAAACCCAGCCGCACTGCTTCGTGGGTAGCTTCTCCACCTTCGAAGGATCCAGTAGCCCTAGCACGCGGAGCCAAGACACCCTGGGACGCCAAAACGCCATCTTCTTCCCCAACTCCGGCAACCAGACCTCATCTCAAATCCGCCCTCTCTGGTGAGAAATATTTTGATTCCTTGCACGTGTACTCTCCCCAGGACCCCTCTGACCTGATGAGCGTGCTTGCTTGTTGTCTCCCCTTGCAGATCCACCTCTCACCCAGTCTCCATCATCTGTTACCACCGCCGGACCAACCCAAGCGCTGACGACGTCGTCCAGGGCACTCCCCAAGCTTGGTAAGCCCCCGGGAGCTTGAGAGAGCCTATACATGCATTCTTTGGCATAAATCCGGGCTGTAGTTCGACATGCGTGTGCATACCGAAGCTCACCGCCGCATAAACTACGCCGGCAGCGATTCCGGTCACATGGAGCCCCTCTGCCTTTTCTCTTTTGGCAGCTCGGCAAGATCTTCCACCATTCGCCATCGCCGCCGCCGCAAAGCTCGTCGGCCGCGCGCGCCGTCGCGGACTCTGTCCTAAGCCGCTGACGGGCGGGCACTATCGTGTTACGCATGAGGGCGACTATCAGCGAGGGTTTAAAACGTCCGAGGTCCTTTTAGCAAATACACCAGACACTAATGAGTGGGCCCAGGATCTAAATGTAATAATTAAAATCAGCGAGGACTCTTAATAAAAATCGTCCTCCCATGTGTTTTAGGACCGCGGGTTGTTTTTGAAAACTCTAGGGGCCTCGGTGCAAATGTTGTTTCACTGATATGTGGACCCCCTTGAATTAAATCCGAGAAAAACCGAGAAAATGATTAAAACCTTTTCTGTTGCACTAGAAAATGGATTTAACTTGAAAAATTCAAAGAAAATTCATTTCAACTCCGATTGGGATGGGAAAAATTGCAGTAGACTCATAAAATTGTGAACTATTTTTCCAGAAGGTTAAAATCCACAAAATAAGCCTCTGGAATATTTTTAAAATTTGATAACAATAATAATCCACATTTTTAGTATAAAACCATAGGAAATTTGTATCTTCCAATCAAAAGCCAGTAAAATAGAAATTTCCTCACCAAAAATCCTCCTATAACAGTACTAACCCACTGTAAAACATGCATGCATAATAGAGCATTTTAAGTTTCTCGTATATTTGTATTTATTCGGTTATACGTTAATTGTTTAGTGGGAGAAGTCGAGTTTGACAAAGAGGCTGAACTTGACGCTGATATAGGAATTACTACTGAGCAAGGCAAGCAACCTCCTCTCTCCCTTTGAACATATTGCTCCTATGTTTTGGACGAAAATTAATTGTTTTACTAAATTACATGCTATTTATAAAAATAATTGGAAAACGGGTGATTGGTAGCTAATGCCAATTAGATGCATTATAAAAACCCCTAAAACTTGAATTCCTCACCTTTGTAGCCATAGGATGGATGTGGAGTACCTTTTTTACTCATATGGGCTTATCTATGATATAAATATACATTTATATGCTTAGCCATGCCTAGCTTTGTACTTCAATTCATTTGGCACCTTATAAATATTGAAATGTGTATTTTAATAATTCTGGACAGAAATGTGATAGGTGATAAAATGATGAAAATGATTTTTAGACTTGGGCGGCAAGTGGTACGCATATTTGATAGTTGCATACTGATAGGGGGGGTGCTCGCCTAAGTCGGTTAAGGACTAAACTCAATGTCTTTTACTATGGAATACAGTACGACCACATGTGCTGATATGGGTCAGTCATAGCTTACTAAGTTGCTCAATATTTAGCCTTGTATTTGGTAGGCCGGAGTAGTATGAGTTACTATGTGGTAGTGACTCATAGGAACTACCTATTAACCTGGAACGGTGTAGGCCTCTAAGTCTATCCAATACAACGGTATAGTGCCTCGTGGGGAAACAGATGGTTTGCCGCCACGGCGCTAGGTTAAGGCATGGGCCTGCCACCTAGTGGCTCTAGAGTTGCTCCTAGAGTGGATCTTCACTTGCCGTCGCTGGTGCAGGGCTAAATGGTGAGCAATGTAAAGGCTGTGTTGTGAGTAGTGAAACGGGTACTATAGTATCGCATGGCATGTCAGACATGATCACTAGTACACATCGTGTGGGTAAAGTGTACACACTCTGCAGAGTTAGAACTAATCGATTAACCGTGCTCACGGTCATGAGCGGCCTAGTGACTTATATTGAATATAGATTTATGAAAGAGTATTGAATATTGTGTGAGTACAAATGGGAAAGTTTGAGGGAAGGATTTTGTGAACTCCTCGGGCTTACTACCATGGAGGGTGGTAAGTGCCACTTATATGTTTTGAAATGGAATCAATATACAGATATCTATATATATATGTACATTATGGATTCTAATTACATGTTTGTGAACTGGGCCTTGAAAAATGTTTACAAAATCAAATCTTGCTCTTACGCAGATAAGTAGCCCTATTAGCTTTTCCTTGATATTACCCTTCATGTAATTTAGGTTTGGCATTGCCAGTACATTGTAAAAATGTATTGATTATTGCAGTTGTGTGTTGTCCGTTGTCTTTAGGCTTTGATGTAGGTGAGGAGGTAGTGGATGATGAGTTGCTTGATGGGGATATTCCTGAGTTTCAGGATGGTTCACACTAGGGCTTACCCTAGTTGGTCGCCTGTGGGATGTTTTGGGTAGAACAAGCATCCGCAAACCGTTATCCATTTGGCTGGTCGGGCCATGTAAATTATGGATGTATCACTAAGTTACTTAACTAGTTAGACTATTACCTTGTTATGATGTCAACTGCTAAGATGAAAGTACAGAGCTAGGATCAACTCCTGGGGCTAGCTTTGTATGAGTATGCACTCGAAACCTTTGAGATATTTACTTAATAGTCGGTGGAATCGAGTCCTCTATAGTATGCATTCTGTGGTCGCCATCATCGAGTGGTTGACAGGCATACTCGGGGAGGACTGCCAAAAGGATATTTCGTCAGGTATCTCACTCGTTTCGGGCCCGGCACTTTGAGTTTGTATCGATTCGCCGTTCGTGATGTCAAGTTAGCTTTCAGGGGATGGTGGTTACTGTAATTATTTGGGGATTATTTGAGATCCCACCACTCCAAGTGTTAGCGCTGACATGGTGAATTGTCATTTATGGTACAAGCCTCAGAGTGACCCCATAGCATTGGTATCAGAGCCAAAGATTGATTGTAGGAATCCTTTTAAAACGATCGCTAGAATGGTCTCTCTAAAAATATTTTGGGAACCTAGTTCTCTGTTACAAACTATTTGTGAAAACCATGTCAATTCTTATATATCTTCCCCAACTCTAGAAAAGATACTGCTTCCTATACTTTTATTTGATTCAAATCTCACCTCTACTCTATAGGACCGAAGGGATTGAGAAAAGTAATTTTAAAGAAAACGGCTTCAATAGCTAGATACAAGTTTCCGAAAATTTTGGGTCAATTGTCGACTATACGGTGAAGCACATTTCATGAAGTAACTTGAAAAAAATTGGGTAGGCATGATAGATTATGAGACTTCAACATGACTTTCCTTCATCATGGTTAAGATAGATGTATCTTTAAATTTCTTCTACCTCTATGTTTCAAAAATGAACGAGATGGACTAGAATAGGTAGAATCGGGGTAGGGTGGAATCTTTGTACCTTGACCTCTAGGTTACTTGCAAGTTTGGCCCTCCAAAAATTTGAAGTAGTTTCTGGTCATAATCATGAGTATGTTGCCCAGGGACGATAAATTTAGGCCGCCTACATCAACCCCTAAAAATTCGAATAGTGCGCACTACCCGTGTTTGAAAATTGGGTCAGCAGTTTTATGAATTTATGTAGCTTGTCTGTAAGTGCTAAAATTCTGAGAAAATCACGGTAGCCTTCCAGCATGTCCAGTAACCGCCATGAATTTTTTCAGAATTTTTGGGTTAGAGAGTTTGTAGATAAAAATTCGACAAAACGTTAGATCATCATCCACGAAACTGTGCAGCCTGTCTTGTTTATTTTCCCCACAGAGATGTATTCATGCAAAAAAAATCGCAAAACTTTCTGAAGATAAAGGGGACTGAACCAGTAACCAGAATATAAAACTTTTGAAGTTTTGTTATGCTTCTAACTCGACCATGGTGACTTATTCGCAGCCATATGACGTGCTGAACAGAAACATCACCATGTATTAGTACCCATTCTTTTGACCTTACCTAAGAAATTCTAACTAGCTCTTGCCTTCCTTTTGTAGATGTCCACTATCTGGCAGCCGGTGAGCCACTCGGGAGGGTACCTTGAGGGGACTATGCAGCATACCCTCTGGATCATGCTACAGCAGCTCAACTCCCCCCGACCACCACAGTACCACATATTCACCTCACGGCGCAGTTCCTCCATCGTTGAGTATGGAGCAGATGTCACTATTCCGAGACGATACCCTGGTGAAGTGCCCCTTCATTTTTGCGGAGTAGGATGGACAGCCCTGACAGCCATGCATGAGGCCACCTATCGAGCAATTACTTAGCTTCGCTATCGGTTCCCATGCTGGCTAACTTGTATCGTTATTTTCCCGCTCGGGCTCAATCCACTGATGACTCCCTGTATCCGGACTTAGATGCCATGCCAGGGGTATTCAATACTCAGCTTCTGTGCCTTGCGGACATGGTTCGTTCCATGGATAAGTACTTGACTTAGACTCGCGAGGAGCTTCACAGGGCTCGGGCTAGGATTATTATGATTGACTGCCATATAGAGCCCATGGGCAACATGGGATTCTTCAATGAAGAAATCATATATGGGGCAGTGGAACACATGGCTCCTGTGGAGTTCCTCCCACATCCCTCCAGTTACTACGAGCAAGTGAATCAAAGGCTTCGTATGAGCACCGGTTACTGCTGCAACTACCGTACTATGGCTACTCCTATCTCAGTGCCGATGGGAGATCCCATAGAGCCAGGGGCATCCCACACCTATCGGTTTGGGCGTCGTCACTTCCGCCTAACCATGACTTCTCCCGATGCCGACCTTCCAGATGATCCACCTAGTGGATTTGGTAGATTGTAGGAGTGATCTTGCAAGTGTTTAGAATTTAAGTATCCTTCTTCTAGGTCAAAGATGTGTAACCCCGTTGTAATTGGTAGTCAAATTTTGTACCACGATAGCGTGTTAAAAGCTAATAATGGCTGCCATGTATCCCTCCTTATGTAAGACAATTGCTTTAGAATTAACTTGGCCTAGTGTGAGATTCCAACAATTGCTACTTGCTGTCCTAAGTGGTTAAACCAGTGGTTTGGATGGACATAATTTCAAGTGTGGCACCATTGCTAAAAATTCCAACACTTGATTATGACTCAACCCTCTAAAATTATATCTACGCAGGATGACGAACACCCGATCCAGGACCGCTGCTTCTGGGGGAAGAAATCCTGAGGTAAATTCTCCCTGACCAAGTCCAGATGCTGCAGGGCAAGCCAGTGGCAGTCGATCAGCTATTCCTCATGACCACTCCGATGGAGAACCAACCATGGACCAAGTCATGGCTATGCAAAATCGTCTCTTTGAGAGAATGATGGCCAACACCAAAAATCTCAGTGCAGCACTTACTCAAGGTGCAACCCAAGGACAATTGAAGCTGGCCGACGTGCAACGCACACACCCACCAACCTTCTCCTCTACAGCCGACCCTCTCGACACGGATGACTGGCTCCGTGATGTCGAGGCCAAACTTGTTCTCGCCCATTGTGATGAGACGGAGAAGGCAACCTATGCCGCCTACTACCTTCAGCGCGCCACCGCTGCCTGGTGGGAAGGCTACAAGACCCTCATTCCACCTGACGAGCCTATTACTTGGGCGGTGTTCAAGGGTTCCGATCAGCCAGGTGGTCTCATGGAGATTAAAAGGAGGGAGTTCCACGCTCTCAAGCAAGGGAACCAAACTTTCCTGGAGTTCTTGAACCAATTCAACTACCTTTCTCGGTATGCCACCGAGGAAATGTTGACCAAAGATAGGAAAGTCAAGCTTTGCCGCCAGCGCCTCAACCTAGAGCTCAAACATGCTCTTTCAGCTCACGAGATTCACAGTATGAAGACTCTAGTGGACAAGGTTCTCCGAGTCGAAGAGAGTGTGAAGGAAGTGCTTGAGGATCACAAGCGCAAATGGGTGGCAAGAAGGGCTGTCAGTAGCAGCAGCAGGAGTAATGCTCGACCTCGCTTTGCCTCACCTCCTAGAGTCCGTTATACGGCTGCACCTGTACCAACGCCCACTTATGCTGGTCCTCACCCCCAAGCAGCGTCTTCGCAACCATACCCCTGCAGCACTCCACCACTTGTGAGTCAAAATAAAGCGGCAAATGTTGATTGCTACAATTGCGGCAAGCTAGGGCATTATGCAACCTAGTGCCCTATCCTAGGAAGACCAGTTCAGCACCCCATTCTCAGGTCACTCAGCAGAAGCCCAGTGAACTTTCACAAGGCCGTGGGAGACCACAAGGAGGTCATGTGACCTCCAGACTGGTTTGCTACCTCGGACGCGGTCATCTTAACCATGTGACCGCCGAGGAAGCTACAAATGCCCCTGATGTCATACTAGGTAAGTTTCTCGTTCACACCTTTCCTACCTTAGTCCTTTTTGATTCCGGTGCATTGCATTCCTTCATATCCTCCAAATTAGCGCAACAACAACAACTCCCTACTGACCTCCTGGAAGATGCTAGGTTCCACAATTAAAGCAAATCGAATATGTAATAATGTGGGGATTAAGATTTGTGAAGTAGACTTCAAAGCTAACCTCGTCTTGAAAAACACTCTAGGTTTGGATATCATACTTGGCATGGATTGGCTAGCCAAGCACAAAGGAACCATAGATTGTGCCAAGCGAGCCATAACCTTAGAAAATACAAATGGCCAAGTTGTCACCTATACTTCCAGCTGTACCACTACTTCGCAACATCCACCTCTTTACTCCCACACCGTTCCAGAGCTTAGAACCGTGCCCATTGTCAATGAATATCCCAATATATTCCCTGACGAACTACCAGGAATGCCCCCAGATAGAGATATTGAATTTGTCATAAATTTAGTACCTAGTACATCACCTATTTCTAAGAGACCTTACAGAATGACTTCCGAAGATCTGGTAGAACTCAAAACACAAATCAATGAGCAATTAAAGAAAGGTTTCATACGGCCAAGCTCTTCTCCGTGGGGATGCCCAGTACTGTTTGCTCCAAAGAAAGACGGTACCATGCGCATGTGTGTAGACTACTGTCCCCTCAATGGAGTCACCATCAAAAACAAATACCCACTTCCAAGGATAGATGATCTCTTTGACCAAATGACCGGAGCTCAAGTCATTTCCAAAATTGATCTAAGGCTAGGCTACTTCCAATTGAAAATCAGACCGGAGGATATTCCTTAAACTGTATTTACCACCCATTATGGTTTATTTGAGTACACCGTAGTTTCGTTCGGACTAACCAATGCTCCTGCTACCTTCATGAATTTGATGAATAAAATCTTCATGGAGTACTTGGACAAACTTGTGGTGGTATTTATTGATGATATCCTTATTTACTCTAAAAATGAAGAAGAGCACGCCCAACATCTGCGATTAGTGCTCGACAAGCTTCGAGAGCATAAACTATATGCAAAGTTTTCCAAGTGTGAGTTTTGGTTGAAGGAAGTTGCCCTCCTTGGCCACGTACTCTCTGAAGACGGTGTTGCTGTTGACCCTAGCAAAGTGCATAATGCACTAGATTGGAATCAACCTCAAAATGTGACCAAGGTTCAGAGTTTCGTTGGTTTAGCCGGATATTACCACCGATTTATCGCCAGGTTCTCCAAAATTTCTAGGCCTTTGACCCAACTCCTCAAGAAGGAGCAGAAATTCGAGTGGACTGAAGATTGTGAAATGGGTTTCCAAGAGTTAAAGAAAAGACTTACAACGGCCCCAGTGCTAATAATGCCTCACATCCATAAAAACTTTGAAATCTATTGTGATGCCTCTCATCATGGCCTAGGGTGTGTGTTCATGCAAGAAGGCAAAGTAGTAGCTTATGCCTCACGTCAATCATGCCCTCATGAGGCAAATTATCCCACACATGACCTAGAATTATCGGCTGTGGTGCATGCTTTAAAAATTTGGCGCCACTATCTAGTCGGCAAGAGATGTGAAATTTACACCGATCATAAGAGTCTGAATTATTTCTTCACACAGCTAGATCTGAATTTAAGACAAAGAAGATGGTTAGAGCTCTTCAAGGACTATGACCTAGGCATCCATTACCACCCGGGTAAAGCAAACGTTGTGGCCGATGCTCTCAGCCGAAAGCTCTATCAACTCTCCGCCATCACGATCTCTGATCAGCCAACACTGCTTTCTGAAATCTGGAACCTAAATCTAGGAGTGGCTAAGGAAGGTTTCCTTACTGCTATGGCACTCCAACCAAACCTTCCGTCTCAAATCAAAACCGCTCGGGCCAATGATGCAAAAGTGGCTAGATTAAACGCGAGCTAGGAGGGGGCACAAAAACAAACTTTTCATTAACCTCAGATGGTACAATTATCCATGGGAATCAAATGTATGTACCAGACGGTCATGGCCTCCGGGAAGTTATTCTTAAAGAAGCACACCATTCCCCACTATCCATCCATCCTGACTGCACCAAAATGTATCAGGATATCCGCACCCAATATTGGTGGCCTAGTTTGAGATGAGACATTGCTGCCTATGTCACCATTTGTGATGTGTGTCAACGCGTCAAGGTGGAACATCAAAGGCCAGTAGGTTTACTTCAGCCACTAAAAGTACCCGAATGGAAATTTGATGAAGTAAGCATGGATTTCATTACTGGACTCCCAAAAACACCAAAGGGTCACGATTCAATTTGGGTTATTGTTGACTGACTTACAAAAGTGGCACATTTTTATTCCGGTACATGTGTCCTATAGTGGAGCTAAGCTCGCTGAGCTCTACTTGATGCATATTGTCCGCCTCCACGGTGTACCAAAAGTAATCATCTCAGACCGTGGGCCACAATTTACCTCTAGATTTTGGGAAAACCTCCACGAACTTCTTAGAACCGAATTGTTCTTTAGTACGGCCTTTCACCCTCAGACAGGTGGCCAAACTGAGTGCACAAATCAGACCCTAGAAGATATGTTACGAGCCTACGTGCTGTCTTACAACACCAATTGGGAGAAGTGTTTGGCATTCGCTGAATTCTCTTACAATAACAGCTACCAAGCAAGCCTGCACATGACACCATTTGAAGCACTTTATGGGAGAAAATGTAGAACACCCTAGTTCTGGTCCAAAGTAGGGGAAAGACAATTCTTTGGACCAACACTGATCAATGAGGCTGAACGCAATGTCGCCCTCATTTGAAATCGGCTTAAAGAAGCGCAGGCACGCCAGAAAAGTTATTCTGACCGTCGCCGCCGCGAGCTGAGCTTCAAGGTGGATGACTATATGTATCTTAAAGTCTCCCCAACGTGAGGCGTACGCTGCTTTAATATGCATGGGAAACTAGCTCCTCGATATATTGGGCCTTTCAAAATCGTTGCAAAAAGAGGTCAAGTTGCTTACCAACTGGAATTGCCATCCCAGCTTTCAGATGTACACAATGTCTTTCATGTCTCTCAACTGAAGAAATGTCTCCATGTCCCTCATGAACATACACCACTAAAGGACATTAACCTGTGACCTGACCTTTCATACCAAGAATACATGATTCGTGTTCTAGATGAAGCCAAGCGCCACACTCGAAGCCTCACCATCAAGATGCTCAAGATACAGTGGAGTAATCATACTCCCAAAGAAGCCACCTGGGAAAGGGAGGATAAACTTAAGGCTAAATTTCCGAACTTCTTCTAGAATATCGAATCTCGGGGACGAGATTCTTTTGTAAGGAGGGTAGAGTTGTAACATACCCAAACATGTGCCCTAATAACTTGTGGGCCATGGTGGTGGTAACTAAAAAGCTCTTATGCCTTGTTGCATCTAATCCTATATAATGCATTTTCACCTCCAAATTCTATTTCTTTTATCCTTGTAAGACCTAATAAAAATTATAGGTACAACCTGGACTATTGAAAAATTTAAGGGAACCTTTGGGGAGATAAAAATCTGGGGAAAATTTTCATAGAAACTACACACCATCAACTACCTACTGAAATTTCTTTTCAATTTTATCATCTCAGTGAGTAGCTCAAATAAATAATTTAAAATCAGCAAAATGGTAGAAAACCTCCACTACAGACAGGCCATTTGTCAATTTTGATAGAATTTATTCCAAACTCTCCTTCCCACAAAAATTGGCCCGAATGCACATAAAGAATTAACTAGTTACAGTAAAATTTACAATGCCTTCCTCACAAAATTTATACATAAAATGACAAGCTAAGGCTCACTGGCTTAGGCTGGTGTGCAGAGGGGGCTGATTTTTGTACCAAATTTTGCAATTTCACCAAGAAAAATTTACAAGTCACATGACCCTGAGATTTGGTACAGTGTTGGACAGCATCACCCTCTAACCACAGTAATTTTTCCACAATTTGATTGTCTCTGTAACTAAGTCAAATGACTAGATCAATGTAACCCTCAACTATTGCATTTATACTTAGCCTCTAGGAGGGTTTCTCTCTTGTCTTGCACTGCCAAGTGGGCCCCAGCCACCGTGGGTCCCACCTGTCAGCCACAGAGACTCTCCAACATGGCCCCACCCCGCAGAACACATGCGCCACACACGACGACATGCGCCAGCCCGCCGACAGAGCTCCCCTCCACCTCGCCAGCGCACCGCAACCCAAACCATTTCGCCATCATGCTCTCCTCTCCAGCCTCTCTCTGCTCCACGGAAAGCCCGAGGCAGAACGCCACCACAACGCCGGGGACGCCGCCTCTTTCCTCGGTACTGTTGGGCTCACCGTCATCGCTGTCCTCCTCTAGTGAGCTTCGCTGCAACCGAGCTATGGGAACGTGATAACCGTCCAATCCCTAATCCATTTTTCCCTTCTTCTTCCCCTGTCCTCAAGGTTGAAGACGCCGCGTCGTGCGCCCAGCTCCAGAGACTGTTGGCATGGCACGACCGCGTTCTCCCTGACCCAGGCAGGACCGGCGCCGATCTCTAGCCAGCAGCATTGCGACCTCAAAACGACTCCAAGGACCAAGCACGAGCAGCTAACAAGATCCGAAACACCAGATCCGCGCCTTCTTCTTCTCCGCTGACCGCCGCACCCCTTTCTTGTTTTCTTTAACCACAGTGAGCAATATTTCGATTCCTTGCGCATGTAGCTACCTCAGGACATCATTAAGTTAAGGCCTATAGCTCCCCTCTGGATTGCAGCCCAGATCTAGCCATCGTCGTTCGCCCGGAGCACTCTGCCGCCCCTGGACCACTCCTGGAGAGCTCACCGCCGTTCCAGCTTTGCCGGGCCACGCAACGTCCTTGGTGAGCACCCTTGGCGCCTTAGGAACCCCTCATATGCATTACTTTGACCTGGATTGAGACATGCATATACACGCCGAGCCATGCTACCGCCTCGGCCGTCGTCACCATCGATTCCAGCCACCTCTGACGGTGAGACCACCCTCAATGGATTCACCAAGAGCCGTAGAACATTTCTTGTGTTGGTCACATCAGAAGATCTACCGCCGTTCGCCGTCGTCGTCGCCGCCGCCGCCACGAAGTTCATCGGCCGCGTGCGCCGTCGCGAGCTCTATCTCGAGCCGCTGAGGGCGGGCCCCACTGCAAGTAGCGCGTGAGGACGCTGTCAACAAAACTTTAAAACTCCCGGGGTCCTTTTAGCAAAAGAACCAGTCACTGACGAGTAGGCCATGGATCTAAATGTAAAACGTAAAAATTTCAAGGACTCTTAATGAGTACCGCCCTCCCACGTGTTTTAGGACCACGGGTTGATTCCTGAAAACCCCAGGGGCCTTCGTGCAAATGTTGTTTCACTGACATGTGGACCCCCTTAATTTAAATCTGAGAAAAAAACTGAGAAAATGATTAAAACCTTTTCTGTTGCACTAGAAAATGGATTTAGGAAACAGATGGTTTGCCGCCACGGCACTAGGTTAAGGCGTGGGCCCACCACCTAGCAGCTGTAGAGTTGCTCCTAGAGTGGATCTTCACTTGCCGTCGCTGATGCAGGGCTAAATAGTGAGCAATGTAAAGACTGTGTTGTGAGTAATGAAATGGGTACTACGGTATCACGTGGCATGTTCGACATGATCACTATTACACATCGTGTGGGTAAAGTGTACACACTCTGTAGAGTTAGAACTAATCGATTAGCCGCGCTCGCGGTCATGAGCGGCCTAGTGACTTATATTGAGTATAGATTTATGAAAGTGTGTTAAATATTGTGTGAGTACAAATGGAAAAGTTTGAGAGAAGGATTTTGTGAACTCCTTGGGCTTACCATCATGGAGGGTGGTAAGTGCCACTTATATGTTTTGAAATGGAATCAAGATATAGAGATATATATATATATATATATATATATATATATATATATATATATATATATATATATATATATATATATATATATATATATATATATACACATTATGGATTCTAATTACATGTTTGTGAACTGGGTGTTGAAAAATATTTACAAAAATCAAATCTTGCTTTTTATGCAAATGAGTAGCCCTATTAGCTTTTCCTTGATATTACCATTCATGTATTTTAGGTTTGGCATTGCCAGTACATTGTAAAAATGTATTGATTCTTGCACTTGTGTGTTGTCTGTTGTCTTTACGCTTTGATGCTAGTGATGAGTTAGTGGATGATGAGTTGCTTGATGGGGATGTTCCTAAGTTTTAGGACGGTTCACACTAGGGCTTACCCTAGTCTGTCGCCTGTGGGATATTTTGGGTAGAACAAGCTTCCGCGAATCACTATCTATTTGGCCGGTCGGCCCGTGTAAATTATGGATGTATCACTGTTAACGCCAAAATTTGGTACGATTCGCGTCGGACTTGGTTAAGGAAAGAAGTGATATCAGCCGTTGGGAGCTAATCCAGAAGAAGCCGGATTCGGGAAGGAATCGTGAAGACCACGCTATGGCAGTTAATTATCTTATCTATTAGATAGTTTTATCTTTTAGGAAACCTGATCTCTTGTCCGATCAGGTCTGTTAGTTTTCCTTTTCTAGTTAGGAAAGTCTTGTTACGTGTCCTATAAGGACTCTTGTAACTCGGGGTATATATACGTATGCCCGGGGACCTTGTAAACTATCAATCGATCAATTAAACTTCGGCGCATCGCCAACCTTTCGACGGGTTCTTGCTTCTCGAGCGGGGCTGCATCGGTTAGGTCTGAACTCCTGCGAGAGGGTAAGACTCGTCACCCTTTACCCAGGTGTATCTGCCCTGTCTACGGCTGCATCGGTTCGGTCCGACCTCTTAGGCCGATCAGGTATACCACATCACGCGTGCGTAGATCTTATCAGTTTACTGGGGGCGATTTATCATCAGTTCGTGCTGCATCGGTTGGGTCCGACCTACTGAACTGCCAGCGATAAATCGTTCCTGCTAGGCTGATGGTTTTTGCGCAAGCGTCTTATCGGAATGTATAGCCGGTAAGTTATTTTCATCACAGTTGCATTAGGTCTATCGGCTCGTTGAGGTTCCTTTACTATTATCGATCTGTGCTGCATCAGTTAGGTTTGAACTACTAGATCGATAATAATAGATTTATCCTTGTCGGGCTGATCGGTGTATATGCGACGTTCTATCGGAGTGCTTAGCCGATAGGTTATCTTTTTATAAAGCCGACTGTATTATCCATACTGTTTTGGTCATCTATATTATCATCGGTTTTCTAGCCGATGCATATGTGTTTCCTCGGCAGTCGGCTGGCTTACTATTTTGCTTATCTATTGATAATCGGCTCCTAGCCGATGCACATGTTATACTGACATCTTGTCTATTTGCTCATAGCACTATCGGTTTCCTAGCCGATACACAGGTGCCATCGGCTATCGGCTACGAGGAGTCTATATCAGCCCGTATCGGCCGATAGCCGATTGCGCAATTGCTGCCGATCCGGGCACGAGGACCAACAAGGACCCAGACGCGAGCACGAGACCCGGGCGCGAGTACAGGCAGAGGCCCGGGCACGAGCATAGCGGCATCGGCTGGAAGGAATCCGTATCGGCTTGCTGGCCGATTGGATCAGTAATCTAATTTCTTCATCTCCTTGTCAATTGCTGGGTCAAATTGACTGGCACGCCCGCGAACCTCAAATATTTTAGGACCTGCACTGGAGCTAAGCAGATCTCCCAGGCCTTCGCGTGTCACCCAGACGCCGAACCGGGACCCGGCGATTTTCGGCGTCAACAATCACTAAGTTACTTAACTAGTTAGACTACTACCTTACTATGATGTCAACTGCTAAGATGAAAGTACAGAGCTAGCATCAACTCCTAGGGCTAGCCTTGTATGAGTATGGACTCGAAACCTTTGAGATATTTACTTAATAGTCGGTGGGATCGAGTCCTCTGTAGTATGCATTCCATGGTCACCATCATTGAGTGGTTGTCGGGCATACTTCGGGGAGGACTGGCAAAAGGCTATTTCGTCAGGTATCTCACTCATTTTGGGCCCGGCACTTTGAGTTTGTATAGATTCGTGTTCACGATGTCAGGTTAGCTTTGAGGGGGTGGTGGTTACTGTAATTATTTGGGTATTATTTGAGACCCCACCACTCCAAGAGTTAGTGCTGATATGGCGAATTGCGAATTACGGTACAAGCCTCGGAGTGACCCCACAACAAAGAAACTGAGCAAGGTATCGGTAACTTTGTTCTTGTCGACAAAGTCGGGATATTCTCGAGATGGATCATTTTCCCCTGGTAGTCAAACCCAAGGTGGTTTCTAGCCTTCAGAGGCTGGATTCGGCAAATCAGGAAGCACCTGGCCACCTAGGGACCAGTTAGCCCTGTGCCCTTCAGCGCGCTGATCTTCTCTAGTAGCTTGTATACCTGGCCCATTTCATCTTGCGATGGCACTGAAGTCCAGCTCTCCAGGACAGATGGTGGATTTCCTATGAAAGGGGGCAGGGAGGGCTCGAAATTTGAGCAACAGAACCACTCCCGATGCCATCCCTTGAGAGAAGTCTTCAGGGGGACATGGAGATAAGCCTTCTTCATCTCATTGCGAAGTTGAAGGCCCGCTCCTCCTATCACCTGAATCTTGGATTTTGAGGGCTGAGGTTTCATCTGGAAAAGATACCAGAAGAGATTCAAATGGGGGCTAATACCCATGAAGGCCTCACAGAGGGTCACAAAAATAGAAATCTGGAGAACAAAGCTGGGATTGAGGTTGATGAGCTCAATGCGATAGAAGTCAAGAAGATGGCGGAGGAAATCAGAGGCTAGAAGAGAGGCCGCAATCGAAGAAAGAAGTGAAGACCACTGTCTCGCCTGGGCCTGGAATGGGGACAGACTCACCGACGGCTGGGCGCCAGTTGATGATCGCCCGTGGTTGCAATATCTTCCTGTTCTCCAAGATCGTCAACTTCGTGGAGCTGCAATTTGACACCTGACATATATGGGATGTCAAAAGGGGCTCTCGGCATCGCTGGGGGTGTGGAGCAGGGCGACACTTTTGCCTGCTGGGAATAGGAGCTGGGAAGCAGTTCCTAGCGAATCTCGGGCCAGGAACACGAGCTACAGCGAACCCTATTGGAGTGGAGAGCGCGAAGTTTGGGCTCGATTTCGGAAGCTGAAGCGATTTGGTGGATTGGGGGAGAAAGAGAAATCTTTTCTCTCTCCCATCGTTTTATAAAACCTGCACCAATGTCACACCTTGATATTAGCCACACTAAATTATACCTGAGAAAATGCCCAAGAAAAATAAATTTAAATGGCAAAAGGAACTAAGTTAAATATGTGAAATGCAAAATAATAAATTAACATGGCCGAGAATATTTTTCTTATGTTCTCCTTGCCAAAATACATTAACTGGATTTTTAGTAGAATTTTCAGAGCACAGGAACTATTTTTAATAAATCAAAATCGATTATCGGAATTAAAAATCTCTCTAGAAAAGCCTTTTCTCTTTTTCTTTCTCTTTTTCTTCTCCTAGGCCGCCGGCCTGCCCCTGTGCCAGCCTCTCCGCGCGCCCGTCGGCCTGCTTCTCCCCTTGGCCTCTTTCTCCTCGCGCTAGGCCAGCCCATCTCACCCACGCCTGCCTCCCGCTCACTCTCTCTGTGCGCTGGGCCCCGCTTGTCAGGCCGCCTCCCGCCGCACACCCGTGCGCCTCCCGCTGGTGTTTACTTAAATAAACTGCATTATTTCTATATTTCATGTGGGTGGGTCATAACCTATGCACTGTTAGGACTTTGCCTTAGCTTTGAAACTTGAATCCTTGTCACCTGGGTAATAACATGATTAGGTTACTATTCTTAGGAATGCTTACCCATGCTTAGCAACATAGCTCACACGGGAATTAAATATTATCTTTTCATATGATTCGACTCAATGTCGTAAAAATTGGAATTTTGGATAGGCTGATGTTAAATTATTAAAATTTGAATTAAATGGTGGGCTGTGGGTGTATGGTTCTGCTTGTCGCACCTATGGCAATTAAGGACCGGTTTGTGGGAACCACTTGGGCAACTACCCATACTTTCCACAAGCCAGCATGGGCAACGGCTAGGCTTGAAGCGTTTCTTCTCCCTCTCCTAGGCACCGAAGAAGAGGGTGAGCGGGATGGAGTTGGGTCGGCCCGGGGTAGGGTTGATTAGCTTCCGGATTCACCGTGGCGCAAGGGGGTAGCCAGGCCAATATGGCGTGCCCTGTCGGCAGGTGCAACCTCAGCGTGGTGTGGATGGTTAGGGAGAGGTTTCGTGAACAGCCTCTCACGGGGCATCGTGGTGATGCACTAGCACACGGGAACGTGTGTGGGGCTATGTCTTGTGGGTACAGTTGTACACCTCTGATCAGAGTAAACCTATTCGAATAGTCGCGCCTGCGGTTATGGGCACATTGGCCAAGACTCACCGTGATTAGTCTCACCTTTAGATAATTAATCTGGCTTTATGAAACTGGTGTGGTGGAAAGTGTGAGTCCGGTCAACTCAACAACTCAGGGGTGGCCGGTTAGCGTGGTGTAACGCTAATCGGTGGAGACTGGTGAGCGTGGTGTAACGCTCATCAGTGACGCCTGGTGGACATGGTGTAGCGTTCATCAGCGCGGCCTAGTCAACGTGGTGTAGTGTTGATCAGGAAAAACTGGTCAACATGGTGTAATGTTGTCCAGTAGAGACTGGTTAACGTGGTGTAACGTTAATCAGTGGAGTCCGGTTATCGTGGTGTAATGATAACCGGAGGAGTCTGCTGAACGTGGTGTAGCGTTCACCAGTGGAGACTGGTTGACGTGGTGTAACGTCAATCAGTTGGGAATGGTTGGGCCTGGTTAACGTGGTGTAACGTTAATCAGTGGAGAATTAATATTGTTAAATTAATTAACTTTTTACTGTTTGCAAACTACTACTGTTTGCAACTGCTTTTATGCAAAACAAACCCTATCCCATCTTTGTACCCTATGCATATGCATAATTGTGGGTGTGATTTGTTGAGTACTATGGGTGGTACTCAGCCTTGCTCCCTTTTCCCCCCTCAGTGTTGGAGAACGCGTTTGACGAGGATCGTCCCGAGGAATAGCCTGGCTCCGCCTGTCGATGTTTTACACCGGCAATAAATATATGGGGCTACTCGGCGGATGGAAACTCGGTGGATTGCAAAGGAACACAAGGAAATTTTATACTGGTTCAGGCCCTCGATGTGAGGTAATACCCTACGTCCAGTTTGTATGTATTCCTTTGAGGATATACGGTGGTAGTTCTGATGAACTGTATGGCCGTGTGCTTCTATGAGCTCTTCTCTGCCCTCATGGGGCGCCCTGCCTCCCCTTATATACTGGGGGACAGGGTTACAAGGTAGGAGTCCCCATTGGATTACGACTAGGAGATCTCCCCTTAGAGATATAACGTACCCGACTAGGACTGTATATTCCTTTCTATACAAGGTGAAGTCTGCCGAATCTAGCTATATCTCTAATTATAAGGCTGGGCCCATCCTCTATCCGAGTGGCCCATATGCTTGTCATGAGGTACCCGGGGCCCATGGCACCCACAGTAGCCCCCGAGACCTTCATAGTTGAGTCACAGCTGATGCCGAGTGCTCATCCTCCACGGTGAAGTCTTCCCGAGTGCATTGCTCCCGAGTACTCTTTGTCTGAGTGCTGCTTCTCCCGAGTCCTGCTTCATGTCAGCTGGCAGCGAGGCTATGAAGGTCTCGATGTAGATGTTGGAATAGTGTGCGCCGAATAGACGCACCTATTAGGTGTAGCCCCCGACTTTGTGCTTAATTGTGAAAACAATTAAACATGAAGTCAAAGATCTTTAACCTTGTAGTCTTTCCCGAGTAGATTACTACTGGTACATGAGACTCTTCGGTATCATGTCAACCGGAATATGATTTATAGTCTTGCCGAGTAGGGAACTACTCGTATATAGGACTCTTCGACTTCATGTCAGTCGGAATGTGCGTTTATAGTCTTGCCAAGTAGGATGCTACTCGTATATGGGACTCTTCAGCGTCATGTCAGCTGGAAAGGGGGTGTTTATAGTCTTTCCCGAGTAGTATACTACTCGAAAATTAGACTCGTCGGCATCATGTCAGCCGGAAAAGGTGTTTATAGTCTTTCCCGAGTGGCGTCCCATTCGGAAGTTAGACTCTTCCGCATCATGTCAGCGGGAATGAGAATTTTATAGTCTCTCCCGAGTAGTGCACTACTCGAAAGTTAGACTCTTCAGCGTCATGTCGGCTGGAGTAATGTTGCTCATGGCAACTGGTGGCCGCGCATATAGGCCGAGTACCACTGTATGAAAAATAAATCCATTACGTGGTTAGGTGTACTCGAGAGAGATACCTGTATCTCCAATTTCAATGAAGACCAGCTTGTGATCCTTGTAAGGATGTATCCTCGAGACCTGGCGGATAAGACAGATACCCAAACATATATGTTTAGCAATAAGGCTCTCATGAAGCATATCTGTTTACCTCATCGGCTCCTGTTGGTAGCACCAGCGCTATAATTTCAACTCAGCCTGCGGGCGGCCCACATGGAGCATGCTACCGTAGGAACTCATATCTTGGCGGCTGCTACCAAATAAGCCGGCCTGAGCCGACCTATCCAGCATAGCTCTAGGGAAGTATCATCCATCGCATGTCAGGATGAGTTTTTTGGTGTTGGTAACCGCAATCAGCCAGAGAAATCCTTATTCGCAAGCCTTTCCGACTTACGTTCTGGATGCAAACTGGTTGCCACATGTACCCGAGTAGGTATGTTGCAGGATCTGCTTGCCCTCCTCAGGTGTGACGCAGTGCATGAGAACTCTGGATGCGCTTTGACGATGTAAGTCTTCTCTGACTTGGGAAAAGCCGAACAAGGTACCCGAACCTTGCATTAGCAGAGGGTTCGGCTGGCGACCCTCATGGGGCGTACCCTATCCGACAGAATTATAGCCAAGCTAGGCACCCGAACCTTGCATTAGCATAGGATTCGGCTAGCGACCCTCATGGGGCGTACCTAACCTGACAGAACGTGACCAAATAAGGTACCCGAACCTAGCATTAGCGTAGGATTCAGCTGGCGACCCTCACGGGGCATACCCTATTTAGCCGAGTGGTATACAGCCCCGACTGGCGCCGGGGGCCGATTGTTGGCTCACATGGAGCGTAGTCGGGGAAGATGACGTCCCGACTGGCGCAAGTACTCGGTGAGTAGCCCTCATGGAGCATCCCGAGTGTATTTTGGCAGACTTGTCCAGCCCCCGAGCGTAGGAGATGGGCTCGCAGCCCTGAGTTCCTGTCACGCGTATCCGGAGCTGGGCCTGCAATATAAAGATATCGGATGAGTAGCATCTGATGATGGAAATAATCACCCGAATAAAATGTATTTTACAATGTATGTAAATACGTGTTCTTCCTCTTTTTGATATTAATTTCCTCGAGTAGTTGACCCCTTACGTTTAAGCACTCTGCCCGACTAGTCATAGCCCCCTAGCGTCGGGAGTTGGCTCATGGCTCTTTCCCAGGCACGCGTTTTGGGTGACTTGAGTTCGTCTTACATGGAGCAGAGTTTCACGGATCGAGATTTATGCTACTCGAGTACTTTTGTAATCATTTAAGAGCAAAAACGGAAAAAAGTAAATGCGCAGCTTATACACCTATTAGGTGTAAGCGGCTGTGGCACTAGCAAGGCCGAGTGAGGAGATGTTTATCAGAAAGCGACTTAGCTGTTCGGTATTTGGGAGTGGGGATGCCATCCTCGTGTTTGAGCTTGTGAGCCCCCGAGCATGTCACTTGTTGTTCCGATAATCCTCAGTTGTTGAAAGTCGAAGACGATTGTGACCGACTGCCACAATGAAGCCGTCCGACTTGCGATTGTGATTCCCGGCTTTAGTCGGGACCGTGTCGTTGGTGCCCTCCCGCTTCTTCTGTCAGGATGCCTTTTTGTCTTCGAGAGCCTCAGCAACAGCGTGGGCTGAGTCGGCGTACTTGTTTGCCATGTCGAATAGGGCCTTGACAGAGTTGGGAGGCTTCCGCGTGAATTTGTCGATGAACGAGATGTCTTTGACTCCTTTTCGAAAGGCGGCGATGACGACCTCGTCCTTGATCTTCCGGATTGAGTTCCTCTTCTCAGAAAACCTCTTGATGAAGTCACGAAGAGACTCGTTCTTCCTTTGACGCAACTGATATAGGTCGTACTCGGAAGATGGCCTCTCGTATGTTCCCTGGAAGTTGGTGATGAAACGTTCCCGGAGTTCTCCCCAAGAGCTGATTGATTGCTTGGGAAGTCTTGTTAGCCATGTCCTCGCTGAGTCGGCTAAAGCGACCGGGAGGTAGTTAGCCATGACTTTGTGGTTTCCTCCAGCTGCTCGGATCGCCAGAGTGTAGACCGTGAGCCAGGACTCGGGATTGGTCTTGCCGTCGTATTTGTCGATGCCTGTAGGCTTGAAACCCGACGGTCAGTCGACCTGTTGTAGCTCCTGGGTGAAGGCCGGTACTCCATCTGCATGAGGGCTCCGACTCCGAATATGGCGGTGAAACCACCCGTGGTGGAGGCTGGAACACTCGTTCTTGTCTTCCAGTTGGCGTTGCTCGTCTTCTTCTCGTTCGCGGCGCCGAGCCTTGATGTCTTGCCGAAGGTTACGCCGTGGTTGGCCTCGGAGCCGCCAGTTGTTGTTGGGGTTGCCGAGTGACGTTTGGCGTGACTCCGTGTGGAGCCGACTAGAGCCGACCACTCGACGTCGCTTTGAGGTGGATGAGACTGCCGCTGGGGAAACTGACCGACTGGTCGGTATGAGTGTGTTGCCCGACTGTTGGTGCTGCTGACATGCAGCAGCAGTAAGCATGGCTTTTATCCTTGCGATCGTCGGGGTGGCCTGGTGATCAGGCCCAAACTGGAGTGTATCCAGTAGAGTCGCCGCGGCCACGATGTTCTGTTGAGGAGTAATGAAGACGTCGTGGTTGCTAACTCGGGTTTGGAGGATTTGTTGTTGAGCAGTCCGCCCAGCCCTGCGTAGGGCGTCATGTCGGCGTCTCGCTTCTTCCTCTTGTTGTTCTTGCAGTCGGCAGGCTTCCTCCTCTTGTTGCTTGTGTAGTCGACGTGATTCCTGAGTAGGAGTAGAGCCTTTGGATGCCATGAAGATTTCTCGTGGCGGGGAGAAGCTTGCCAAACTGCTATCCGACTTAGAGTCGGAATCCGACTGGGAGTCGTAGTCCGACTGAGAGTCGTAGTCGGAATAGTTGATGGGGGTGATTACAACTCCGACCTCCCTAGATCCGATCTCGAGCGGCTCGGGGCCGTATTCGAGTCGAACTCCAGAGGATCGGGTTTGCCGCGTCGGATGTAGATTGTAGATATCCGCGGCATCGCCGAGTCCGAACGGGAAATTGACGATCTCTTCCTTTTTTGGCCCGATCTTGGCCGGCTCAAAACCGAGTCCGAGTCGAACACCGAAAGAAAGAGTTGTCCCTGAACTTGGGCGTATGGGAGATCGCCGCAGCATGTCGTGAGAGATTGCTGCAGCATCGTGTAGGCCGACTGGCGCGGAGTCGGCTGGTTCCTCAGCCGATTGGATCGGGTCCGTGTCGGCCAAGGTGAGATTGCCGAACATGTCGGCAACGAAGTCGAGGCTTCCGCGTGAGATTGTATCTCCGGGAGAGAATTTGCCGCAGTCGACTCCGGTTGCTGGATCCATCGAGCTTGTAGATGTAGATCGCGCCGAAGCCCCTACCTGGCGCGCCAACTGTCGATGTTTTACACCGGCAATAAATATATGGGGCTACTCGGCGGATGGAAACTCGGTGGATTGCAAAGGAACACAAGGAAATTTTATACTGGTTCAGGCCCTCGATGTGAGGTAATACCCTACGTCCAGTTTGTATGTATTCCTTTGAGGATATACGGTGGTAGTTCTGATGAACTGTATGGCCGTGTGCTTCTATGAGCTCTTCTCTGCCCTCATGGGGCGCCCTGCCTCCCCTTATATACTGGGGGACAGGGTTACAAGGTAGGAGTCCCCATCGGATTACGACTAGGAGATCTCCCCTTAGAGATATAACGTACCCGACTAGGACTGTATATTCCTTTCTATACAAGGTGAAGTCTGCCGAATCTAGCTATATCTCTAATTATAAGGCTGGGCCCATCCTCTATCCGAGTGGCCCATATGCTTGTCATGAGGTACCCGGGGCCCATGGCACCCACACCGCCGTCAAGGTGCTTGTGGGATGGATGCTGCTGATAGACCCGCTGTCTATAGACTACGTTTTACCTTTTCCGCTGCATTTTTGTAATATGATTTTACTCTGTTTGTAAGACACTCTTGATGGCAACTTGGATTTGTGTACCCTGGCTTTCCTGGGCAGGGATTTAATACACAGGAATGTTCAGAATTTCGGTGGCGAATTTCTGGGCATTACAGCCGAGTTAGTGGGCTTGGGCCGGCTAGCTCGGTAATGGGCCATAAGATATGAGTTTTTAAATATCATGTCGTACTGGGTCAACCGCTAACTGTGTTAAAATCATAGTACATATGCTATTTTACAGAATTCGATCAAAATAATCAAATATGCTTCATGTTAAGCCTAATTGTTGGACACATATGTTCAGATATCTGAATTATTTAATAGGTATTGAGGATACATCCTTATAAGGATCAATAGTTGGTCTCCATTAAAATTGGAGATGCAGGTATCTCTCAGGAACACCTCACCACATATTGGGTTAAAATCCAAGAAATGGTACTCGGCTTACATGCTTAGCCAAACTTGCCTTGAGCAAAAATATTTCCAGCTGATATGATGTTGAAAAGTCCAATTTCTGAGAAATATAGCACTCGGGAAAGACTTAAAGGTTAAAGATCTTTGACTTTATGTTTAATTGTTTCTCAATTAAACACAAAGTCGGGGGCTACACCTAATAGTTACGCCTATTTGGCGCACACTGTTCATATTTTTCTATGAAGCCCTTCATATCTTTGTTGCCAGCTAATATGAAGCAGGACTTGGACAAGAGGTACTTGGACAATGGGTACTCGGGAGCAAGGCACTCGGAAAATCTTCACCAAGGAGGATGAGCACTCGGCACTAGCTGTGACTCAACTATGAAGGTCTCAGAGGCTACTGTGGAGGCCATGGGCTCCGGGTACCTCATGAGAAGCTTTCTGGCCACTCGGACAGAGGATAGGCCCAATTCTGTAATTAGGGATGGAACAGGACTCGGTGCATATTACCTTGTATGATAAGGAAAGGGATGTAGTCCTAGCCGGGTACGTTGAGTTCCTAGAAGGAAATCTCTTGGTCGAGTCCGACTGTGATTCCTACCTTTGTAGCCTTGCCTCCTTGGTATATAAGGAGAGGCAAGGAGCCCCCTGGGGCAGAAGAACAGAATCTCACCAGAGAAACCTCAAAGGCAATACACAACAGCTGGAAGTAGGGTATTACCTCACCTCGAGGGTCTGAACTAGGATAAATTGTTTCGTGTTCCTTTGCAATCCATCAAGTTTAGGTCTCACGAGTAGCCCCATATTATTATTGCTGATACAAAACATCGACAAAAGGCAAGGGATTACCCCATGGAAGGGAGCAGTACTCGGCCGTAACTCAGATCGAGGTATCTTCATTTCGTCAAGTGTCTTGGCGAAGAGAATGTTGAGAGCGATTCCTCCGTAGATTAGAACCTTCTTCAGCTTGACGTTCTTGATGACTAGGTCCAAGACGAGTGGATAGCGCCCTAGATGTGCCACTCGGCCAGGGTGATACGTGCGATCAAACATGATTGCTACCTCAGACCACCGTAAATATTGGGGGCGTCGGTGCAGACTGAGTTAACCTCGCGTGCAGTTAGTTTCTGCTTCTGTTTGGACTCGTATGCCAATGGCCCTCCAAATATCTAGTTGTGTTCAGCTTGGGGATCTTGGTAATCGCCGGCTGGGCCCAAATCTGGCTTGTCCTTGTCCTTTGGTTCATCGGATGTGGATGTCTGCTCGATGACGAGCTTCTTCAGCATGAAGCAGTTTTTGGCTGCATGTTTCCCCTTCGAATGAAAAGGACACGGTCCGTTCATGACCTTCTGGTAGTCGTTCGCCCTGGGGGGTTGAGGTCGGCTGCGGTCAACTGTCGCCACGATGTCCTCTGACTTGCTCTTGTGGTTCCCAATTTTGGATGGGGCCGCATCATCCGTCTCTCGTCGCTCCTTCTACCGGGGCTTGTCGTCGAGTGCCTTGACAACTGCATCAGCTGAATCGGCGTATTTGTTGGAATCTCGAATAGAGCTTTGACGGAGTTAGGCGGCTTCCTAGTGAACTTGGCGATGAATGACGTGTCTCTGACTCCCTTGCGGAAGGTAGCAATGACCACCTCGTCTTTTATCTTGGGGATAGAATTCCTCTTCTCAGAAAAGCGCTTGATGAAGTCCTGGAGAGACTTGCTTTTTCTCTGATGGTACTGGTATGGATCGTACTCAGACGCTAGCCTTTCGTACATGCCCTAGAAATTGGCCACGAAGCGCTCATAGAGTTCCCCCCTAGAGCCAATGGACCCTCTAGGAAGCCCCGTTAGCCATGGCCGTGCCGAGTCGTCTAGGGCGACATTGAGATAGTTTGCCATGGCCTTATGGTCGCCTCCAACTGCTCGAATTGCCAAGGTGTATACTGTTAGCCAGGATTTTGGGTTGGTCTTGCCCTCGTACTTGTCTATGCCAATTGGCTTGAAACCTAATGGCCAGTCAACTTGTTGTAGCTCACACGTGATAGCTGGAACTCCATCGTCTGAGTGGGGGCTCTGGCTCTAACTGTGGTGGCGGAAGTGCTCGTGATGGAGACCGAAGCGATCGTGTTCATCCTCCAGTCGACGGCGTTCATCTTCCTCTCACTCACGGCATCGAGCGTTGATGTCATGGCGCAGATCTCGGTGTAGTCATTCTCGAGCGTCGCAGTTATCCCAGTGCCTATCGTGTTGATACCGTCGTCGATCGTCGTTGTGGCCTTCTGATCCATGATTGGACTCCAAGTGGTGTTGGTCAAACCCTACTGCTCGGCATCGCGCCGCGGTCAATGATGTCGTAGCATCTGAAGCCGTCTTGTTAGAAGGGATAAACGTGTCACCAGATTGTTGTCGTTTATGGCACGCTGCTGCTGTTATCATGGCCTTAATCCTGGCAATGGTTGGTGTTGCCTGGTGATCAAGTCCCAGCTGCAGGGTATCCAGGAGTGTAGTAGTGGCCACAATGTTATATTGGGGAGTGACGAAGACGTCGTGGTTGCCCACCCTGGTATGGAGGATTTCATGCTGTGCCACCTGGCCGGTCTTGCGTAACTCATGGTTGCGAGCTTCCCGTTCAGCCTATAGATGTCAATCTTCTTCCTACTTTTGCTCACACAGTCGGCGAGCCCCTTCCTCTTGATGTTCGCGCAGTTAGTGTGCATCTTGTGTTGGAGTAGATCCCTTGGATGCCTTGAAGACCTCGCGTGGAGGTGAGAAGCTTCCCGAACTGTTGTCCAACTGGGAGTCGGATTCCGAGTAGTGTAATGGCATGATGATGACCCTACCTCTTTGGACCCGATCCCGAGCGGCTCAGGGCCGTATCCGAGTTGAATTCCAGCAAATTGGGTTTGCCGCATCAGATTGGAGTTGAAGATAGTTGCGGTGTTGTCGAGTCTGAGTAGGGAATTGTCGATCATCTCCCCTAGATCTGATCTCGACTGGCTCGGGGCCATGTCCAAGTCAAACACTAGGAAAGAGAGTTGCCCTAGGGTTCGTAGATCTTGGGTATTGCTAAAGTATGTTGCTGAAAACTGCTGCAGCATTCAGTAGGCCAACTGGCACAAAGTTGGCTTGATCCCTAGCCGACCGGATCGAAACCAAGTCGAATAGGGTGAGTTTGCCGAAGTCATCAGCGATGAAGTCGAGGCTCCCAAATCTGATGGCTTGTCTAGGAGATAAGTTGACGTCGTCGACTCCTGTGATTAGATCCATCGGGCTTAATGACGATGATCTTGACGAACCCTCTACCTGGCACGCCAACTGTCGATGTTTTATATCAATTGTATTGATTGTAGGGCTACTCGTCGGACCGAAACTCGATGAACTCGAAAGAACACGAAGATTTATACTGGTTCGGGCCCTCGGGGTGAGGTAATAATACCCTACTTCCAGTTGTGGTGTATTGCTTTCGATGTATTTTCTGGTGAGATTGTGATATGTTGTGTGTCAATGCCCAGGGGGCTCCTTGCCCCTCCTTATATACCGAGAAGGCAAGGTTACAAGGTAGGAATCCCAGTCGAACTCGACCAAGGGTTTTCCCTCTCAGAACATAGAGTAACAACTATATCCATTTCCATGTCGTGCAAGGTTACATAAAGCCAAGTTCTACTATATCCCTAATTACATGGGCCAGCCCACCCTCTGTCCGAGTGGCCATATTTGCCTTCCTTGAGGTACCAGGGTCCATAGCCTCCACACTTCCCACCACTGAGTCGTCATGATTTTCTGGGATTCATCACTTCCCGCCTCTCGGGAATTGACTTTCCCAGTCCAAAACCACATGCATTATACCCCATCTTCAATTTAAATTTTAGAGTCTAGCCAAGTGTATAACATGTCCTAGCGCTCAGTTAACCGTGAGCACAGCTATTCGAATAGTTTGGGTTATTCACACTGTAGTGGATGTACACTTTACCCGTACTCCGTAACTTGCCTAACAAATGAGCCTACTCCCAACGAATGAGACGCGTTACGCAAAGCCTTTCAATAACCTCACTTTGGTAGGACCTACTCCATGAACTTAGGCCCCATGCACTCTAGGCGTACACAGTTTCTAGCAGTGAAAGGAGTTCTAGCGTTCCCAGGAGGAAAGTGTTAACGCCAAAATTTGGTACGATTCGTATCGGACTCGGTTAAGGAAAGAGATTGTGTCAGCCGGTGGAAGCTAATCCAGAAGAAGCCGAGTACAGGAAGGAATCGTGAAGACCACGACATGACAGTTAATTGCCTTATCTACTAATTAGGTAGTTTTAATAAATTTTAGGAAACCTGATCTCATGTCTGATCAGGGCTTGTTAATTTTCCTTTTATAGATAGGAAACTCCTGTTCGTATCCGATCAGGACTATATCAACTTGGGGTATAAATACATATACCCGGGTACCATGTAAACTATCTCACAGATCAATACAACTTCGGCGCATCGCCACCCTTTTCGACGGGTTCTTGCTTCTCGAGCCGGGCTGCATCGGTTAGGTCCGAACTCCTGCGAGAGGGTAAGTCTCGTTACCCCGACTACCTTATCGGCTAGGACTTTCTCGGTTAGGTCCGATATTCTAGCTGATCTACGGTAGTCGACTTACCACGGTGTATCTATTCTGTCTACTGCTGCATCAGTTAAGTTTGATCTCTTAGTCCGAGTAGATATATCACATCACGCGTGCATAGATCGTATCGGCTTACTGGGAGCAATTTATCATCAGTTTGTGCTGCATCGGTTGGGTCCGACCTACTAAACTGCTAGTGATAAATCGTTCCTGCTAGGTCGATAGTTTTTATGCAAGCGTTTTATCGGGATGTATAGCCGATAAGTTATCTTTTACTATATAAAGCTGACTGCATTGTCTTGATTATTATTTCAACTATCTACACTATCATGGGCTTTCCAGCCGATGCACATGTTCTATTGGCAGTTGGCTGGCTTTTTATTTGCTTATATTATCATCGATTCTATCATCGGCTTCTTAGCCGATGCGCAAGTGCTGTTGGTAGTCGGGCACGGGCGAGGACCCGGGCGCGAGCACGAGCAAGGACCTAGGTGCGGGCACGGGCGAGGGCCCGGGTACAGGCGCGGGCAGTACTTTAGGTGCAGTGCTAACAATCACTATTGCAATCGACTGAAGATTAGTCAATTCATTTATTCTGCCTATTTATTTTATCATCGGCTTACTGTCGATGTTCCAGTATACAAGTTCTATCAGCAATCGGCTGGTAGGATTCTTATCGGCCGATTGAATCACTGATCTAATTTTTTCTATCTCCTTATCAATTGCTAGGTTAAATTGACTGGCACGCCCGTGAACCTCAAATTTAGGACCTGCACTGGAGTTAAGCAAATCTCCCAGGCCTTCGCGTGTCTATAGACGCCGAACCAGATCGTCGGCCCCCGGCGGTTTTCAGCGTCAACAGAAAGAGACACACTTTCATTAAGTTATAATTAAATCAGGTTTATTTGAGGTTACCCACCGATGGTTATCCACCGAATAGGTTACCCACCTCCCACACCTAAGTGGAACCACCTCGGCTTGGGTACTGCCTCTGCTCGGCTATTTACTCCACTAGGTCTATGCCCATGCGAGAAGTATGGGCGTACTCGGTTCGTTTCATGCATAACTTCATGGCTTGGTCCTTAATTGACTAGGGCGGTCCAACCTTGCCCAGAAACCACCCAATTCATTCAACAGCCCTAGTCAAAAACGTTGTTTAGTTTTGTTTTCATTTCACAAAGCATTTCATCCACGTCAAGGCATTGTGGCACTCATGTCTCCACATGCCGAACTGTAATTATTTTCCCTAAGATAATTGCCCCAAGCAAAGTATTGCATTTGTATAAATATGAAAGAGTGGTGCAACTATAGCACAGCTAAGCATTGTCATAATCTGACTAGGGGCATACATAACTGAAGGGTAATCAAGATATATGGCATTGAAATCAAGGTATGGCATAAACACAATTAGGACATTTCCATATTGCATGCAAATTTTTTTTGCAATAAAAATAAATTTCGCAATGGGAACAACATGTTCAAGGTAGAGATGGCTTGCCTTGCTTAGAGTCTTGTGGTTCCAGGCCCTTGATCAACTCAGCAGCTCCTTCAGATTCTAAATTTACGAGAAAAGGTTTCAATTTGAATTCGAAATGGAACTCAAATAAATCACCAAAAATCCAGAAAAATTCATTAAATACAAAAATGGTATGAACAGTTAGATTTTGAATTTAGATGAATTTAGGTTCAAGTTTCATTTGAATTGGAGCTATGGTTTAAAAGTTATAGCCTTCTAAAGATTCAAATTTGAATTAATTAAAATAATTGTGAAAATCTACTATGCTTCGAGCGGCCCAACAATACAGGGCTCAACTAGGTGGCGCCGAGAATGACAGGTGGGGCTGGCCCAAAATCCTTTAATTAACTAATTATTTTCACATGGTAAAGAATGGTGACCGACAGGTGGGACCGGCCCTATTTGACCTGGGTCAAACCGATCACTTAAAACCCGGTGGGACCCACCTGTCAACGACACATAAAATGAATACCGTTTTAAATACGTTTTTAACTACGATGGCCCACATGTCACAGATGCATGAAAGTGTATAGGATACGGTATACTATACGAAGCGGTATTATATGGTTTGGTCCCCGGCTATCAGTGTGTAGCTGAGGGGTCATCATCTACCTCTCACCAGAGCGCGAGAGGCAAGCAAGTTTGCTTTTCGTTGACACACAGGCGTGGCCAGGCTAAGCCCGAAGCGGCAGCGGCGTGGCTAAAACGGACACGGCAGGCCTCACGGCGGCTAGCGACGGTGGTCGCGAGACCCCCGGACCTTGGGCGAGCGCAACGAACCGAATGGCGATGACCCTACTCACCGGCCACCAGGCATTGTGTAGGACAAGAGGCGAGCAAAGCTTGAGGTTGGCACCGTGGTGTTCTAGGGTCTGGAGAGCACGATTACACCTAGGGTGGCTCGAGTGGCATCATGGGTGGACTGCCAACGGTGAGCTCGGTAATGGCACGGCGGCACATGAGCCTGTTGGCGACGCACCGAAGGCCGCGCCCGGGACCTCACCCGAGTCCGCGCCTCGCTCCCGAGACCTGCTCCCGCGCCCGCGACCCGCGCTCGAGTCCGTGCCTCGCTACGCCCGGGACCTCACCCAGCCTGCGCCCGTGCCCGGGCCCTCGCCCGGGAACTCACCCGCACTCGGGACCATGTCCGAGCCCTCTCCCGGGAACTCGCCTAGGGTCAGCGGGAACCTCCGGCCGGGAGCAAATGCACACACACTCTCTCTCAGTTCACTGAAAACAAACACGAGCTCGAGCAGCGACAATGGCGACGAACACCCGCGGCTTTCTATGCACTTACAACCCGCTGCTAACTCGCTCGATTACACACAATTATAGCCGCAGGTACTGACAACAGCCTCCTGCGACCTTCGCGCGCACGCACGCACGATCTATCCTGCATGAGCACTAACTCTTGCGTGGTTACTGACACGGAGCCATTGCGAATGTGCCAACTAGCTGCATGCATGTAGCTAACTACTTACCGGACTCCACACCTCAGAGCCACAGGCTCCTGCCGGCTAGCTCGCCACGATCTGCACGATTCAGTCTTCAACGTCACGAGCCCACACGCTCATTTCCGGACGACCCGGGCATCCCCAGTGCAATCCGGTACCATGCATGACCGCCCCACCTATTCGCACGCACAAGACGAACTGAATCGACTCGGACTCAACGACGTGAACGCGGCACCATGCTTCTCCACACACAGCTCGACACACGCGACACACACATACTGACGCAGAACAATCTTGGTCAGGTTTAATTTTCCCTTCACCCCTAAACTGACATCACCATGCGCGCCGACTCACAGCAGGCATGGCTCTCGCAGGCGTCCGCGACGAGGGCCTCTCCTTTTCGCTTGCCGACATTCCGAGCAAAGTGCCCATGAACTCCGCAATTGTAGCACTTGCCTTTTTTCATCGACTTGCGCTCGCTGTTGTCGGAGTCGTTGCTTGTGCTGTCATCGTCGTCGTCGTCGTGGTACGACTGCACTGCGGCATCACCAGCCTTGCCGTGGCACCACCGACGGTTTTCTTTTCTTTGAGTGAGAGACTCTCCACTGTGCACTGTGCAGCAACAAATGCTCACCATCGTGCTACGGCGCTGCCCTTTGAAGACTGTTCAACGTCTCAAACGCCGATATCCTCCGCCACGGACATTTTTGACATGTCGCCAAATTGCTCGATGGTGCGATGACTGAAGGAACTTGTTGGGGACAGCACCGAATAGTTCTCTACCACACACGCTGTCCTTTACTTGGCTGCCGAGAGAACGCATCTCCCACCAGTGTGGGAGCTTCAGTGTGAATTTCGCGATAGTCTGGAATCCCCCATGTCAAGCGATCAAATTGTCTCCTTCAATGCTTGTAGTCACGCCTTCTTGAACTCGATCCTCACCGACATCATCTCTTTATAGCCTGTCCAAGCTTCCTTGGCCGACTCTTTGTCCGCGATAGCCATCATTATTGGCATCCGCATAGCCGAGACGATGGCGACCAAAGCTTCATTGTCCCTTCTCTTCTCCTGCCACGCTTCACCCATGACCGCCGCCACACGTCGAGATGACGCCAGGATGAATCTTCATCTTCACAGCCCACACACCATAGTTGGTGTCATTGAGCATGAGGGTAGTGCATCGTGACCACCTTGACCGTGGTGCAGCATTGTAGTGCTGCCACACTGCTGCCGCTCACGACCACTCATTGAATGGCGTTCCCACGCTGGGTGTCTGTGTCTGCCGGCCGTAAACTTTGGTTCTGATACCACTTGTTGGCGACAGCAGCTGAAGGCCGCGCCCGGGACCTCACCCGAGTCGCGCCGTACCCGCTCCCCCGGGACCTGCTCCGCGCCGCGACCGCGACTGAGTCCGCGCCTCCTATGCCAGGACCTCACTGCCCGGCCTGCACCCATGCTCGGGCCTCGCCCAGCGGAACTCCCGGCTTGGGAACGTGTCCGAGCCCTCTCCGGGAACTTTGCCGGGTCAGTCGCGGGAACCTCCGGCCGAGAGGCAAATCGCACACACACACTCTCTCAGTTCACTGGAACACAACACACGAGCTCGAGCAGGCGACAATGGCGACGAACACCGCGGCTTTCTATTGCACTTACAACCCGCTGCTAACTCGCTCGATTACAACACAATTTATAGGCGCAGGTACTGACCAACAGCCTCCTGCAACCTTCGCGCGCACGCACGCACGATCTACCTGCATGAGCCACTAACTCTTGCATGGTTACTGACCACGAGCCATGCCGAACATGCCCAACTCCATGCATGGCATGCATGTAGCTAACTACTTTACGCGGCACTCACACTCGGAGCCACGGGCTCCCTGCCCAGCTAGCTCGCCACGAATCTGCACGATTCAGTCTTCAACGTCTCGAGCACCACACGCTCGTTTCCCGGACGACCCGGCCTCCTCCAGTGCCAATCGGGTACCATGCATGACCGCGCCCACCTATTCGCACGTTACAAGACGAACTGAATCGGACTCGGACTCACCGACGCGAAACGCACCGCATTCTCCACACACAGCCTCGACACCACGCGACACACACATACTCTGACCAGAACACATCTCGTCAGGTTTATTTTCCTAATAGAGCCGATGTAGCCACAGTCCCTATTCAGCCAAAATTGGTGGGACTCAACACTCTATGGGTGTTTATGAGGCTACTGGCGCAAGAGTTTTACTGGTGATGGGACGGATCGGTGAGAAACAGCGGTGCGGGTGCTAGCGGTGGTGATAGAGCCAACGGTGATGTCGTGCATCACAGGGTGCTTGGCGGAGAACTCGCACGGAACGGTCCTTGCTCCCTCTCTACGCTCCTCAGGTCTCTGCACATCGGGTCAGCCTGCCCCGATGAACGTCCCTGGCTCTGTGTAAGCTTCTGCATGCCCACAGATGTTCGATCTGTGACGGGCAGCGGCCCACCGTTTCTTAGATCGGTCTAGGGCGAAAAGGGAATGGGGAGGTGTGTTGGCCATGGTGAACTCCAACCGGCTTAAATACTCGAGGGATCAACTCGCACTTGAGTAGCTAGGCGGGGCTGCAGCGGTAGATCGGTTTAATACCGATGGGACAATGTCACGGCGGTAGAGTATGGGCATGCGCGGAGATCCCTCTCAGGATGGCGGCTTAATGGCAGATTGACAATGTTGCGGCGGCGCAAGGCGGTAGGCCGGGGTAGGCGTGCCGATAGCTGGCGAGGCGGGCGATTACACGTCAAAGTCGACCGCCGGGCGATGGGATGCATAGAGGCTCTGGGGATCCTGCGACGGCTTTGATATATGAGTAATGCATATCAGGGTGGGGATTGATCTGACGCGAGCGGCGGTCACAGCGGCGTCGCAACACGCAGCTGGCGCAATGAATGTGCGGCCAGAAATCCCGGGCGAGCGATCCACAGTGGCGCCAAGGCATGGGCGCCGGATTATGCCCTCTCTCTAGATCAATTTGGCCACTGGGTGCAGGCGGCGCGCCGCGAAGCGCAAGGCGGCTGGCTGCACGCAGTGGCACGGTGGCAGGGCTCTGGGCTGCGCGGCTGATGGGGATAGGGACAGATTGCAAAAGGAAATAAAGCAAGGAGGCTTATCCGCAAATTAGCCAATTTCTCCCAAAACTTAGAGGATTTATATATTCATATTTGGGCTTTTCTTTTATGAATATATACTTATTATTCCCTCCAACCCCTAGCAATTCTTTGGCCTATATTTAATTAGCATCAGATGATTAATAGAACACTTACTATTTATTATAATTCCACTCAATTGAATTTCCCCAATTTTACTTTGGGTTATAACTTAATTCCATAAATCATTTTGATAGGATAAATTTTTAATCTGAGGATTCTAATATTTGAATTAAGTTGGCACCAACAGCAAATGAAATTAAAAAGAGAATAACCTCGGCATGATACAATTTATCAATGTTTTTGATGGTTTATAATTTATTAATCAAAATCGAAATTTTCAGGATGCGACACCCAACCAGCAACCTGTTGTACGTGCAGGTGCTGCCGCTGCCACCCACTTCTTTCCTTTCCCACCACCGCTGCGACCTAAGAAACCAACAGGAGAGGGCATAACTGAAGAAGATGAGCTTCCATCTAGAGCTCCACGTCCTCTGGCCCAAAAGAGAGAGAGTAACTGATAAAAGAGCACCTCACAGCTCCCAGGGCAACTACAACCTGTTCATGCACTTTTAGCCCTGCCATTTTTATTTTAAACCCTATTAATATTTCTTATTTTTTGCACCATTATATAGCACAAATATTTCTGAAAATTTTTACGCCAAAAGCCTTGCAAATTTTGACAACACATCCATGGCTCACCTAATAGTAGCATTTATATATTTTTTTCATATAAATAGCATATAACAGAATAGTTATAGTTGCGCGTATGAATTATTTGCCAGGACGGCCTTCTAGGACGCCTAAGCGCGACTAAATCGGTAGGCGCCGGCAACACACTCCGGTCTAGTCTAGTCACCAGACCCGCCTAATCCCTACCTAGTCTCTAGTCAATGGCTAAAAGGTAATATTGCTGAAGACACTTCTTGTGTCACTGACGATATTAAAAAGGTACGTATGGGCACTTCTCAACTCGGAGTCATACTCCTAAGAATGCATGCATGTCCATAGAATAATTCAATCTGGATCCAACTAAGAAAGATAAAGGCCGGAGCATCCATAACATCTTACTAAATTTACAGGACTAAGAGCACATGATACTTACACAGAAGGATCTTGTATTGTTGATCAGATCAAAACCTCAAGATGCTTCTGATCTGCCTCAACAGTAGGAATATACTGAAATGAACTGCAGTAAGATGAATTTCATGATCATAAAGGATAAAATAATGCAGATGCATTCCTTTTAGTAATGAGATTGCTCTCCTCCTAGCTCTGTTGCCGCTCTGCTCAAGCATCTAATTCAACTTCATATGAACTACATTAAATTTTAATAATGTATTCAAATTTAACAGTATAGCATGTTGTAGATAGATAAAAGCAGAGAAGCACTAACAGGACTCCATTTAATACGTGTATATATGTGTGGAAGTTTAGCAGCCTACTGTGAGCATACACAATCTTTAATATCTCCTATAATTAGTATTTACCTGGTATCTTTTCACCCTATAGTTTCACTGGTGATAAGCATAACTATACAAATCCCAAATTATTGTGCGCCGGAAAACCCTTAGAAAGTTTGCACTAAATATACATGGACACTGGTAATTCCATGTAAGGATTCAAGTGACCATGTTCAGTACACCAATATAATAGAAGGTTAGGAACTAAGCAAGGGTTGGTATGCTGAGTAGTTACACCAGCTCAGGAAAAAACTGTTAGTAATATGTACATAGAAACAACAACGCAATTGGAGTTAACAATAACCTGCAAGACAATGGACTGTGAACTTTCGGAAAACATGTCAGCAAGAGGATCTGAAGGGGCAAGCGAAATTAACAGAAGATTTGCATCTGGAGATTTTGTATTCACAAAGGAAATTGAAAACCCAAAAAACAACCAAATGTACCGACACCAAGCATGAGATAAAAAAGGAAAATGATCATAGCACCACACCATCTTGATTAAGTCCACCAAACACATAAAATTCTCAATGTACCGAAGCCTCTGCACGTAGGTTTTATGATGTTTTATCTCTCTTTTGTTTTCGGCTATGAAGCAGTGGTCAGTGGACCAATGCAATCACATTGAAGTATTTAATATCAGGTACCAAAATTTACATTAAAAAGTGTGGTGCTTCCTGGTACCTCGCAAGTCCCATAAAATTTCTCATTTAACATTGAACAAAACAGATGCCATAAAATGCCCAGAAACAATATATGTACAGCTTAAATTTAGGTCGTGATGTGCAGCTTCGATCATTTGCTACCACTAATCATATTACTCCACTGTTACCTCCACCAATTTACAATCACTACAATAATCATGTTCCTAATCCACCTATTGGAGGGTATTCACAAGATGCGCGTTATGACCAGAATAATTATGCTACGCCGCCACCACCTCTTAGGCCACAAAATCAGTAACAAAGGCCTGAGAATATGGATTAGAGAGTGCGAGCTATTGTTAGAGAATCTTTTGGAATTGAGCCAAGGAATCGGGTTAGGGTTTACAAAAAGCCATATCCTGATTATATTGACAATCTCCTATCTCCTCATGGTTATAAAATACCTGAATTCACAAAATTCAACAGCGAAGATAGTAGAACCACATAGGAGCACATACGCCAATTCTTAGCGTAATATGGTGAAGTGAGTAATATGGATGCTTTGAAAGTGTGCATGTTCTCTTGTCTTTGTCTGGTACTGTATTTATTTGGTTCTTTACTGGCAAATTCTATTACTACTTTTGCTCAGTTAGAACAAAAATTCCATAATTACATTTAGACTGATGAAATTGATCTTAGGTTGTCTGATTTTACATCGATTAAGCAAAAGTACAATGTATTTGTCACTAATTATGTTAAAAGGTTTAGAGACACTAAAAATCGATATTTTAGCTTGAATATTAATGAAAGAAATTTGCCGACCTTGCTTAAAGAGGGGTTAGAAGGCCAACAATTTATTGATGTTAGTCATGTCTTGCAAAAGGCTCTGACTCAAGAAAGCCGGGCTAAAAAAGTTAAAAGATTTGTAAAAACTCATGATAAAAAACCTAGTATGAATATTCTTCATTGTTCGAATGATGAATCGTTGAATGATGATAAAGATCATGATGTTTACACAATCGAATGGTCGTGGAGTAATAAACATAAGCCATTCATTTGCTCTAGCTTTACGCTGACTCCTCGCAAGGATCGGCAAAGTAAAATTAAGTATACTTTTGATGTGGCCAAGTGTGATAAAATCTTTGATTATTTATTACAAGAGAAACAAATTAGTTTACCTAAAGGTCATATCATTCCACTGGCGGAAGAATTAAAACACCATTCATATTGCAAATGGCATGATTCATTTTCACATGCTACTAATGATTGTAATGTTTTCCGTCGACAGGTTCAATTAGCCATAGATGAAGGACGATTGAAGTTTAACGATGTTTCAAAGATGAAATTGGATCATGACCATTTTCCACTGAACACCATCGACTTCAACAACAAAAAAGTATTGGTTCAGCCTACTCAAGCCAATACTACCAAGGGAAAAGAAGTTGTTATTGGAGAACCTCGGCTCAAGATGATCAAACCAAAAAATCCGGAGATTGGAGTGTGGAAAAGTTAATAGTGATAAAGCTTCAAGCTCCAAAACTCTGAGAAAGCCAAAGGTTACTTTTGACATGCTCTTGAATTTGTATGAGAGCGGAAAGGCCTAGTCAACGACTCAATATTTGGCCTAGGAATGCTAAAAGGCCAAGATCACCTTCTAGGGAGAGATTTGGCCAACAACCAAAATAATTGGAGCCACCGTTCCCTTACAATCCTCAGGTTATGCCATGGGGAATGTGTCCAATGATTCCGCTGGAATGCCCCATTCCTTACTTCATGCCATGGGAGGCACCGTCACCGATGTATGTGTTGTATCCACCCTTGTCGCCAATGCCATATCAACAAGGATGGGTAGAGCCACAAAGGTTAGTACATGATCATTTTTCTCCACCATGTCAAAGCCAGTTTCAATCAAAAAATCGGTTCGAAGAAAAAGGAGGAGGAGAAAAGTGCATTAAAGTGGAGACTCAGACTTCAGAGGTGATTACCATCAAGGTAGGGTCCCATGACGTCCAAGTGCCCACTAGAGAAGTGGCGAAGGCGACACAAATCAAGAAGACCGAAGCCGGCAAATCAACTGTCGGCTCATTGCGCGTCTAATCGGGCGTAGTAACGCCGGTTTGACTAGGCCTCAAGGCCGGTCTGACCAGGGACAGATGAGGCAGGATATAGAGCTGACCGAGCCAACCTCAGTCTGACCGAAAGCCCAATGCCGGTCTGACTGGTCCAGCGGACAGACATCAGGCAGAGGCGAATCTAGGGGCTTCTCGCATGTAAAAAAAAAATCAAAAGTCACTACTTAGTTCCTGAAACTCAACCTAATCCACAATGGGTGCCTCCTGACTTGTCTGCTACACAAAAAGGCATCTAAAATGTCTTCAGGCCCAAAAGTTAAAGAAACAAGTGGCCGAAGAACTCAGAGACAAGATGTTTAATGAGTTGAGACCTCCAACGACACCAAAGAAAATATGGAAGCCTAAGGTAATGGAGGTTGGAAAGCTGGTAACTACTCAAAGTGATTAAGAAGATGATTCCTTGGATGTTGATTTAACGGTTATTAGCAATGACTCGCCACCAAGGGAGAACATGGATATCAACATGGTGTTCGCCTTGTTGTCGGAGTTTCATGCAAGGATGAGGCTAGAATTGCACAACTTTCACTCGTCTAAGGGGACAGCAGTCTTTGAAAAGCCCGAGGGTTTCAATAATCAATGAAGCCTTTGTACATTAAAGGACATATTGATGGACGACTGATCTCCAGAATGCTCATAGATGGAGGTGCCACAGTGAATTTTGCCCTTTACTCATTGTCAAGAAGCTTGGGCGGAAGAAGTTTGAGATGAATTAAAAAGAACTAACATGACACTCAATGCTTCAGTGGTGAAGCAACAGAAGCGAAGAGGCTATTCTCCATGGAGTTGACTGTGGGGAACAAGACGTTACCACCTGTTTTCTTCATCGTCGATGTACAAGTAAATACAACACTTATTGTGGTCGTGATTGGATTCATGTGCAAATTGTTGTGTTCCTTCTATCATGCATTAATGTTTGCTTCAATGGGATGGTGACGAAATTGAGATCGTTCAAGCGGACACATCTGCCAAAGTTGCAATGGTTGTTGCCTCAGTTGAATGGAGACATGGTAATATGCAGTGTTTATTTGGGATGGACTTCTAGCTATGACTTTGTTAGTGTTTTCAAGGACAGTTTTGTACTCGTTTCTGTAAAGCCAGCTAACTTAGCACGGCTATGCAATATTACTTTTTATCATGAATAAAGAAGCCAATTTATGAGTGGTTGCAAAAGCGGGTGCAAGAAAATATCGGGCTACAAAAAACGATATTGATGAACCATTGAAACTTTGATGAAGGTAGAAAGTTGGGTCTAAGGTTTTACATTGGCCAATCCTTTGGAAGTAGACATAGTGATTGGGTTCTATTCCAAGGCAGACTTTTGTAAACAAAAACATGAAAGCTGATTACAAGGCTAAAGTAATCAATTTGCTTAAAGAGTATGTTGATTATTTTGCATGGGAGTACCATGAGATGTTGGGTCTTAGCCATGAGCTTGTAGAGCATTGGCTTCCTATTAAATCGGGATTTAGGCCTTATAAACAACCACCTCGTTGCTTTAATTCTAACATATATGATCATGTCAAAGAAGAGATAGACCAATTATTAAAGGGCGGGATTTATTTAGGCCATGTAGATATTGTGGAGTGGGTTTTCCAATATCATTCCTGATTGAAAAGAAAGAGAGGGGTAAGATTAGAGTTTGCATTGATTTTAGAGATTTAAATAAAGCAATTGCTAAAGATGAATATCCCATGCCTATAGCCGACATATTGATTAATGATGCTTTGGGACGTAGAGTCATTAGCTTCCTTGATGGTAATGCCGGTTACAATTAAATATTTATGGCTGAAGAGGACCTGTTCAAAATGGCCTTTAGGTGTCCCGGTTTTGTTGGTTTGTTTGAGTGGGTTGCTATGACATTTGGTTTGAAAAATGCTGGTGCTACATATCAAAGAGCAATGAATTTAATCTTTCATGATTTGCTCGGTATAATCTTAGAAATCTATATTGATGACATTGTTGTTAAATCAAATGGCATGGAAGGACACTTAGCTGATTTGCACTTAGCTTTTGAAAAGATGCACCGGTATGGTTTGAAGATGAATCCACTAAAATGTGCATTTAGTGTGCCAGCAGGAAAGTTCTTAGGATTCGTAGTGTATGAGCGAGGTGTTGAAATTGATTCTAAAAAAATAGAAAAGATTAGAGAGTTTAAAGCACCGACATGCCAGAATTTGCTTTGGGGGCAAAACAACAAGAGGCGTTTGATGAAATCAAAAGGTACTTGTCATCACCACCCGCTGTGAGAGAGCCTAAGGATGGAATTCCGTTTCAGCTATATATCACCGCCAAAGATAATTTCATTGGTGCCATTTTGACACAAGAAGACAATGGTAAGGAACACATCATTACATTTTTAGGCCATCGACTAATTGATGCCGAAACGAGGTATGTATTTGTGGAAAATTTTGTCTATCTATATACTATGCTTGCACCAAGTTGAGACATTATTTGTTATCTAGTATTTGCATAGTTAATTGTCAAATCAATGCTATAAAGTACATGTTGCAAAGGTCAATTTTGAGTGGGAGAATTGGCATAGTTAATTGAATATGATTTGGCTTATGAATCTTTGAAATCCATGAAAGGCCAAATTGTAGCTAATTTTATTGTGGATCATCATGTTGATGTTAATTATAATAATGAGATTCACATGGTTGATATTGCACCTTGGAAGATTTATTTTGATGGTTTTCTTGCCAAGGGAGACAAGGAATAGGTGTAGTATTGATTTCGCCCAATGGTGCTATTTTCGAAACATCGGTTCACTTAGAATATTGTTGAACTAACAATCAAGACAAATATGATGCTTTGTTATGCGGCTTACAAGTAATGGAGATTATTGGTGCTAAACATGTAGAAGCCTTTAGTGACTTGCAATTAGTAGTGTAACAAGTTGTCAGTGTATTTCAATGCTTTGATGGGTCACTAAATAGGTATCTTGGTCAATGCTTATATATCATTGCCAATTTTGATAATTTTGTCATTAGAAATATTTCTAGAGATGAAAATTCAAGAGAAAATGACTTGGCACAACAAGCATCTGGTTATTATGTTAAAAGTGGTGTGGAGGCCATGGGCCCCGGGTACCTCATTACCAGTATATGCGCCACTCGGATAGAGGATGGGCCGAACCATGTAATTAGAGATAAGATAGCACCCGACAGGCTTTACCTTGTATAATAAGGAAACATAGTCTTAGTCGGATAGGGCTCTATCTCTAAGAAGGATATCCCTTGGCCGTATCTGGCTAGGATCCTTATCATGTATCCCTGTCCCCTAGTATATAAAGGGAGGCAGGGCGCCCCTCAGGGCAACGACAACAACAAGAGAGAAGATCATCGATCATAAACACCTCAGAGGAATAACACCTCAACTAGACGTAGGGTATTACCTCACATCGAGGGCCTGAACCAGTATAAATCTTCTGTGTTCCTCTGCAATCCACCGAATTCACCTTCGCCGAGTAGCCCCATAGTTTTATTGCCGGTGCCAAGCATCGACAGTTGGCGCGCCAGGTAGGGGTGCCGGTGAATTCTTCATCAGCACATTCGATGGATTCAACCAACGGAGTCAACAGCCACAAGTTCTCCCCTGGAGACGCAATTACCTTCGGGAGCCTAGACTTCGTCGCCGATCAACTCGGCAATCTTACCTTGGCCGGAGCAGATTTAATCCAGCCGACCAAGCAGCCAGCCGACGTAGCGCCAGTCGGCCCACTGGACACCGCCGTCTCCTTCCACGACTTCCTGCGGCAGTCCTTCACATCGCCAAGCGTAGGGACAACTCACTCCTTCAGCGTCCGACTTGCGCTAGGCCTCGAGCCAGCCCGGGTTGGGCCGAGAAGGGGGGAGATCGTCAATCTCCCATACGGACTCGGCGACGTTGCGGATTCATACTCCGCGCAACAAACCCGATCTCCTATGGTTCAGTTTGGACACGGCCAAGCGTCGTTTCAGATTGGATCTAGAGAGGTTGGGGTCGTTCTCACTCCGATAAACTACTCGGAGTCCGACTCCAAGTCGGATAACGGTTCGAACGCTAGTTCGGACTCCAGTCTGGCAAGCTTTCTCCTCCCCCGCGAGATCTTCATGGCTTCAACACCACCCTCCGAGGTGCGCTGACTACAAGACGAGCAGCAGGAGGAGGCGTGCCGACTGCAACAACAGGAGGAAGCTGATCACGAGGCTCGCAACGACGGGCTGCGCAGAGCTGGGCAAGCAGCCCAGCAGCAGATTCTCCAAACTAAAGTCGGCGATCATGACGTCTTCGTCACGCCGCAACAGAACGTTGTGGCCGCCGCAACTTTGCTGGACACGCTCCAGCTCGGGCCTGACCACCAGGCCACCCCAACCATCGCCAAGATCAAGGCGATGATCACGGCTGCTGCCTGCCAACAACAGCAGTCGGGCGACACCGTAATACCGACTAACAGGTTGGGGTCTCCAGCGGCGGGCTCGTCCACATCAGCTCGGCGTCGGGCGGCCGGCTCAAGTCGGCAACGCGAGGGGTCCAGGCAAACGACACTCGGCAATACTAATAACAACAACCGGCGCCGTCACCAGTATGATCGCCGGCCTATTCAAGACCTCCGAGAGCGCATACAACACGACCTTCGCCATACTATCAGTGCCCGGCGCCGCGAGCGACAAGAGGATGAACGCCGCCGACTGGAAGACGAAAACGAGCGCTTTGGCCTCCATCATGAGTGGTTTAACCGCCATGGTCGAAGCCCGAGCCCCCACGAAGACGAAGGGATTCCAGCTTTCACTCGGGAGTTACAGAACGTCCACTGGCCGACTGGCTTCAAGCCCACGGGGATCGAAAAGTATGACGGCATGACAAATCTCGAGTCCTGGATCACCGTATACACCCTAGCAGTTCGAGCTGCTGGGGACAACAACAAAGCCATGGCTAATTACCTCCCGGTCGCACTAGCCGACTCGGCGAGGACATGGCTAACAGGCCTCACAAAGCGGTCAATCGGTTCCTAGGAAGAACTCAGGGAGCAGTTCATCGCAAATTTTCAGGGGACCTACGAGAGGCCGTCTTCGGAGCACGATCATTATCAGCTACACCAGAAGAAGAACGAGTCTCTGCGTGACTTCATCAAGAGGTTTTCCGAGAAGCGCAACAGATCCAACAATCCGCGACGAGGCCGTCATCGCCGCCTTCCGCAAGGGAGTAAAGGACGCCCCATTCATCGCGAAGTTCACTCGAAAACCCCCGCCGTTTGTCCGGGCTCTATTCAACATGGCCAATAAATACGCCGACTCGGCTGAAGCGGTCGTAGAGGCCCTCGACGAGAAGAAGGAGTCCCGACAGAAGGACCAAAAGGCGAAAACCGATAACGAGCCGTCTCAAAGCAAGTCTGGCAGCCGCAAGTGGAAGTCGGACAACGAGGTGGCCAACATGGAGCGCAGTCGGTCACGGCCCCAGCGGAATAATGACTACCAGAAAGTCATGAGCGGGCCATGCCCCTTCCACCCCAAGGGCAAGCACGCGGCCAAAGACTGCTACATGCTCAAGAAGTTTGCCTTGAGCAGCGCTTCATCGTCTGGCGCCGACAAGGACAAAAAACAAGCCAGACTCGGGTCCGGCTGATGATTTCCAAGATCCTCAAGCCGAGCTCAACCACATCTTCGGGGGGCGCTCGCGTACGAGTCAAGCGCGAACAGAAGCTTTCAGCGCGTGACATCAACACGGTCTCCACAACGGACACCCCCCAGTACCTGCGCTAGTTAGAGATGGCCATTACATTTAATCGCGCAGATCACCCAGATCGGGTTTCCCACCCGGGACGCTATCCACTCGTCCTGGACCCGGTCGTCAGAAACATCAGGCTGAAGAAAACCCTCACCGACGGAGGTAGCGCGCTCAATATCCTGTTCGCCAAGACTTTGGACGAGATGAAAATTTCTCGTTCAGAACTACGGCCGAGCACTGCGCCCTTCCACGGGATAATCCCCGGCCTGTCATCAACTCCACTTGGGCAGATAACCTTGCTGGTAACCTTCGGCACACGGGATAATTTCCGCACGGAAAACGTCTGTTTCGAGGTGGCCGACTTCGAGACCGCGTACCACGCGATACTCGGACGACCGGCACTCGCCAAATTCATGGCGATACCGCACTATACATATATGGTGCTCAAGATGCCCGGGCCAGCAGGAGTCCTCTCCCTCCGCAGCGACATCAAGCAAGCCTTCACCTGTGACAAGGAGAGCTACGAACTGGCTCAATCACAAGAGGCGGCAGTCAGGCGCGATAGCATTCGGCAAGCCGCCACAACAGAAGTCGAGCAGGATCAAGTTCTAGCAAAAAAGCAGTGAAGTCGGGAATTTCAGCGGACCCTGACATGAAGAAGATCCTCGGCCACCGGCGTTTCCACTCGGGGATGTCCTTCATAATCACGAGGCCACCGGCCGAATCGCTAAATGGGCACTCGAGTTGATGGCGTTTGACATCACCTTTCAGCCACGGACAGCAATTAAATCTCAAGCTCTAGCCGACTTCGTGGCCGAGTGGACGGAAGTTCAACTGCCAACGCCAACAGCAAAGCTAGAGTACTGGACAATGTACTTCGACGGTTCTCTACGGATCGGCGGCGCCGGGGCTGGAGTCATATTGACCTCCCCCACTGGCGAAAAACTGAAGTACGTTTCTACAATCCACTTCCGGCTTCCACAACGTCACCGAGTACGAGGCACTTGTCCACAGGGCTCTGCATCGCTATATCACTTGGCAATACGTCGACTGGTTGTGGCGCAAGGACTCTCACTCGTGATACCAAGTCATGAAAGACTGGACTTGTCTCGACGATACCATGGCGGCATACTATCAGCGAGGTCACAAGCTGGAAACAAGTTCGATGGGCTGAAATCAACATGTCCTGTGTCAATTCAACGAGCGGCAGATGAGCTGGCAAACATGGGATCCAAGCGAGAAGCAGTTCCGACTGGAATCTTTGTTGAGCAACTTATGGAGCCATCAGTCAAGAAGAAACCAGCGCCGGAGCAGTCGGGAGGTGAGCCTACCCCAGCCACAGATGAGGTGCTGCACATATGTCAAGACTGGAGGACTCCTGTTGTCAAATTTCTCCTGGACGATGACTCCCGAAGATCGTAGTCAAGTCGAGCAGATCAAGCGTCGAAGCAAAAGCTTCCTACTAGTCGGAGAAGACCTGTACCGAAGCGCATCCGGTGTCCTCATGCGCTGCGTCACCACCGAGGAGGGCAAGCAGATTCTGATTCGATTCTCAGGCATATGTGGCAACCATGCGCATCCAGGAGTTAGTCAGAAAGGCTTACCGGCAAGGATTTTTCTGGCCCACAGCAGTAACAGACGCCAAGGACATTGTTCGCAAGTGCGAGGGTTGCAGTTCTAAACGCAAGACAAACAAATTCTCCCAGCCCAGGAACTCCAAACTATTCCATTTCTTGGCATTCGCAGTATGGGGGCTCGACATGGTCGGGCCTTTCAAGAAAGCGCCAGGAGGGTTCACACATCTATTCGTCGCGGTGGATAAATTCACCAGTGGATTGAGGCTAAACCCGTTGCAACAATTACAGCGGCACGAGCAAAGGACTTCATCATGAGTATACTATACCGGTTCGGAGTCCCTAACCGCATCATCACTGACAACGGTACTCAGTTCGTGGGCGGCGTATTCCAAGACTTCTGCGAAGATTTCGGCATCAAGATCTGCTACGCATCTGTGGCACACCCGCGGAGCAACGGGCAGGTCGAACGAGCCAACGGTATGGTCTTACAAGGCATCAAGGCCAGGATATTCGATCGACTACAACTATATGCGGGCCGGTGGGTACAAGAACTCCCATCTGTTCTCTAGTCTCTCAGAACCACGGTCAGTCGGGCAACAGGGCAATCCCCTTTCTTTCTGGTCTACGGTGCTGAGGCTATGCTACCTACAGAGTTACAGTTTGGCTCTCCGCGAGTCCGGGCCTACTCAGAAGATGACTCCAACAATACCCGACTGGTTGAATTAGATCAATTGGAAGAAGCACGAGACACTGCAACAGTCCAGTCGGCAAGGTATCTTCAAGGCCTACGTCGCTACCACAATCGCAATGTCCGTGGCCGTGCCTTTTTGGTCGAGGATTTTGTTCAGAGGAAAATACAAACCGCCAAAGACAGGCATAAATTATCCCCAATATGGGAAGGGCCGTTCATTATAACCGAGGTCACGCGGCCAGGCGCCTACCGACTGAAGACCGAAGACGGCGCTCTCATCAGCAACTCATGGAACATAGAACAGCTACGTCCTTTCTATACCTGAGTTTTACAATTTTCATGTGTACAGTTTTTCTGACTCACTACGCCGCTTGTATCAACCGAGTAGTGAGTCGGGGCTGTATGTATATATGTGTTCTATCAATAACATACGAGCTTATCCTACTTTAGTTATGAAGCCTTACTATGACTGTCACGTTTGCCCAAGTACAGCTTCTTACTTTGAACGTTTTTATTAAGTTCTGCAAACTAACTCGGTGCAGACTACACGGTCGAATAAAGCTAATGACGACTGAATGTTAAGCTTGACGGCATTGCACACATATTTACACATGTTTGTTCACAAAAGTTTATACACACCGACTACATAACACGTTGCCCTTACAGACCTAGGTCTCGGGTGATTATTTCAGCAGTCGGCTTCGCCCGGGCAATCAGCTCCAGCGCCTCCTCCGGCGTCGTCTCCTCGGCAAACCCCTCCCTGATGGCTTCAATATCTGCCCTTGGGTAGATGGACTTGGTCATCGCCAGGGTCTGGGCCACGCCGGCAATGACATGCTCATCCGAGTACTTTTTCAAGGCACTCGGTGCATCCTTAAGATGCGCCTCTATCTGGGGGATCCGGCTGCAACTGGTTCCCACAGGGCGGGGATCTATGAGGTCAAGGAGCCCTTTCACGGACCCGACGAGGGCCTCCTGTGACTCCCTGATCACTCTTATCTCCTCGTGTAGAACCGATATTGGGCCTGGACATTGGCTCTCATGTCTGCCCAGGTCCGCCGGCAAGTAAACTTGTCAGGTTTAGCTACAGACGGAACAACTAATGGATTGGCTAAGATCACGGTCGGGTTGGGGACTTACTTTCGTAGTCGGCCTCCCACCCGGCCACGGTCTTCTCCAGTTTAGCTTTTTCCTTACGAGCTTGACGACGGCCTCTTTCAACTCGGCCTTCTCCCGGTCAAGCTCGGTGCTGGCCTTTGTCAGGTTAGCCTTGACCCTCTCAAGCTTGGCCCTGGCTTCTTCGGCCCCCTTCAGCTGCGATTCCCTCTCTGTTCGGGTCTTCAACTCCGCTTCGAGGGCTGCACAACAGATTAGCCAAGAGCTCAACCGTGCGGTCATTACATAACTGGGCGGTCGAGAACAACGCAGCTGGATGAACACTACGACGGTTCGGTCGGGAAGATGCATTCGGGGAGCTTACCCCTGATCTTTCTGGCTAGGGCCCAAGTCTTCTCCCTGAGCTGATCGCACACTCTTCAGCCAGGCCTCCCTCCCTCGCGTGACGTCTCCATCTCTGCTTTCAATGCCCGGAGCTGCTCCAATTCCACGAGGTGGGGAGCCATTTCGACGAGGATCTCCGTCATCGCCTCATTGCGGTCGACAAGCTTCTGCTCAGGATAAGAGACAAATCAAGGATGAAGCCAGACGTCAAAGCGAGAAGATCACCAAGACTCTATCACGAGAATCATACCACAACTCCCTTGGACCCGCTGATAGCAGCGCGAAGCAAGCTTTCGCGTTCCCTCCTCGCGACGACTTCATCAAGCCTGAAGCTCTTCACGGTCCATCAGGAGCCGTCATGTGAACGTCCGGGGCATCATACGCGGAAGAGCTTCAATCCGCGGCAGGTTTGGGATCTCGGGTGGCGACGACCAAACAGCGATGGGGTCCGGGCCTCCCTGCCGCCGTCCCCCGCGGCTCGGGGACCGGCTCAAGGGGGCTCCGACAGCGGCCTCCGCGACGGTCGATACGCTTCAGGGGCTGGGGCCTAACCTCAGTAGCTACCTCTCAGTCGGGCGGCGGCGGTGACCCCGCAGTCGGGACCACCTCAGTCTCCGCGACTGGGCTGGCCACCGGCTCAGCGGGAGTGTTCGCGACCGCCGGCTCGGCTGGTGCAGGCTCTTCGAGGGGAGCGGTCGGATTGGTCTCCTTGAGATCGATATCGGCCCGCTTCCTGCACGACGAAACAAGACATCAAGACACTACTCCAACACGCAAGAATTCCAGAAGACCCGGAGCAGCGCACCTCTTGGAGAACTTTAGCTTCCTGCCGGGCGACCCAGGCCCCGGCGGAGCGCTAGCTCCGGTAGTCGGCCCGGTCGGCGTTACAGTCGGCAGCGGCGCATCAGCCCGAGTCAGCTCAGATTCCGGTGTGGTCGGCTTGGACGCCTCCGTCCTCGGTGGCGTCTGCTCCGGCCGGCCCCTTGACGGCGCTGATGCTGGGTCGACAACGTCGGGCTCAAACCTGCAGGTCTCAACCTGGGACTTGATCACCTGGGCGCCGCGGCGACGGTGTCCTTTATCTTCAGGCTTCCTGCACGCGCGCGGCGTCATGGCCCCCTCGCCCCGATACAGAATCGGCTTTTTCCCGGCTCTCTTGGAGTCGGGCTGGGCGGCGGCGGGGCTCCTCGGCCTCTTCTTCGATGCGACGGCCGACAACGGGCGGGAGTCTTTCATCGAACTCCACGCACCACTGCAAAAGATTCAACCAAGACCACATCATATATTGCCGGGGCTCAAACATCCGAGTCCACAGGCATGCGTTAAAAGGAAAGACAAGATGTTACTGCATCGGACCGGGGCCAGCTGCCCCTGTAAGAGCAATACGTCTCTTTCTTGTCTTTCGGTTTCAATTACCCTGCTGGAGAAGTACCCGAAAGGGTCTCCATCACTTCTGCTTGTTGGCGATTCCCGGCTGACCGGTCAGGGTCATGTCTTCCCTGGTAATCCTAGCCGAACGCGCTCCTCAGCTTCAGGGGCTGGAAGCGCCGAGTCAGGAACTGCCTAGCCACCCAGGGACCAGTCAGGCCAGCCTTCTTGAAGTTATCCAGCTTCGTCAACAGTTGATGCACTTGACCCATCTTCTTCATAGGTCGGGTCTGCGCCAATTCGGCAAAACTACGCGGCGGCGAGCCGGTGATGGCCGCAGGAGGGAGCCAGACCTGCGCAAATAAAACCATCTGTGCAACCCTTCAAGGAGGATTTCAAGGGAAGATCAAGATATGATTTTCTATCACTCCTCAACTGAAGACCAGCCCCATTTACAGCTGATGTTATTCTTGGAGGGCTGGGGTTTAATGTGGAACAAATGCCTAAAGAAGTTGAAATGGGGTTCCACACCCAATAGCACTCGCACAGAGTGACAAAGATGGAGATCTGAAGAATCGAGTTTGGGATTCAAATGCACCAACTCTAGCTTATAGAAGTCAAGAATGCGGCGGAAGAAATCAGAAGACGAAAGGTCACAAGCCTCGATCGAAAAAGAGGCGAAAACTACCGTTTCGCCAGGTCGGGGATTTGGGATCGACTCATCCCTGGCTGGCCGCCAGCGAATCACCTCTTGGCTGGGCAACTTCAGTTTGCTCTCCAGCCGCTTCAACTTCACCGAGCCACAATCTGAAATCGGCCAAGAACTCCCCGGCGCATCCGCAAGATCCGAAGCTTTCGGCATGACTGGAGGCGGTGAGATTTGGGGAAAAGCAAATCGGGGGCTTAGAATAAACGAAGAGGATTGGAATCGCCCGAGTTCGGGTGGGGAATAGCAGCAGCTAACCCTAGCCGGGCGGGAGGCGAAAGGTTGGGCGCGAAGGTGGAAGATGAAGCGATTGGCTAATTTGGGGAAGATGAAGGAATCTTTTTCTCTCTCCCTGCTTTTATAGAGCCGATGCCGACTAGATGGGCTTGGGCCTACACAGTCTGCACTGGGCCGTCAAGATGTGAGTTCCTACAGTAAGCATGCTCCATGTGGGCCGCCGCAGGCTGAGTTGAAATTATAGTGCTGGTGCTACTAACAAGAGCCGATGAGGTAAACAGATATGCTTCATGAGAGCCTTATTGCTAAACATATATGTTTGGGTATCTGTTTTATCCGCCAGGTCTCGAGGATATATCCTTACAAGGATCACAAGCTGGTCTTCATTAAAATTGAGGATACAGGTATCTTTCTCGAGTACACCTAACCACACCGTGGATTTATTTTCATACAGTGGTACTCGGCCTACATGCGTGGCCATCAATTGCCATGAGCAACATTTTACCCGCTGACATGACGCGGAAGAGTCTAACTTTCGAGTAGTACACTACTCGGGAGAGACTATAAATATCTTTTCCCGCTGACATGATGCAGAGGAGTCTAACTTTCGAGTGGGACGCCACTCGGAAAAGACTATAAACCTCCTTTCCAGCTGACATGATGCTGAAGAGTCCCATATACGAGTAGCATCCTACTCGGCAAGACTATAAATACATATTCTAACTGACATGAAGTCAAAGAGTCCTACATACGAGTAGTTCCCTACTTGGCAAGACTATAAAATTCATTCCGGTTGACATGATACCGAAGAGTCTCATATACCAGTAGTAATCTACTCGGGAAAGACTTCCAGGTTAAAGATCTCTTGACTTTATGTTTAATTGTCTTCACAATTAAGCACAAAGTCGGGGGCTACACCTAATAGGTGCACCTATTCGGCACACACTATTCATATATCTACATGAAGCCCTTCATAGCCTCGCTGCTAGCTGACATGAAGCAGGACTCGGGAAGAAGACTTACTCGGACAAAGAGTACTCGGGAGCATTGCACTCGGGCTATCTTTGCCGTGGAGGACGAGCACTCGGCATCAGCTGTGACTCAACTATAAAGGTCTTAGGGGCTACTGTGGAGGCCATGGGCCCCGGGTACCTCATTACCAGTATATGGGCCACTCGGATAGAGGATAGGCCGAACCATGTAATTAGAGATAAGATAGCACCCGGTAAGCTTTACCTTGTATAATAAGGAAACATAGTCTTAGTCGGATAGGGCTCTATCTCTAAGAAGGATATCCTTGGCCGTATCCGGCTGGGATCCTTATCATGTACCCCTGTCCCCTAGTATATAAAGGAAGGCAGGGCGCCCCTCAGGGCAACGACAACAACAAGAGAGAAGATCATCGATCATAAACACCTCAGAGGAATAACACCTCAACTGGACGTAGGGTATTATCTCACATCAAGGGCCTGAACCAGTATAAATCTTCTGTGTTCCTCTGCAATCCACCGAATTCACCTTCGCCGAGTAGCCCCATAGTTTTATTGCCGGTGCCAAGGATCGACAAGTGGCTTATTTCTTGTTCTCGAAAAACTGATGCTTGATTGCGAAAGTTTGGACGAAATTGGCAAGGTCACTAACCAAGGGCGGTTTGACTGGCTCTTGACGGTCGGTCCGACCAGCATTGTATGGTTGGTATGACTGGCCCTCAGCAGGAGACTAGGGGGCACAATTTTTTGCATGACTCAAAAGACGAATTAAGTCCTGATTCAGCTGTTTGCATTACTGATCATGCTAGCGGTTGGAGAATCCCTTTGATAGAGTATTTTCAAAATCCTAGTAGCAAGGTTGATCAAAAAATTTGGCGGTAGGCTTTTAAGTATACTTTGCTTGACAATGTGCTATATCGACCGAAATATAAAAGGAGTACTTTTGAAGTGTTTAGATGATGATCAATCCAAGGTTGCGATGGGAGAAGTTCACGAAGGGCTTTGTGGAACTCATCAATCGGCCTACAAGATGGATTGGCTATTGAGGAGAGCCGGTTTTTATTGGCCAAAGATGATTGGCGATTGTTTCAAATATTATAAAGGATGTGAGGCTTATCAACGGTTCGGCAATGTTCAATTGGTGCCCACCACCATGTTGAACCCCATTATTAAACCATGGCCGTTCCGAGGTTGGCCTTTAGATTTTGTCAAACAAATACATTCTTCTTCTTTAAAAGGGCATCGATTCATGTTGGTAGCAACGGATTACTCACAAAGTGGGCTGAGGCCGTGCCGCTCAAGAATATGGTGCATAAAGAGATAATTGATTTTATCTTGAAGCACATTATTCATAGATTCGATATTCCTCAAACTTTAACTACGGATCAAGGGTCTTCTTTTATTTCCAAGGAGATGAAAGATTTTACTGAATATTATGGTATCAGATTGTTAAATTCTTCTCCTTACTATGTTCAAGCTAATGGTCAAGCCAAGTCAAGTAATAGGATCTTGTTAAAACAAGTTAAGAAAAAGATTGAACAACACCCTAGACAGTGCCATGAGATGCTTTCTGAGGCATTATAAGCTCATAGGATACTAGGCATGGTGCCATCAAGGTGACTCCTTTTGAACTAGTTTATAGATAGAAAGTCGTTTTACCGGTTGATGTGAATCTTGGCTCTCTAAGATTAGTCAAATAAAATGATTTATCAGTCGATGACTATAAAAGCATTGATGATGGATAATCTTGATGAAGTGACTAATAAGAATTTGAAAGCTTTGGAAGCAATTGAAAAGGATAAAAGAAGAGTGGCCAAAGCTTATAACAAGAGAGTTAAAGAAAAATCATTTCAGATCAGAGACTTACTGTGGAAAACGATTTTACCATTAGTTACCAAAAGCAAAGAATTCGGTAAATAGTCACCTAGTTGGAAATGTCCTTGTTGGGAAGGTCCTTACCGGATAGTCGGAGTTGTTCATGGAAATACATATTTTGTGGAGACATTGCAAGGAGAACGATTTCAAAGAGCAATTAATGGGAGAACAATTTCAGCTTTACATCTACTTTTTGCCTAGTTGTAGTTTATTTCGTCCATCTTTATCGATTTGGATTGTAAATCATCCATCTTCACTACGAGATTACGAGTTATTCCTTTGTAGGTTTGTCCCGTAAATCTTCTGTTTCGCCCACGAGAGAGGTGACTATCCCTATCTATCAGAATCGACTCCTGTGGAGGTTATGGTCCCCGGGTACCTCAAGAAAAACAAATACGGCCACTCGGAGAGAGGGTGGGCCGGCCCATACAGTTAAGGATATAGTAGAAATCGGCATCATGTAACCTTACGACAAGGAAGGAGATATAATCCTAGCTGGTTATTCTATGTTCTGATAAGGAAATCTCTTGGTCGTATCCAACTAGGATTCCTACCTTGTAACCTTGCCTCCTCGGTATATAAGGAGAGACAAGAAGCCCCCTGGGGCAGAGATCATACAATCAGTGAAAGAAATAACAAGAACTAAAACTATGGTATTACCTTACCCTAAGGGCCTGAACCAGTATAAACATTTGTGTTCTTTCAACTCTATCGAGTTTAGATCTGACAAATAGCCCTACATTCAATTCAGCCGATGTAAAACATCGACAACTCCGCTAGACGGTTTTGATTACAAAACTCACCTTGATCTAGATTGAGGTGGTTGGTGACTCCCTACATCGCAAAGTATTAGGTGATTCTCGTTGTTTAACCACAAATATGCGTCTAACACATAGCATTCTTAGACACACTATCATGTACATCATCCTTAACGAGAAATATCATTAGCGCATGATTAATTAAGTATTAACTATTAGAAACTTGAAATATAGATTTATTTGATTTTTAGGGATACTTTTATATAGAAAATTTTTGCAAAAAACATACCATTTAGCAATTCGGAAAGCGTGCTTACGAAAAATAAGAGAATAAGCAAAAGTTATAAGCAGAAGCAAATGCTACCTTAGACACACTACGATGCTGACACTATATTAATGGTAATCAGTGTACTGTTAAAGAACAGCCGGCTTGAGATTAGTGTTTGCTATTATCTTTACAGTAGTAGTTTGCACCTTTGGCAAAGATAAGCACATACAAGAGTTTAATCGGCATAATTGCTCTTCTGGTAATTTGTATTCATTCATCTACTATGTGCTGGTGATAATTTGATTTTAGCTATGGTTATCGAATTTTCAGCAACCAGCAGTATAAATTAGGTGTGTAAAAATTATAATGCATAAAGCACAATAAAGAACTTCAGAATAAGTATAGTTGGGTAATGTTACATATATTTTCAGCTATTAAGATGTGAGATTCAGACTAAACTTATAATTTGACCCAAAAAAGATGGCATGGAAGGAAGATCTTGTGACACAAAAAAAGACTGAATTTTTTTATCAATTCAGGGGGTAAAATGTGTTGAGCAGGGTTACTTTGAGTAATCTAAACAAACCTTTTGTGATGCGGCACGGTAGGGGAGGCGAGGTACCCGTGCAGGACAAAGATTGCTGGATGCAAGAGACATTGGCATTTCTGAAAAGGGAAAACACATAGTGTCATTACAGATTACATAGGTTGATTTTCCGCAGCAAAATATCAGTCCTAAATCACCTGGCGGGTTCTGTCCTTAATCACATCAAGTAATATAACCCTCCACTGAAATGTTTGCTTTCATAGGCTTACATGAAGTAGTAATCATTCAAAATACATGCCTGTTTGAGTGGTAGGGAGCAGTGGCAGACTTTTGAGGCACACAGCAGGAATGAAAACGGATCGGATACGGACGGAAACTAGCTCTATCATATTTGTTTTCATATTTTTTTTAGAATCGGAATCGGAATAGGAAACCCCGGATACGAAAACAGATATTATCGAATACGGATATGGAGCGAATATGAATTGAAATGAATACGGTAACGAATATTTATCGAAATATAAAAACCCCCTTAAAGTGAGTTTCCAAAATCAACAAAGAGATATAGCTTGTTATATTTTCTAAAACAATAGATCTCCTTTTAAATTTATCTATTATTAATACCACTTTATATGATAACGAGAAACATCTACCAATCCACATGAATGTAATACAAGTCTAAGGACTTAGTTCATTACAAAACAGTGACACTTGATCACACATAACATAACAGTCCACAAACTTATAATGCACACATATAACAGCCACACTCTCATGAACTCAAATGACATGGTCCACACTTCAAAGTCTAGACTTAGTTCATTACATTACAGTCTATAGACATAGTTTAGATGTAACTTAGAAATTAAGTTGACAAATATTTCCTTCAAACATCCATTAGCGTTATGTCGTCGTCATCCTCAAAACAATCCATATCATCATTACCATCACCATCTTCATCATGATTTTTATCCCCAGCGTGTAAATAAAAATTTGATCGGATATTAGTGGAAGTATGAAAATCAGCCAAATATTTGTATAAGTTAGTAACAGAAGAACAAACCTTTGTCACTAAGGTAGCAAAAGTTCGCTCAAGGCTCTCCATGTCCAACTCATTGATGATAGACCCAACCACATTTCCACCTAAATGTTCATAGTCGCAGATAAAGGCTTAAAAATACAGAACATGAACATTTGAAGCAATAAAAAAGGTGTATAGACAGCTCAAGATTACCTTTTCTTGATGCTGTAGTCTAATCTTTGGTGCAAACCAAAGCTTACACGATTTCAGGATCTAGACGGTTTCGGAACAGATCAACAACACGTCCGCCAACACTGAATGCTGATTCTGAAGCTACGGTTGATACTTGAATAGAAAGTACATCACGAGCAAGCCGAGCAAGAATAGGAAGCTCATGTTGCTTGAGTGACCATCAATGTAAAATGTAAAATGTTTTGTTTTTGGTGTCCCATTCCACTAGTGGTTGATCTATATACACTTGCAACTTAGTTTTATTGCCTTTTCTAGGGGTAATACTGTCACGCAAGTAGTTCACAACATCTGCATCAAGATCATCATCACTCTCCCCATTCATATCCCCATTCACTGAAGAATCCTTTTGGACATTTGTAGCTGGTTCATTCTTTGAAGGGGTTGGACTAGACTCATAAGCTTTGAATAGCTTGTTGACAACATCCATGAATTTATTAATTTGTTCTGGCGCATCTTGCTTACCATAAATCTTTTCTGCATAATACTATACTAGTTGTGTCTTAAACCTGGCATCAAAAAAGCAAGCTACAGAAAGAGACATATTGGACTTCTCCCAATACTTATCATACTTAGCTTTCATTTTAGAGCTCATAGCTGCTATAACTGGATCAGAGCTGATGCACCAATCAACTACTACAAGCTTAATTTGACAGACTTTACTAAAAAACAGATTTGCAGTTGGATATGTAGTGCCAGAGAAGATCAAAATAGCATCATAAAATCTTTTCAAACATGTACACAATGATTTTACCATAGTCCAATTACTAGTTGTTGGGGCACAATGCAGATATTTGGATCTATGACGAAGAAAAAGCCTATCAAAAGCTGATCTATAGTGAATAGATTGTTTTAACATGAGATAAGTAGAGTCCCATCTTGTTGGAACATCCAAAGAGAAACCATGGCTGGTATCTAAACCATCATATTCTAAGGCACACTTCATCAATTCTTTCCACTGCAATGTGGAGTTCTTCACAATTGAAATTATATTCCTGATATTTGAAACAGTTGATGCAATTTCTTTCAAACCATCTTGAGCAACAAGATTTAAAATATTATTCAAAAATCTTACATGAAAAAAGGCCCCATCACATATCAAGGGTGATATCTTATTGAGCTTTACTACTAAACCCTTAGCACATATATCATTGGCCGATGAATTGTCCAAAGTAAGTGCAAGCAATTTCTTATCAAGGTTCCAGTCTAGTGTATTATCATAAAATTTATTGCACAAGTTTTTCCCTGAATAACAACCCTCTGCATACATAAACTTGACAATTCTCTTTTGCATGCACCAATTAGCATCTATCCAATACGTAGTTATGCACATGTAACTTTTATTTTGATTTAAGATCCACATATCCATGGTTGTATTAAAGCGGCATGAAAGTATCTTGAAGTACTCATACAATTTCTTCTTTTCCTCTAGAAACATATTCAAGATGTCTTTCCTAACAGTTATGTGACTTTTGATTGGAAAAGTAGGGCGCAAGGACTTAATAAAATCCACAAAGTACTCATGCTTCACAATGTTAAAGGGATATTCATGCATAATGATTGCCAGATAAAATTTCTTTAAGCTAGCAGCCCCATCATACCTATAAGTCTAAACAGATGTAATTCCACTACCACTATCATTCTTCTTCATATTTAGAAGCTGCTGACCACTTTTGATTTGGTGCTTATTGGCTAAGTGATTCCAAAACACTGATGTGCCCTTGTTGGTCTCACAACGAGATTAATAACTACACTTCTTACACTTAGGCCAAAGCTCTACAGTCTTTGTTCTATCATCTCCTATTTTCTTTGTGGAATACTTCTCAAAGTGAATCCAAACCTCAGAACTACACTTCTTTGCTTTTTTGCATGAGGGACATCTGGATCAGTAGCAGTGTCCTGTCTCAAATCAATTGCAATACTTGGTGCTAGTGCAACGGCAGTTGGATCAAGCACTTGTTGATTGGCAGCAACTCCTCCTTCCGTCGGCTGAGTTGGTTGTGATGTTCACAAAGCTGCTACACTTGTACTGCATACACTTGCACTGCTACTACTTGCATGCAACGAATCCATCGCAATTCACAAATCTACCACATAATAGAAAACAAATCAATTTTGTGCTCCACAACAGAAATCAAATCATTTGACATTCACCTAATATCTAAAAAGAGACTGCACAATCCCAATCAACACATCATTGAGCACACATATAGAGCCATAGAGAAAGAGAAGTAGAGAACTAACCTCAACGTAGAGCCATAGACGGTGAATCGGCGGCGGCACGCGATCATCGGGTACTCGGCTGTCGTCGACTCGTCGTGCGGTCGTGGTCGCCCCTGCCCCTAGCCCTGGTGCATGCCCGCAGGCCACAGTGCCTACGCGGCTGCGCCTGCCCCTGGCGCCGCCGCACACCCACAGGCCGCTGGCAGGCCGTAGCGCCTCCACCTGCCCCCGCCGCACGTCTGCGCCTGCCGCCACTGAGGGAGACAAGGAATCTATCCGATTGTGTGTGTGGCCACCAGTTGCCCTGCTGTGTGGTGTGGGTAGGGTTAGCCTAATGGGTTAATGGGCTGATCTCTTGCTGTTGGGCTAGCCATGAAGGTCTTACTTAATATTCGGATATCTTGTAAAAATTTCGGATAGTTTCTGACCATTTTCCGATTCCACCGGATATTAGCATTACTGTATCCGTTTTCTTATCAAAAAAATCCGAATTTGTTTCTGTATCCGAAAATTATCCGACCAAGAGTTTTCGTATCTGAAAATACATCCGGATAGCGAAAACTATCCGAACCGTTTTTATCCCTAGCACGGAGCATTACAAGGCATTAAACAAATGGAGGCGCTAACTGCAAGCGGCAAATAAACACGCTTGCGTGCACGACGTTGGTGGCCTACTAGAGAGGTTAGCAATACAGGCCCATCAATAGGTTGCATCAGATTAGTCAGATCTTGGCACGATTATTCAGAAACATATAGAAGTAATTAAATAAATGATAGGAGAGTCTTTGATTATACAGTAAACAGTAACAGTTGTTGTAATGTCCTACTGTTGAATTTGCTTCAACAGCCTAAACTTTTTTCCGGCATTTTTTGGTCATTTGAAAACAAAAGTTAAATAAGTCTCCTACATATAATTTATTTATTAGACTAGAGTGTTTCAAATGGACGAGTCCCTCTGTATCTTTGATTAACGTAGATCATTGGTCTGCTCGATTTCTTTATTAAAAAGTAAGCCACCCATGCTAAATAAGCCTTAGATTCATTTCTAGCCCCAGGTCTACGCAGACAAAATCGCCCCCCGATGGCCTGATCCCCTCTCCTCAAATATCGTGGTTAATTGTTTACAAAAGCAAATTTTTACTAAAAGATATCGTGACTTTGTGATTTTAGCTATAGGACATCGTGAAAACGAAACTTTAAGAGAAGACACTCTTGAAAAGTGGTAATTTGTTGTAGGACACTGCCCTCATTATTTTAATGTTTTTTGGCTCACGAGAGGAGAGAGAAGACACCGAGGCACATTAATAGACCGAAATGCCCCTTACAAATTTTTCTTGGGTCTGGAGGCAGCGGCCGTGGTAATGGTGGTGCGGACACGACGAAAACGGCAACGGTGGATTGGCCGAACGAGAAGCCAGTGGCAGAGGGGCAGCGGTGGAGACGGGGGAGGACCCGAAGAGGGAGGAACCAAAAGTGGGAGCGGTAGAAGCAGCGGAGGAGGAGAAGGGGGAGAAGCCGAAGGCGGGAGAGGAGGAGGGGGTAGGGGAGGAGGCCGCCGCGGGCTGAGAGAACGAGAAGGCGGATGCGACGGTGCCGGTGGAGAAGAAGTGGGACGAGCTGGTGGATCCCGCCGCGGCAGAGGAGCCGAAAGAGAAGGAGGGTGCCATGGCTGCGCCGGTGTAAGCGCGGTGGCATCTAGTAAAATTTGTGAGGGGCATTTCAGTCTACTAATGTGCCCAGTGTCTTCTATCTCCTCTCTTAAGCGGAAAAACACTAAAATAATGAGGGCGGTGTCCTACAGCAAATTAACACTTTTCAAGAGTGTCTTCCTCCAAAGTTTTATTTTCACGGTATCCTACGACTAAAATCGTAAAATCATGATGTCCTGTAGCAAAATTACCTTTACAAAAAGATAGCACGGTATAATCATGACTTCACAAGAAACAATGGAAGCACAAAAATAATTCAAGTTCAGATATTTCACAATACTCAGATATGATTGTACTGTTGTCCCCACTGAGTAGTTACTACTTTTTCTGATCATTCATGATGAGGCACTTCTATTATCATGTGTAATTGCCTCTTTAAAAAGGCGATACAACACTTATCTTACCTAGCTACCTGAAAACATTGTGAGCCTCCCTCTGTGATTACTAAAAATCATTTATTTAGCTGTAAAAGCTGCTGTATATCTTCTTTTAAAACATTTAAACATTACAAGTTACTTTTTAAGTTAAATTAAGTTACTTTTAATGTTTAGTTAAGTCACTCTTAGATACTATGATATTTACTTCAATACATGTTATATTCCTAGACCTAGTTAAGATTTACTCTACCACATAAAAACCCCAAAAAACGTATTTATACTAATTAATCAACCTGGATAACTTCTTCTGTAACTATCCACAGAAACATTATACAGGTTAATTTAAATTTATTAATTACTTTTGCATGTCATTATATAATATTTACTTCAACACATTACCCCTCGTCTCTAAAATAAAAAAAAACCTAGCGCTGGATATGTCACATGTAGTACTGAGACGGAGGGAGTATTATATATTCTTGGAACTTCAATCCTCTAATAGTTTTTATCTAGATTCGTAATACTAGTATGTATCATATCTAGTACTAAGTTTTTTAGAGACGGAGAGAGTATTATATATTCTTGGAACTTCAATGCCCCACTTGGTTGGAACGCAAAAATCGAGATTCAATACTAGTACACAAGATAATGAATCTAGCCCAGACCAGTCATCAATGTCTTGATAGGGGTAACATAACTTACCCATATGATGATATCAGGTGAAATCATATGCCCAAAATACAGTGTAATTAATTAATTAATACTTTTGAAAAAAACATTATCTGCAGTAGATCTCTGTTTTTAGTTAAGATTGAATGAGATGTTTTCATCAAATGATATATATTTGCAATTGTATGCTGGCCCATTAATAAGTTTAGTGTTTCTATAGAAAATCTTTAAGATCAACTTCATAAAATCAGATGCATCAGAACCCGAGAAACTTCGTATTTACAGAAGTAAAAGTCGATCATAAAATAATACATATATTTTAGATTGAAGAGCAACCGGGCGGCACATTGGTGCATCGTGCAATAAGCCTAAAAGGTGTGGACCCATTAATAATTTTAGAGAAAATTCCTACATGCCCCTCAGATTTTGCTCAACCTTTATATGCCCTTAAATTTTGCTCATCTTCTTACATGCCCTTGATTTTTTATTTGGATCCCATCCAACCCATTTCATTAGCTCACCATGAGTTGAGCTTTAGATTTTTTTTTTCAAAAAATACTATTTATAATTCCCCCTCTTATACTAAGTATACTTATATGCTACCACTCAAAAACATAGAATCTCAATATGAAAAATTTTAATGTTATAATAAAATCAAATAAGGACATAATCATTTGATGAAAAATTTGAAAAAACAAATTTTTAATTTGTCAAACAAAGTTTTAAAAATTTTGATTAAATCCTACAAGAGTTCTTGAGAACTGAAAACCAATAATTATGTTTTTGCTTTTGTTTAAATGTTGGTGAAAAATATATTTACCCCCTGATTTCATCAAATTTAAAATTTATTTCAAAATTTTAAATTTAGTTTTTGAAATTCTGTGGTTAAATAATTCTATTCATTGTTCTGATTTTTACAAAGCATCATTTTTTCATTGAGAATTGTATTTTTTCTCCACTAACTAGCATGTAACTATGAGAGAGAGACAAACATAGTTAATTTTAGAAAAATCTAATGGTCAACTAATGAAATATGTATACGAGGGAATCAGAATGAAAACTCAAGTAGTATACAGAAGATAAAGGCAAAATTCGAGGACATACAAGAGATTGAACAAAATCCCAAACACACATAAATAATTTTCTCAGATTTTACGGTAAGGGGCAGCAAAGGAGATTGGAACTGATCGCCCCACAAACATCTCGCTGGTGGGCAAGCACTGAGGTATGCAGATCACATTAGCGCAGCTAGACTACGAGGACATGTTAATGTCTGGTCAAAGGAAAACTCGTAGAAGTAGAGTAATTACGTTCTGAAAGAAATTTTGTTTTTCTAAAGAAAAATAGAGGAATTATCCTCGAAAGAAGAATTTCTATATGTGCACTTCCGCTGGTAGGATTGCCTCAACAAAAGCCTTGGAGGATAGTAGAAAAAAAATTCCTCCACGCTCTGCGCGAATTCTAAGATAACACTAACATCGTGTTTCCTTTGAAATCGAAACCAACACAACTTCTCTCTTCTATATCCATTTCTCTCTAATGAATAAATATTAATATAGTTTCCTAGTATTCTTTTAATTTAAACACATAAGTGGACTATTAAAGTGTATTGGTTACAGCCCGGAAAAGCTCGTCTGCGCGCGCACAGCAGCACATAGCAGTGGGCCATGCACAGTAAAAGATAATTAAAAAATAATAATATTTAAAAATTGAGTAAACTTTATACTAATAATTTAAAAATTTCATCTCTAATTTTGAAACTTTCAATTCAATTTTCAAAATTTTCTACTCAAATTAAAAAATTATCAACTGAGAATTTAAAAAATCTACTTAAATTTTGAAATTTTTAACCCAAAATTTTAAATTTTTAATTAGATTTTTCGAAACTTTCAACTGAAACACTCTGCTTATCTATGTATTATTTATAATTAAAAATCATTAAACACTAATGATGATGATTAGTGATTAATGGGTTAATCATGGTGATTAATGCTTCACCAACGGTCACATCGCGCATGTGACTTAAGAAGTCGGCTTGCGCGCACTAGCTGCGCCCGGTGCAGCCATGGAAAAACACTTGTGGCACCTTTCAAGAGTATGGTTTAATCCTAGTCATCTATTCTTCTCACCCTACGATTTCATTCTAGCCATTGATCACTTTCCTATCCTAATCCTATCTCTCATCTCATTATCTAATCGCCCGGTCAAGTAAATGAGTTGAAACTTCTTTGCGTCTAATAATCCGATGTGTGCATGACGACGATGTTTGTGGTTGCTATTCCAATGCTTCTCAAAAGTCACAACCCATGAATTTCTAGGTTGCTTCTTACCAGAAAAGTGCCGGATATCACTGACTTAATGCTAAGTACACATATACTTGATATTTTTCTCACATATAATCATTAATCAAGTCCTAGCTACAGATTTTTAGCTTAGCTCCATCACAAGAACACACGATGAGTTGTATCGCATGGTGATCCAAACCAACCTTTCTTCTGAGGCAAAACAACAGGAAGAGAAAAAACCTTCCGTTCTAAATTAACCTAGGAAGAAACCCTAGTGGATGTGGGTATGTTTGGTTCTAAACGATTTATAGTCTTACGAAAAAAAAATTTTGTCAATCACAAAGATTTGGTCATGCCAAATTTTGTCAAAGTTGTCATTTGGCTTGTTCCATTTTTTTTTCAAGATTGGCCCAGCTCAAATTATCTCTAATATTATAAAAATAAGAAGTGATTTCGTTCGTCACACTAGCACTTTCGTCCGCCGTTGGTCATACTGCGATCCATCATTGAGAAACCTTTCCTAAGGCATCACCTTGTCGGATATAGCCAATGCACAATTCTTTTTCTTTTTCAAAACCTCTAGGCCCGCGCACACAAGATGAGTAAGAGGTCTTTCCATGGATGATTCATCTGTCTGCCGTTATTGCAATATTATTCTTTTATAAACCCGTTGCAATGCACGGATATCATGCTAGAAACAAATTTAAGTTGATTCCGTTCGTCCATCACAAGCCGTTTGGTAATGTCATCCGACTTCCCACAGTCCATGTGTGTCCGCGTCGTCCTCGCCCCCCCCCTCCCCCCCCCCGGACTCCGCTCAGGCACGTCGCTCGCCTCCGTTGCTCCGCTCCTCGCCCCTCCTCATGCATGGCCTTCTGTGCCCGGGCACACGACTCCTCGTCCGCTTCACACGTCGCCTCAATGGTCACTGGGTGCTCCCATCCTCCATGCCCTCAGGCCATGCCACCGGTTGCCGGTGTCCCCACCTCCAATCTGGCCCGCCGGCCACCAGGGCCCCTGCCTAGGGCCAATGGCGGAGCCAAGATAAGAAGCCATTGGTGTCACCTCTATTACTCAATAGAATCACTTTATAAATATGTAGTAGAATTAGTAGGCGCAACTACGGATTGGGCGCCCGATCCAGCACAAAAAATCAGGCGGTCAAACTATTTCAATTGACCGCCCGTGAAATATTTATTTGTATAACGTGAAACAAAAAATCAAGTTACTCAAACAAAAAATCAAGTCTCCTCTTGCCATAGCTTCTTCATGGCCGTCATCATCGGACCTTCCGTGGCCCCATCGCCGGCGATGACGGCCAGTGGAGGACGTGGCCAGCGAGGCATGCCTCCTCTCCTTTGATAGCGTTGACCTTTGATACGTTGACCGGATCAGCCACTCCAACCTCCTAGCGACTAGCCTAGACTCCTGCTACTCCATCTCCTATGCCACTGCTCCACTTCATACGCTATTAAGGCTAACTGCCTCATCACCGGAGCAATAGAGACGTTGATCCTCTTTTCCCCCTCCTTGCCCCATCTCGACGCAGCAAGCGAGCATCTCCGTTCCATAAGTTGTGGCCATGGCACACGTGAATGCTGATGCTGGGAATCACCCGCTAAGGAGGGGGCCAAGAAGAGGGAATCCTTTCAGTTTCACTCATCATTGATGGTGTTCTCCGGTAGGGTATGGGAAAGAGAGGAGGTGGGGAAAGAGAGGATAGAGGAGGTGGGGAAAGTGAGGGTGAAAGTGTGCGTCCGATTTTTCCCCGTATCGGGTGACTAGGGGAGAGTATTTTCAAGAATTAGTTGGTGTCCTGTGACACCATAAAACACCCATAGCTCCGCTCCTATATAGGGCCCACTACTCCGCCTCCATACGGTCGGCGAGGCACCTCATCTTTCCACTCTGACAGCGCTTTGTGAGTTTTGGAACGGTTTTTGGCAAACGAAATCATGTTGTTTCACAGGTTGCTCGTCCTTGGTAGGGGATTCTTTGTCATGGCCATGGGCAGGGTCTCATGAGGAGCCACATCGAGGATGTTGACTCCACATCACACGAGGAGCACGCCAACCCTGCGCTCCGTCCGTTCCCCTTTTCCCCTTCGCCACAGATCCAGATTGCAAATCAAAATGCCAGTTGGACAAGTAATACTCTGAACAGTTCAGAGTGAGTTATTTATTTTTCTTTTCCTACAACCTATTTACTTCTATTCACCATTACCCTAAAAATGATTGTAAGCGTGTCTCTTTCTAATGTATCTTACACAGATGTGCTTGCACTTCAAAGGAAAATCGGAAATGATACATGTGTTCTGCTTTGGACGGAGGCAATATGTATTCTGAATATCTTCCATTTAATCTACAGTCAGCATGTTTCTTTAAGTTTACTTGGATGTCAATACTCTTATGTGATTTTATGGTACTTTATTTGATCAATTCCCCATATTGCATAAAATCATCCGTTCATAGAATGACTATTGAATATATGCGAGTGGTTATTTTCCTTGGATCATACATCTGTCTTTCATATCATTCATTTGGCATGAAGTTGGTCCAGTAATCAGTATTGTTTTCCTTGGCATGAATTCATGTGGGTTAAATTAGTGTCAAATGTTACGGAGTTTGACTGATATTATACATATACGTGGAGTTGGTCCAGTAATAAGTATTATTACGTAAATAGATGACTTTTATGTTGCTTCTTGCCATACCAGCCAACTCTGAGAACGCGACTACGCATGGGACGTTTAAATGCTAAGCGAAAAATCGGATGTCCATCCTAGACTGCTCTCTTTGGCCCTGTTTGGGGGAGCTGGAGATTTTGAGAAGCTAAGATTCTGAGAAGCTAGCTAGAGATTCTGAGAAGTTGAGATTCTGTTAAGCTAAGGAGGTCCTGTTTGGAGGAGCTTCTGGTTGGTGTGCTGAGAGGCTAAATTGTCTAAAATACCCCTGAAGTTGATGGTTGGTCTGATGTATATGCGGATATCCGGGCTCGGCAGCCCGACTTGGCTACCCGTCGCTGCCTCCCGACCTCGGCCGCCCGACTCGCCGCTCCGAGCTCGGCCGCCCTGTCGCCACCTCCGACCTCCCGAGCTCAGCCGTCTGTCGCCGCTCCCGACCTCGGTCCCGTCGCTGCCTCCCGAGCTCGGCCGCCTGTCGCTGCCTCCCGAGCTCGGCCGCCCGTCGCCGCCGACTCGGTCGCCCATAGCTGCCTCCTGACCTCGGAGGCCTCCCGTCGCTACTCCCAAGCTCGCGCTCGTCGTCGCCTCCCAGGCCGCCCGTCGCCGCCTCCCGACCTCGCGCCCGTCGCCGCTGACTCGGCCGCCCTTAGCCTCCAGCAGGAAAGATCCGCGAGGGACGGCCGTCACCGCGCGGAAGGGGCGAGGCCCTGACCGGCGCTGCGCGAAGGGGCGAGGCCCTGAGTTCTGGCGAGGGCTGGCCGGATCCGGCGAAGGATGCCGCGCGGAAGGGGCGAGCGACCCCGTCCTCGCCCGTCGCCACTTCCCGTCTCCCGTGCGCGCTGCTTCGATGGATGGAGGTGAGGGTTCGGGTGTTAGGGGTATTCCAGGGCTCCTCCTTCAGAATCTCGGGAAGCTGCTATTCCCAGCTTCTAGGCCGTAGTTCATTTTCCAATTGGACTTCTACAGATTGTTGAAAAAGCTGGCCCGTTTGGAGGAGATTGTGGATTCTAGGACCAGCTGGAGAAGCTAGCGGGTTCTACAATCTCCCCCAAACAGGCCCTTTATCTCTCTCTGCATGTCAGGGCGCCACGGGCGGCCCACTATCTCTGGTAGCAGCTGCTCTATCTCTCTGCGTAGCAGCTGCCCTAATTCCCTTTGCACCCTACCAGCCACATGCATGCATTTTTTATCAGTCTTTAAACATTTTTTCTCCTAAATTACTTATTCGATTTACGATCCGATTACACCGTTGTATTTGTTACAATTAAATCTTTACACCAAAGTCTTACATAATTATAGTTTGATAAAAAATATATATGACTATATTCCAAACTGAAACATTTTTTTATCAGATATGAAACATCGAGTTATAACTATTAAAACATCACAAAAATACTTGCTGAACCATTCAAAAAACATCACATGCAATATTTGTAAAATGAATGAGTGTGTCGGTGTGGGTAAACCAAATGCAGGAATCCGTAGGGACCCCCTTTGTAAGTTCAGCCGGGGAAGGAATGTGTTCGATCTGGCGTAGGTTGCTGCTACAATAAATGAGGCAAAAGAGTTTATACAGATTCAGGCCGCATCATGGCGTAATACAGTACTCCTATGATGTTTTTGGTTGCTTGTGAGATTGCTTGCTAGTGAAGTTTACAAGACTTAGACAATGAGAGTTTTTTTTCTCTCTCCTCTCCCTTGTGGCCCTGGCTCTCCCCTTATATCTCTTGGGAAATACCACAGTGGCTGCACAATAGGAGTTAGAGAATTAGGTATGCTTAGTCACGTCTTTTGTTGACCGGTGGGCTCAGTCTCCTGTCCTCTAGGGGGCCCTCTCGGAGCAGGTCTAGAGAGGGGCAACGGGCATTGGCCACGCGTCAGGGCTTGGCCATCGAGAGCTTGTGGAGGAAGCTTGGGTTCACCACACTGTTGCGCGGCCCATCCGTCAACCTCCCGTAGAAGTAGGTGAGGCATAGTGAGCCGATGCGGGTGGCGCGGTAGTCAACGTCGCCACCTGCCAGCCCATGCCCCTTGTTAGAAAAGGGTGTTGATGGTGTTCGGCGTAGGATACAAAGCTGTCTTGTCCCCCATGCCTGGTGGATATGTGTCCCGTCGCTCTTAATGGAAGAGGCGCGTGAAGATCAAAGTGAGGCAGCATGCCCTGTTGCGTCAACATTAATGCTCTTGCCTCTGTGTGCTCCTCGAGCTGTTTGGGGGAGCTGAGCTCAGGCACAGGGTTAGGCGGGGCCCCGAGCACGGCCCGCCGCGGCCACGAGCTCAGGAGATGCCCCGAGCTTACCCTACGGGGGCGCGAGCTCGAGACCTTCCTTTCTAGACCTGGGGGATCCCAAGCTTAGCTTCACAGTGGCCGTGAGTTGTCCGCGCGGCCCTTGGCAATACGATAACATGGCGCCAGGCCGCTCTAAGCCGCAAGTGATGAGAACCATGGTTCCTATTTCACTAACAGAGTGAAATATTAGAAAGTACTTATTGAAACATCCATATAACACTATATGCATCATTTAAAAGGATCCATTGCAACAAAAAATTAAAATATACAATATAGTCGAATTTCAGTTGAAACATTCTCTTCTCATACATAAAATATCAAATTTTAACGGTTGAAACATATACATTGTTTTTGTCATGTGATATTTTGTTGTAAAGATTTAATTATAACGAATTCAATGACATAATTGGATCACGGATTAGATAAGTAATTTAGGAGAAAAAATGTTTGAAGCTTATATTTAGGGACATACATCTATACACATTGCGGACTAGATGTGATGTAATGTGCATGTATGTATGGAGTGGGCTTGAGGGCTGCACGAAGAAGCCAAGTGCAAGGAGAGGGAGGGGGTAAATGGGAATCGTGTGAGGTGAGCAAGCGCCCGATTCTTTGCCTCGGGTCAAACGCCCGCAAAGTATTTTCCCAACTCTCAAGGATAGTTTGGTGGCTCACTTGTGATAAACACTTGTGTAGATCAGAAAGCACTGAACCAATTCGCAGCTGCTAGCAGTATTTGTGTTACACTAGCTAAACGCCCATGTTCCCAATTAATATTGTTCAAAACACATAAATGTGATTTATTACAAGGAGCATTTGGCAGTGTTCATACATGCTAAATTCTAAAATTAAGTCATACGCTGACATATATACACGCAATTAGCAATTTGGTCATATTGGATCTTTCGTATCAACCTGTGGTTTGTGGTTTAGAAGGCTAAGGGAGCGTTCGGAACTGGCGGTTTAGATGAAAGTTTAGCGTACGTAAAATGAGACAAGTCATTAATATATAATTAATTAAGTTTTAATTATTATAAATTTAAAAAATAGATTTATTTGATTTTTAAAGTAACTTTTATATAGAAAATTTTTGTAAAAAACACACTGTTTAGCAGTTCAGAAAACATGCTCACAAAAAACGAAAGGTATTTCTACTAAACCTCTAGCGCCGAATGCTCCCTAAATAAGAAGAAAACAACATTTGAAAGGTCAATTATTTGATACTAAAGAAATTTATATATTAGTATTTCGTAACAATACAACTTGGAGGTGGTGGGTGACATTCAGCACCACACCCACTGTCTTCTTTCTATAGGAGTATAAATTGATTTTCTGATATGGCCGGTGTCACTATTTGTATTGACTTGTGTTGCTGTCAGGATACTATGCCAATGTAATTCATGCAAGTAATTCATGCAAGGAAAGGCTGGTGAGTCTGAGTGGGAGAGACATGTTGGTTCAATGAAGAAGAACATGGAGATAGTGTTAAACTTTATTGGTAACCTTGGTAAGCCCTTAAAATCTTCATTTAACTGAAAGTTGGTGGTCTACAATGATCGCTTAACTTCCATATTCACCCACTAGATGTTAGCTTGTGCCGTTTTCAAATTGATGCTTTAGCTTCAGTTATTGCGGTGTAGGCGAGAATTAATATTAGCTCTTTGATTTCTACTGTATTTGTGTTTACATATTACAACATACAAATATTTTACTAGTATAGTTATAAATGGGATATCAATACTGCCATGGCTAAATTTTCTAGCTTCAAATCAAATAGATGCCAAATCTTTTGGCATTGCCAATTACTCCCTCTATTACAAAATATAAGGATTTCTAACATTTAAATCTTATTCTACCTTATAAAGATTTGTAGCACTATTGATAGTCTATTTGTCTCATTAATCACTTCACATTTAATTTGTTTTCCATCTTGTCCTTATCTACCACCCAGCTCCATTCATTCCATACTTATCAAGGGACACTAAAGTCTTTTCTTCTTAGTCTTAATCTCTGCTAAACAATCTAAAAATGTTTATATTTTAGAATGGATAAAGTATTTGACAACCAAACAAGCTCTACTAAGGATGGGCATGGATTGGTCCATAGATAATCCATGGCTGACTCTAATTTAACTAAATAAACTAAGTTTAATTTTTAAGATTTAACTAAATAAACTAGGCAGCGTTCGTTAGCAGGGAGTTGGGCAGAAATCTGCTGCTGCGGTAGCTGGGAGTTGGGCAGCACCGCAGATTCTCCCAACAGTGTCAGTTGGCGACCGGCAACGGCGTCAGCACGCAGATGGCATGGGCGGTGGAGACTTCGCAGTCATGTTGGCTCCTGCTGCGTGCCTGTCTATTGTCTTCTGCTTGCACGCAGCGGCTTCTGGTGGTGGCCCCGTGCGGAGTCTGACCAGGCGGCAGCACCGACGCCCATAGTTATGTATGCAGCACCACTATATTTGTTACGGGTAGTGTTTATCTCTAGTACCCATATCAATTAGTACAAATAATGAAATAACAGATGTCGGAGGATGAAATCTCGACGGCGAGAAGTCAGGAGACCCCCCTTTGAGATTCGGCCAGGGGAGTAGTTCTCAGATGAAGTCGGCGTCAGGTGGAAGAAGATAGATGGTTGGATGAATTGCGCACAAGGGGCAGGAGGATTTAGACAGGTTCGGGCCGCTCGGAGGCGTAATACCCTACTCCTGTGGGGTTGCTATCTGTGGTGGATGAATGTGGTTACAGGGTGAACCTAGCTCGCGGCCGGAGCCGGAGAAGAAGAACAGTAGCTAGCGTGCGAGCCAGAGAGCCAGAAGACGGGGAAAGCTCCTGTCCAGTTCGGCCTGTCCCTCTCGGTGGCTTGGATCCTCCTTTATAGAATTAGGGGAGTCCACAGTGCCAGTATATGGGGAAAGAGGAAGCGCTGTCTTGTCGCACGTCTCCGCCTGCTGCCACCTGCTGCGCCCATGCCGGGGTAGGTCGGCTACGGGTGGCCTAGTCTTCGGGACGTGAGAATGTGACGGGATGTGACAGGATGTGACGAGTCGTCTGGTCGTCTAGTCGTCTTGCTGCTTGCTCTCACTACCGAAGTCAAAAAGGCTTCTGACAGCACAGTCGGGTGTCCACGAGAGGCCGTCCTAGGACGTCCACGCGTGGCAAAGCAGGCGCAGGCGATAGGGGCGACAGGCCCTGTCGCCTCGTCATTAATGTAGGTAGTTGGGGACTGCTCCGCCGAGTCCCTTGAGTCGGGGCCGAGTCACCCAGTCGGCACCCGGAAGCACGGCAGTCGGCGCCTGGGGGCGATCGGCACCCGGTCAATCGGCCACTGGCCTCGGCGCCCAGGATCGGGGCCGAGTCCGCGGTTCCTGGGCCCGAGGGACGTACCCGGGGAACGGGGTACCTGGGACCGAACGGTGCCCGGGCTCCATGTACTTAGAGGGAAGTAACCGTAGTCGGCTGTCACCGGTGTAGATTATGGACCCTGGAGGAGCTGACGTGGCCGAAGACCCACGCGTCCCCAGGGCATGTGGGACCCTCTGTCCCATTTCGCCCACAGTGGCCCCTGGCCCTGTTGCTCGGTGGGAACCGCTCCGGGCAGGAACGGGGCCACGTCTTTGAAGAAAACGAGGGGGCGCTGGGTCCGCCTGATTCGCTGGAAATAGATATGGGCCGGGACCCGAAGGCCCCGGCTGTAATGCGGCGGATATGTAGTCGGGATCCAGGGACCCGGGTTGGAAGTTTGGAGTGAAGTGTTGAGGAAGCCAGGTGGCAGCGATCGCGATGGTGATGCAGCAGCTCGCCGCCCGTACAGTCGCTACTGAGTTCTTCGTAGCAACCCGCTGGCCGGAGATCGCGGCAGCAGAGAGGTGCGTTGTCCAATCGAAGGGCGCCACCGAGTCTGCCGCCGACGAGGCCTCCCGCGCCTGGCCCGAGATGGAGGCACGGAAGAAGAAAACACTCTCCCGGGAGGAAAGCGTCCGGGCCAAAGAGGCCGGACTCGCGTCTCGGGGATGTGAGATCGGCGCGCGCGAGAAAGTCGCGGAGGTTTGCGAGGAGGCGCGGGAGGCCGTGGCCGAGTCCGCTGCCCCGGAGGCAGGGTTCTTCGACCGCGGCGAACATCTTGTAGAGCTGATGCCTGACGAAGAGGTCGAGGAAGACACCGGTTTCCTTTTGACGCTATCCGCGGTCGCCTTTGGGGCCTGGGGGCCCTCCATGCCCCCGGGTGCTCCCCTTCCGACGTCTCCCGGGGCCGCCTTCGGGGTCCGGTCAGAAGCACAGCGGTGACCGCGCCCCGTGCGATCCGGGCCTCGCTCGTGCTTGCGCTCCGGTTTTGCCTGTCTTGTACAAAGAGAGACATTTGTATATGTATATGATCATGTTTATATTTTCGTACCTTGGTTTATTGTGTTGTTCGGAGGTTGCTGGTGTTCGGGGCCTCGTGTCCGGGAACGCCGAGTACTGGGCGTCATCCGACATCGAGGTCCAGCAGCGGCGAAGAGCCGTTGGTCCCAAGGCCCCTGCCCGGGCCCTGGTACAGCCGCCTGCCCCATGAGCTCGGTCCCCAGGGGCGGCGAACGCGATGGTCGCCCGCCCCGGGAACCTGGTTCCCCTGAGCGCGAGCCACCGGACGCGAGCCTTGCGGAGCGACAAAGTCCACAGGTTCGGCCCCTTCCGTCTTCGAGGCCCGGGGGCCCTCCGCGCCCCCGGGCGCTGTTGGCCCAGGGGGCATAGCGAGGCCGTGAGGACACCCTTGACTCGCCGGGAGCCCCTCGGGAACTGATCCTGCCTGGGCTCGGGGTCGCCAGGCAACGAGGCCCCCGGCGCCTCGGCGGCGGCCAGGGAGGAGCTGGCTAGGTCGGGCACCGCAGCCCGCCCCGGGAACCTAGGCTGGCCAAACAGGGGGAGAATACCAGTTGAGCAATATGTAAAGTCGGATAAGGTAACGTATCTGGATATTGCGGAGGGCGGCATGGCTTCGCGAGCACAATCCCGGGACCGGGAGTGTTGCTCTCCCCCGGGAGCGCCGAGTATCAGGCCAATCCGCCGTGAATCGCCGTCGCGCCCAGCTCCCCTTCCCGGGGCCTGGAGCAGCCGCCTGCCCCGGGAGCACGGTCCTCGACGGCTGCGAGGGGCCCGAGGATGAGTCTGGCGGGACGATAGAGTCCGCAGGTGCGACCCCTCCGGTCTTCCGGGTCCCAGGGGCCCTTCGCGCCCCCGGGAGCATTGGCCCAGGGAGCGCCGCGAAGCCACGGGAACGGACTTGACCGAGCACGGGGTGGCCAGGCGACGGAGCACCCGGCGCCTCGGCAGTTTGCCAGGGAGGAGCCGGCCAGGCCGGGCTCCGCAGGCCGCGTCGAGGTTCAGAAGGCCTGCCTAATCCTGCCGGGAATTGGTCTAATCTGCATATGACGAACTGTGAGAGTATTTGGCTCGTTCCCTTGTCCATCCCGTGCTACGAACGGTGGCGTCGATCACCACCCGAAGGTGTCCTCGCGGTCGCGACCGTGCGGAGGGAAAGATTACCCATAAGCATTTCGCCCCCTACCTCCGGAAAGAACCGATCCCGAAGCTAGCCAGGCAGGACATCGGAGCCGCAGGGACACGGGGCGCCTCCCGGAGGGAGCCATCAGGTCCCCGCGAGTTCGACAATGCCCTAGACCTAGCACGTCGGGATACGATTACTCGTCGGTAAGGAACTAATGACAATGCACGATCCCAACCGTCGCACGGGCGCGGCCCGAGTATGCCCACACACGGAAAAAGACGAAAAGGACGGTACCGGGATAGATAGATTATTAAAATGTTGATTATATGAAAGCGTATACACAAGGGGGACCCTGGTCAGCGCTGAGGTTTGGAGCCACTTACAGGATGTTTATACAGATGGATTTGTGAAGATACTTGATGTGCCTAGGGATGGAGCTTGGACTCGCTTCCCTCGCGAGCCTCGAGGCTGGGAAGAGGCATGTGCTCAGGACCCGGGGGCCCCGGCCGTCATGCGGAGGATGTGTCCGGGGCCCAGGGGCCCCGAACTGAAATACGTTTTTGATATAAGCCGGGTTCCGGGGGCCCGGGCTTGAATATGGAATGTGAGACGACCTTCCGGACGCATTCTCGCCGGGGCGGTGCTGTCCGGGCTTCGCGCCTTATTCCGGGTGTCGCGTTCCTAGGCTTGCACTCGCCTTGGCGAGGCCGCCCTGGTTCGGCACCTCGGTGTCGGGCCCGGGGCACGGATTCGGGAATCCGTGCCTCGGCTCAAATATGTGCCCGGGACCCAGGGGGCCCCGGACTGAAATTATAGTTTGTATGTATGGTCGACATGTGCCCCGGCACGGGCCCGGATAAGGACATGGACCACATCGGGACAACTTCCTTGCCGAGGCGATGCTGGTTATGAGCGAGGAGCAGCGCCTCGCTGAGGAAGTATTCCGGCCTCTGTTATGTGCTCTTCGGTCCTGGCCTGTCAGGGGCCGTGCTCGGGCTCAGCTTCCTCGGGAGGGAGCGAGCTCTCGACGCCGAGAGAAGATCCTCAACCGGGAGCAGCCGATCAACCGGGAACGGGTCAACCGGGAGCGGCCGATCAACCGGGAGGTGCCGATCTATCGGGAGCGGTCGGTCAACCGGGAGCAGCCGATCAACCAGGAGCGAGCGAACTCTCGAGACTGGGAGAAGACCATCAACCAGGAGCAGCCAATCAACTGGGAACGGATCAACCGGGAGCGGCCGATCAATCGGGAGCAGTCGTTCAACCGGGAACTCAACGACCGGGAGCGGCCTGCCCGGACTCACGCTCAACAGGGCGGCGTGGTCCGGATTATCATACCCTATATGTGTCCGGGACCCGGAGGCCCCGGACTGTAATGAGGGATGAATCGGGACGACCTCTCTGGGCGCGCTCGCCGGGGTGATGCAGTCCGGGAGATCGCGCCTTGTTGGAGTTGTTCTGGGTCGAGAGCGAGATTCAGACCGTCTGGCGAGGGATAGGACCGTCCGATCCACCTCGATCGGACCGTCTGGCGAGGGATAGGACCGTCCGATCCACCTTGATCGGACCTGGCCTGCTACTGCTCCCGCCGGGACTTCCTGACGCGCTCGGCCAGCTTTTGGACGGCGCGGCATTCCGAGAGGTCGTGCAAGTCCGTCTCATGGACGGTGCACCACTTCCGGGCTATGGCCGGCTCAAGACGCTCGGCCAAGCTCTGGACGGCGCGGCACTCCGTGATGTCGTGCCGGTCCGTGTCGTGGAAGGCGCACCACCCCCGGGCTGCGGCCGGCTTGAGACGCTCGGCCATGCCCTGGACGGCGCGGCACTCTGTGATGTCGTGCCGGTCCGTGTCGTGGTAGGCGCACCACCCCCGAACTAAGGCCGGCTCGACACGCTCGGCTGAGTGCTGGATGGCGCGGCACTCCGTAAGGCCGTGCCAGTCCGTCTGGTGGAGGGGGCACCACTTCCGGGCCGTTGCCGGCGGCGGCGGCGCACGTGCGGCCTTTTGCCGCTTGCCGCCACCATTGCCTCCGTGGGCAATATAGCTCCGGGGGTTGCCCGTAGCCGCCAAGGCGAAGCTCTCGGCTGCCGTCTTGGCCTTCTGGCGGTTCCTCCTGTTCCGCCGTAACGCGGAACGTGAGAGCTTGCCATCCTCTCCAGGGCCCATGCCGGGGGCCTCGGTAGGCGGAGAGGTGCACCGTGGCGGCCTCGCCACCGGGCTAACATCGCCCGGCGGGGTGTAGCCGCTGGACTCCTCGCCGTAATCTCGCAGATGATGGCCTCCTGCCATGAAGCGCGCCGGTGTTGGAGATGCCGGCGTACCACCTGAAAAGGAAACTCCCCCTACCTGGCGCGCCAGCTGTCGGAGGATGAAACCTCGACGGCGAGAAGTCAGGAGACCCCTCTTTGAGATTCAGCCAAGGGAGTAGTTCTCAGGCGAAGTCGGCGTCAGGTGGAAGAAGATAGATGGTTGGATGAATTGCGCACAAGGGACAGGAGGATTTAGACAGGTTCGGGCCGCTCGGAGGCGTAATACCCTACTCCTATGGGGTTGCTATCTGTGGTGGATGACTGTGGTTACAGGGTGAACCTAGCTCGCGGCCGGAGCCAGAGAAGAAGAACAGTAGCTAGCGTGCGAGCCAGAGAGCCAGAAGACGGGGAAAGCTCCTGTCCAGTTCAGCCTGTCCCTCTCGGTGGCTTGGATCCTCCTTTATAGAATCAGGGGAGTCCACAGTGCCAGTACATGGGGAGAGAGGAAGCGCTGTCTTGTCGCACGTCTCCGCCTGCTGCCACCTGCTGTGCCCACGCCGGGGTAGGTCAGCTGCGGGTGGCCTAGTCTTCGGGACGTGAGGATGTGACGGGATGTGACGAGTCGTCTGGTCGTCTAGTCGTCTTGCTGCTTGCTCTCACTACCGAAGTCAAAAAGGCTTTTGACAGCACAGTCGGGTGTCCACGGGGGGCCGTCCTGGGACGTCCACGCGTGGCAAAGCAGGCGCAGGCGACAGGGGCGACAGGCCCTGTCGCCTCGTCATTAACGTAGGTAGTTGGGGACTGCTCCGCCGAGTCCCTTGAGTCGGGGCCGAGTCACCCAGTCGGCACCCGGGAGCACGGCAGTCGGCGCCTGGGGGCGATCGGCACCCGGTCAATCGGCCACCGGCCTCGGCGCCCAGGATCGGGGCTGATTCCGCGGTTCTCGGGCCCGAGGGACGTACCCGGGGAACAGGGTACCCGGGACCGAACGATGCCCGGGCTCCATGTACTTAGAGGGAAGTAACCGTAGTCGGCTGTCACCGGTGTAGATTGTGGACCCTGGAGGAGCTGATGTGGCCGAAGACCCACGCGTCCCCAGGGCATGTGGGACCCCCTGTCCCATTTCGCCGACAATAGATGATATAAACATACTTAATTAAAATAATGACACATACATTACATTCATTATTTTAAATACGTAGTCCAACTGGAAGAAACATCGTGACCAGTCTACCCATAAAATACCCTATCAGCAACACGGTCATGGTACACACTCATTGCCTCCTGGCTATTGAGTGTGTAGTACATGTATCTAAAGAGGGCGCTAATGGTACCATAGAAAACCCGTTATATAACGGGTTATTGAGGAGGTACTGAGGATCTCGACTGCCCAATCTGAAGTTGTGTAGTGTAAAATACAGCATGTATTATGTTGCTTTGCACATCAGGATCAGGGTAGTACGATATCCCATTTAAGATTTTCTATTGTTTCTTGATAATACCAAATTGCCGCTTAATAATATTGCGCAGCGAGAAATGCAGAAAGTTGAACTCCTCTTGAATTCCTTCTGGAGGCGGAGCCTCGTCACCACCAAATTTGTCCCTATGATAACGAACATGTGGATAGGGCACCAAAAATCCTATCCTACTCGGATATCGTGAGTCCATTAGTAAGTACTTTTCTGCGAACAAAGATATCATGTTGGGTGAGTACACATGTTAATTTAACAGCATTATTGAATCTTGTAAAAGAAATTAGTAGGCTACGTACCAAATGGTAATATAGGGAAATCATATGGATAGTTCTGAATGGCTTCTGACAGAACTCACTGGTTATGCACCGAGCCAGGCTAACCAGCTTCACAGAAAATCACTCTGCCATCGTTAGCAACCATGACTAGCATATTTCTGGAGGTCTCATCATGACGGCTCCTATATTCAATTAACCTATCCACTGATGAGGACATCAACACCATCGATATGTCCACACCTACGCATAGAGAAGGTCAACAAGGAAAGGAAGGAGATCAACAAGGAAAAGGATTCACGCAGGCTGGAATCGGACTATACGACAGCACCAACTTGTGACCGCCGCCACGACTTCATACAAACTTCGATTTGAGAGTTCTAGTACTTCACGGAAATCTTATCAAGTCTACTTTCCAACGGATCTAGATTCATGCTCATATCTATTCGGAATCGTCCGTAATCATTATTTTAGTCACGAGAGGTTTCCTGTTTCAGGTGCTGCGTTACCGTTTTTGGGCCGAACGCCCATATATCAAGTTTGATCCATTAGGGACGTGTCCTAGGGTTGGAGAACGACCCCAACACCCCTGTGGTCATCCTTTCATCCTATTAATACCTTTAGAGCCGCCACAAACAGATTGGGTTTTGTTAGATTAAAGTTAGCGTCGCTACTTTACCGTGTAATCCCGTGATCAGTTAGATCGCCGGTTTGCTCGTTTTCGAAACCCCATCATCATCGTTTGTACTCTTGAGTTAAACCTTCATCTTTATTCACAAATTGAGTTGCTTGTTCATCTTGTTCTTGCTAGTTCTCGATTGCTTACAGGAACAATTACCCTCGTGGTTGGGCTGATGGTGCATCCGTGGAGATTGTGAACAGCCTCTGGAGTTGGTGTAATGATTGCTAAGGCGCAACGTCCCTGAACGGTTGTAATCGGATCGCCAACGTCGCTCCATCCAATCGACTTACCCTCTCATCGAAAGATCGGGACACCCACGTTCATATCAGGTGGTATCAGAGCTCAAGGTTGCTTGGTGAGAGATTTCTTGTTTCGTAAATTTTTATTACCTATAGTCTAGAAGCCAAAAAAAATAGTAGATTAGACTACCGAGGTCCAAGACAATTCGAGCCTTTTACTAGTTCTGCTTAGTTTAAGTTTGTTGAGTTTTCTGTTGCATTGTTGTGTCGAATTGCTGGTCTTAGTGTCTAGTCGTTTAGAGTTTCAAGTTCTGTCACGTGTTGGTCTCACCGTAGCGGTTGGTGTGTGTTAAAAAAAAGAAAAAATAAAGAAAAAAAAGGAAAAAAACAGTGTAACTTTTGCATACGACCTCCGATTGAGGCGTTTCTTGACCCGTTGGAAAGGGAACGGGAAGATAAGGTGGGAAAGAAAGAAGACCAGAAAATCTGGGGTTTTTAGATCCGCGTAAACCTCCAGGCACACGCGTGGCAACTCAAATCAAGTTAGGCCCTCAAAGTGAGCCCGCAAATCGAGGAAAAATCAAGTTTCTCAGAATCTGCTCAAATTTGACAGGAATCTTTTACAAGTGATTCTAAGGCTCCCCGAGCAGACGGAATCCTTTTTCGAGCCCCTGAACTCCGTGTGCAGTGTCATCTAATTTATTTTCGCGCGGTGTACCCGTTTGTGTTCCAGGCTCACGTCTCTAGTACGGTCTAGCCTAGGACCAGCACGGTGTCAACTTTGAACGATTATTTAACTTACTTTGACTAACGTGGTCCTAGTATTCCTTTGTTCACTTTTAGCCCTCCTATAGCTCCACCGGTTCGACTATCACTTGATAGGGTTTTAGCAACCAAGGCATCAATACACCTTCTCCAGGGGTTTGCACCAGTCTGACGGTTGCCATCACCTCCTGTTAGCTTGGTAAGAATTGGTAAGAGCTTGTTTGAATACGTTGAGAGTGAGGGACTTACACTAGCTACATCCTAATAGTGTGTCAAGGAACTTTCTTGCGTATATTTATCCTTGTTTTCCATTTCTTTTTCCTAACCATAGTAGGGATTGAAGAACAGAATGAGGGGGCGTCACATTCACCCCGAACCAGGGGAATCATACAATATTTTGCTACCCAAGTGAGGGTGCGCACATAAGGTCTTGAGGAAGATGTGCGTATCACCAATGAGCGGCTAGCTCATGTGAAGGCTACACAGATCGCGACCAACACCAAGCTTATGGCCCTAGAAGCTTCCATGGGCACCGTGAACACCGCCCTTGCTGATATCATGAGGCGTCTTGATGAGATCGCCCAAGCACCCTAGGTGGCACCTCCAGTAGTGCCCAATGTTGCTGCTGGCAGATATGGAGTCATGGGCAGTGAGATGTGCGAACATGACTATACGGCTGACTCTGAGGAAGATTCGGACCAACGACGGCTTAGATTCAATCGCACCGGCATGGCTCCCCACCAGCCACACCGTGAGGTACGTATCAATGATGAATCATTTGGTAAGATAAAATTCACTATGCCTCCTTTTGATGGTAAATATGACCTTGATGCTTATTTTTCGTGGGAGTTAGCAGTAGACCAAAAGTTTACTTGCCATGATATTCCAAAAAATAAGAGGGTTAGGGCTGCTACTAGTGAGTTTACTGATTATGCTTCTATTTGGTGGAGTGAGTACCGTCGTACACATATGAATGCTATACCACATAACTGGGATGGTTTGAAACGGATTATGCGTGCTAGATTTGTACCTTCATATTATGCACTTGATTTGTTAAATAAGCTACAACAATTGAAACATGGTAATACATGTGTGGAGAATATTATCAACAATTGCAAATAGGTATGTTGCGTTGTGGTTTAGTAGAGGATGAGGAGACGGCTATGACTAGGTTTTTGGGTGGTTTAGACCAAGAAATTTATAATATTCTTAGCTATAAAAAGTATAATAATATGACTCGATTGTTTCATTATGCTTGCAAAGCTGAAAGAGAAGTGCAGGGACGACGTACATGCACAAGAGCTAACTTTTCTGTAGGGAGCGCCGCTGCCCCACCAAGCCGTACAGCTACACCGTTGCCCTCCAACAGCAAACCGCGGCCACCACCTACCACAGCACCACCACTTGTTTCAGAGGCAACCAAAGGTTCTGTACAACCACCTACTAAGAGTGCTTCTTTAGTTGCTTCCACAGGACGAACAAGGGATGTTCAATGCCATCAATGTAAAGGTTTTGGACACTTACGAAGGGACTGCCCCAGCAAACGCGTTCTGATTATTAAGGAGAATGGTGAGTATTCTTTCGCTAGTGATTTGGATGAGGATACACTTGCAGTGCTTGCAGCTAAAGATGCAGGAAGTGAAGAGGTGGAACATATTAGTGCTGAAGATGCCAAGCACTATGAGAGTCTTCTTGTGCAGCGTGTGTTGAGTGCACAAATGAGCAAAGCGGAGCAGAATCAGCGACACATGCTGTTTCAAACAAAATGTGTCATCAAAGAGCGTTCTTGCCACATGATTATTGATGGAGGTAGCTGCAACAACTTGGCAGCAGTGACATGGTCGAGAAACTTGCACTTAGTACCAAACCGCATCCACATCCATATCACATCCAATGGCTTAATAACAGCTGTAAGGCAAAGTTAACTAGACTGATGCGAATTAATTTTTCTATTGTATCATATTGTGATGTTGTTGAATGTGATGTTGTGCCTATGCAAGCATGTGCTATTCTGCTAGATAGACCGTAGCAATTTGATAGAGATTCAATGCAACATGGTAGATCAAATCAGTATTCTTTTCTGCACCATGATAAGAAAATTGTGCTACATCCTATGTCTTCAGAGGCTATCGTGCAAGATGATGTTGCCCAAAAACTTAAATTACAGGACTATGCTAACAGTGAGAACCACATTGTTGCAAAGGATCTTGTAAGGAATGATAAGAAACAAAATAAATTTATTTGCCCCAAGAAAAATGAGATAACCTTAAAAGGAACATGCTTGCTTGCTACCTGCTCTGATGTTAATGAATTGATTGCGTCCACATCTGTTTGCTATGCTTTAGTATGCAAAGATGCTTTGATTTCACTTCACGATATGCCGTGTTCTTTGCCCCTTGCTGTGTCTAACGTTTTGTAGGAGTATGAGGATGTTGTTCCAAAGAAGGTACTGTCGGGGCTGCCACCGATGCATGGGATTGAGTATCAAATCGATCTGATTCCTGGAGCTTCCTTATCCAACCGTGCGCCATACAGAGCTGATGGACCTTTTGAAGTGATAGAGAACAATAAGCTTGAGTCAAGGACGACTCAAATGCAAGTTGGGGGGATGATGAGGACATCAACACCATCGATACATCCACACCTATGCATGGAGAAGGTCAATAAGGAAAGAAAGAAGATCAACAAGGAAAAGGATTCGCGCAGGCTGAAATCGGACTATACAACAGCACTAACTTGTGACGGCCGCCACGACTTCATACGAACTCCGATTTGGGAGTTCTAGTACTTCACAGAAAGCTTATCAAGTCTACTTTCCAATGGATGTAGATTCATGCTCATATCTATTCGAAATCCTCCACAATCATCATTTTAGTGACGAGAGATTTCCTATTTCAGGTGCTGCGTCACCGTTTTTGGGCCAAAGGTCTATGTATCAAGTTGGGTCCATTAGGGACGCGTCCTAGGGTTAGAGAACGACCCCAACACCCCTGTTGTCATCCTTCTATCCTATTAATACCTTTAGAGCCGCCACAAACAGATTGAGTTTTGTTAGATTAAAGTTAGCGTCGCTACTTTACCGTATAATCCCATGATCGATTAGATCGCTGGTTTGCTCGTCTTCGGAACCCCATCGTCATCGTTTGTACTCTTGAGTTAAACCTTTATCTTTATTCGTAAATTGAGTTGCTTGTTCATCTTGTTCTTGCTAGTTCTCGATTGCTTACAAGAACAATTACCCTCGTGGTTGGGCTGATCGTGCATCCGTGGAGATTGCGAACAGCATCTGGAGTTGGTGTAATGATTGCTAAGGCGCAACGTCCCTGGATAGTTGTAGTCGGATCGCCAACGTCGCTCCATCCAATCAACTTACCCTCTCATCGAAAGATCGGGACACCCACGTTCACATCATCCACCGACGTTGTTGCTAGAATATGCATACCGTCGATAGCCCCCACAGAGTAGTAGAACGGCTCGTAGCGTGGATCTTCCAATAACCGCTGATAGACAGTCTGAAAATTTGGATATTCCAACGATGTCGTCTTCCCTAGCTACGGCGGAGCTGCCGTCCAACTTGTAGGAGTTGCACGAACCACCCCCAGACTCCAGCTCGGCCAGCGCACCTCCACGTCCTTCAGGTGGGGATGGGGATTGGAGACGACCAGGCCTAGATGCGGTTTCAGCGACCGCTGCTGTTCGTTTCTGCTTCTTCCCCCGGCGTGAAGATTGAGTGGCGGGGGAGAGGGCATCAAATAGCCATTGGCCCGGCATGTCATCGTAGATGGCTTCATGTTGGACAGACATGTGCCGGGAATCTTCTCGTCGCTGTGCACCACGGCGCCGACCAACTGGCCCACGGGGAGGCAGCAAATGATCCCTCCTTGAAAACCACCACACAACGAGCTCGAGGGGCGCCGACAGGCTTTATCAGCATATGGCCACAGCGCCTAGCGTTGCACTCAGCTTTCTCCTCGCCCGAAGGATGTTGACCGGCAGACCTCTAATCTATCGCTTCGGACGGACCCTCACTAGCACCATGATTCGCGCCCTGCGCCGGAAGCTGACGAGGGCCGAGAGAGCGGCGGTGGACGACAACTATCAACTGCCACCTCTGATTGTTCTGTCTCCTTGACGACAACGACTCAAGGGCAAGTAGTACGCAAGGAGGATGAAAGAGGATCGAGACGAGAGAGGAGATAACGGATTACTGGACAAACAAGGGAGCTGGGAGCACACGACGCAAAATCTGGGCTGCAACGTCTGTTATGCCTGGCAACGTTTCTCTCATGCCGCATTAACTCAGTTTTTTGCTGGTTCTGCCCAAACATGCACTATCAAATCATGCCTAAGTTGTATAGCTAAGAATGATGTAGATCGATTTACAAATTATTTGTAGCTGGCTCTAATCTAATTAAGTTTCATTTAAGCCGACCACGAATAATCCGCGGACCGACCCACGCCAGGCCTACCTCGTCTTGGCCTCTTGGCAACCCGACTATCGTTCCGGCTGACTTGACTTTTATGTAGAGACAGTACACTTATGTTTCGACACACGGCGGGCACGCGAAAACCGACCCATGGCGGCGGCGGAGGAGGCACCCCCGGCCGGCGGCGTGGTGCGCGACGGGCTCCGGCGGCTCACGCAGCTCTCCCTTGTCTCAAAGGTCTGCTCGGAGCTCGAGGCGCACCTCGGCGTTGGCGACCGCGTCCTCGCGGAGTTCATCGTCGACCTGGGCCGCGCGTCCCCTTCCGTCGCCGACTTCGATGCCAAGCTCAAGGCCCACGGCGCCGAGCTGCCGGACTACCTGGTACGAAGCCTCCACACCGTCATCCACGCCATCCCTCTCCACGCCGCCGAGGCCGACAGCCCCGCCCCTCAAAACCCTACCTCTCGTAGCTCCGATGCCAGGAGTTGGGAGGAAGACAAGGGGTGGGTGCAAGCTGGAGATCCTGGGCTGTACCAGGTGTGCCGCGGGAGAGTCACCCGGGTGGCGGACGCCGGGTGCTTCGTCCGCCTCGACGGCTCGCGCGGCCGCGAGGGCCTCATCCATATCTCCCAGATGCCCGGCCGCCGCATCGCCGTGAAGCGCGGGCAGGAGGTGTTCGTCAAGATCGTGTCCGTGCAGGGTCGCAAGCTGGGATTGTCGATGAGGGACGTCGACCAAGATACGGGGAGGGACATCCTGCCGTTGCAGCGAACCGGGGAGGATGATATGCCGAGGCCGAAGGTGAATCCGTCGGCCAGTCGAGCCACCACCACTGGGAATAGGACGGGGCTGTCAGGAATTGTGATCCCCGAGGACAATCAGAGTGGCCCAGCGCTGAGGCGACCAATTAGGCGGATGAGCTCGCCGGAGAGGTGGGAAATGAAGCAGCTAATTGCTTCAGGGGTGCTGGATACGAAGGACTACCCAGTGTTCGATGATGAGGATGGTGAGGGGATTAATTACCAGGAGGAAGGTGTGGAGGAGGATCTTGAGATTGAGCTTAATGAAGACGAGCCAGCATTCTTACAGGGACAGGGTCGGTCCTCAATTGATATGTCTCCAGTGAGGATTTCCAAGAACCCTGATGGATCGCTGAGTCGAGCAGTGGCTGTGCAGAGTGCACTTGTCAAGGAGCGGCGGGATATCAAGAATCGGCCATGGGAGGATCCTGTGCCTGAGGTGGGTGGCCGGTATCTCGCACAAGAGCTGCGGGGTGTTGGATTATCAGTGGAAAGCATGCCAGAGTGGAAGAAAGAGGCTTATGGGAAAACTGTTAGGTTTGGTCAGATGTCAAGGCTTTCTATCCAGGAGCAGAGGCAGAGTCTTCCAATATATAGGCTGAAGAATGAGCTTATCAAAGCTGTTTGCGACAATCAAGTTCTGGTGGTTATTGGTGAAACTGGTTCAGGGAAAACAACCCAGGTTACACAGTACCTTGCTGAGGCAGGCTATACTATGAGGGGGAAAATTGCATGTACTCAGCCACGCAGGGTCGCTACGGAGTCAGTTGCCAAGCGAGTATCAGAAGAGTTTGGTTGCCAATTGGGAGAGGAAGTTGGTTACTCTATACGCTTTGATGATCACACTGGACCAGATACTGTAATTAAGTACATGACAGATGGCATGCTCCTTCGTGAAATTTTGTTGGACACTAACCTCTCTAGTTACTCCGTGGTCATGCTTGATGAGGCACATGAGAGGACTATCTTTACAGACATTCTCTTTGGCTTACTCAAGAAGCTAGTTAGGCGTAGAACTGATCTCAAGTTAATAGTCACTTCCGCCACTCTTGATGCAGAGAAGTTCTCTGGATATTTCTTTGATTGTAATATTTTTACAATTCCTGGAAGAACATATCCTGTGGAGATACTCTATGCAAAACAGCCAGAGAGTGATTACATGGATGCTGCTCTGCTCACAGTGTTACAGATCCATCTGACCGAACCTGAAGGTGATATCCTCTTCTTCTTAACTGGCCAGGAAGAGATTGATTATGCCTGTCAGTGTCTCTATGAGAGGACAAAGTCTCTAGGTAGGGATGTACCAGAATTGATGATATATGCAGTGTACAGTGCTCAGCCAACTGAAATGCAATCAAGGATCTTTGAACCTACCCCTCCTGGGAAGAGGAAAGTGGTCGTGGCCACTAACATAGCGGAAGCATCTATTACAATAGATGGGATATATTATGTAGTTGATCCAGGATTTGCGAAACTCAATGTGTATAACCCAAAACAAGGGCTGGATTCACTGATCATCACACCGATATCTCAAGCATCAGCTAAACAGAGGGCAGGGCGTGCTGGACGTACAGGCCCAGGAAAGTGTTACCGTCTATACACTGATAGTGCCTATTGCAATGAAATGCCCCCCACAACTACTCCAGAAATTCAGAGGATCAACTTGGGGTGGACAGTCCTCAATATGAAGGCAATGGGAATAAACGATCTATTGTCATTTGACTTCATGGACCCCCCAGCACCTCAAGCACTTGTAGCTGCTATGGAACAATTGTACAACCTTGGTGCCTTAGATGAGGAGGGTCTCCTTACCAGAGTAGGGAGAAGGATGGCTGAGTTTCCGCAAGAACCACCACTTTCAAAGATGCTCCTTGCTAGTGTAGACCTTGGATGCAGTGATGAAATACTGACCATCATTGCAATGATTCAAACTGGGAACATCTTCTATCGTCCAAGGGAAAAACAAGCTCAAGCTGATCGGAAAAAGGGCAACTTTTTCCAGCCAGAAGGGGATCATCTCACCCTACTCACCGTGTATGAGGCATGGAAGGTAAAGCAGTTTTCAGGTCCATGGTGCTATGAGAATTTTGTTCCGTTAACATCCCTAAGGAGAGCACAGGATGTGAGAAAACAGCTCCTTGAGATCATGGACAAGTACAAGCTTGACGTTGTCTCTGCCGGGAATGATCTCACCAAGGTGAGGAAAGCCATCACTGCTGGCTTCTTCTTCCAGGCTGCCAGGAAGGATCCCCAGGGAGGATACAGGACCATTGCTGATCATCAGCAGGTGTATATCCATCCTGGCAGCGCTCTCTTCCAGCAGCAGCCAGAGTGGGTTATCTATCACGAAATCGTCATGACCACGAAGGAGTACATGAGGGAGGTGACAACCATTGACCCCAGATGGCTTGTTGAACTGGCACCTAGGTTCTACAAATCTGTAGACCCAACGAAGATCAGTAAGCGGAAGCGCCAAGAAAGGATTGAGCCTCTGTATGACAGATACCACGAGCCAAACTCATGGCGCCTCAGCAAGCGCCGCGGGTAATTGTCTGTATCTAGTTTTTATTCCCGCTACAGTTGCTCTTTATGCAATGTAAGCTGAGTACTTGTATAAGTGTAAATATACTCTGCTGATAATTGCCAATCCATTTTGCATATTAAGTTACGTGGTGTTTATTCTGTTGCCTGAATCTGAAGATCCTGCGAGGTTACTCTGTTATAAAGTCAGATCACTACCATCTTGTTCCACTTTTCGTTTAAGCAGATGCTAAATGAGGTTGACAATTAAGGATTGCTATATTTTACTTCTGTTTTAAACTGAGATACTGCTTCTTTTTTAGTTAATCCTGAACACGTTGCCCATTTTCACTTGTGTTTCATGAAATTTACTCTGTGTTTTATCCTAGAAATTAACAGTGGAATTATTTAAATTGTATTGAACTGCTAATTTCGGGGTTGCAGCGGAAACGTTTTCTAAGCGTGTCCGCCCTTGGCAAGTCCGCTTAATGTGAAAGAGAGCAGGATCACCCAAAGAACTTGCGCAAAGCCTGCCAATAAATTAACCAACCCGATACGTGCCAAAAATTTGGCTCGGCAGCTGAAGAGGGGATAAATCTATTAGCATAATGAAAAGAAACCTGTATCCGTATGGATTATAAAGTTCATGAAAACAAAACGATGTAATTTTTTAACCGCTTGCAGAACATTATAGGAAATTTTGTATTCGCCGTTCTTTTCAGCACAATAGCCTTAAATCCTAAAGATGCAAACTTTAATATATTTTTTCCACAACTATCACATATTACAAATCTGCAACCTTTGAATTTGTCCGCTTTTCTGTTGCTAATATCACAGGTGAAAACATAGAGGCGTTCCCCTGATTAATTTCCTGCCAAAAAGAATGTTTTTCAACCTTTGATTTTGCCGTTTCAGTCTGTTGCTAATATCACAGTGGAAAACATAAAGAGGCGTTCTCCAGATTAATTTCCTACCAAAAGGAATGTTTTTCATACTTTAACAGTTACCAGTGACCTGAAAAAGGAAAAGGAAAAACACTGTAACTATCTAATCAGCATTCCTATTCTGCAAAAAATGAACCCAGGCTTCCAGGCATGCCACTCCCTTATATGCAGTTCGTATTATGCCTCTGTTTTCGAGTTATAGATCGTCCCAGGCGAAGCCGTCGGGCTGTGAGAGCATCAAGCAAGACATCCAATGAACACTCCACAGCCTCAGCTTGCTTTCCAAACTCAAAGGCGCTGAGCTCGGACCGCATGTCCAGCTCCCAGAGGAGACCAGCAGCAGCAGCTGCAGTGCATGTACGATCCCAGGCTGGCTGTGGTCTATATGAGAAGATATCAGCAGGAGTGAGTTACAGTAACCCAGAGAATAACTTGTTTAAAAACAAGAAGGTAGGAAGAAAAGCTGTCACCTCACCTTAGTTTATGCATCACCGAGGCACTAAGCGTCGACAGTGAGATACAAGGTATGTCTTCCTCTCTCCATATTGCAGTCCATCTCTCCTATATAAAACCACAACTTTAGGGTTTGCTTAGCTAAACAAACTGTGCGGAGTTTATGTGTGGTTTTATTTACTCGTGGCATAAGCATTGTAGCTTTGAGGAACAGAGAGTTCCCAAATGCTGGAATACAACGAATTAACACTGTTTAAGGATATTACGACAACAGGTTGAGACTAAAATGGAAGTGATGAAATCAGAGTCAAGCATCAGAGCCAAAAGAAGCATGGCCGATACATGGTGCTCCTTCAATTGCACAATCAAGTAGTCCACCTATGGACCTGCTTGGGGTGGCTGGTGCTTCCTAAGCTGCCTTTTGGCTGTCTGCCCCTAGAGCAGCTAGGCTGAGAATAGCTTGGAACCCATCTTTTTTTTTTTTTGCCACGGTACCATTTTGCTGGGCCACGGTACATATTGAAGTGGCATTTTCTTTTGTAATTCACTTGAGGTATGGAATTTTGATGATGAGTTGATTTTTATTGCATGAAAATATTGTTTTTCTTTTCAACAAAATTATGAATTGAAACATCAACGTTGCAGAATCAATCTCAAAACTACACCATATATCATTTGAATTCATCTCCAAATTGCAAACAAACAGCAAAACAATCACGTTGAATTGTCTAGTCATTCTGCCTGAACAATAGAACAAATCCAAGGAGCATTATAAGAGTCACACGGACCCAATAATTCTTCCTTTATTTGAAGGGATCATGGCCAATTCCACCAGCACAATTTACCAAATCAATCAAGAAATATTTGCAAGTCATCACATAAGAGGCCATTACATCCCCAATCTTCTGCACATCGGGCAAAAAGGGGAAAAAAAGGAGAGGAACAGATTCCTACTGCACTTCTCCAACAAATGAAATGACCAGATCACTAACACTTCCCTTCATCTAGATCTAACTGGCAGCCACAGAGGAGTAGCTCTTTCCCTCATTGGTGGGATGTGCGAGGTCATCTAAAGTCCAATTTGAGGGGGTTGGGGCAGTGAGAATACATCAGTGGATAAGGTTTTGCTGAGATGATATCACTGAGCATAGAGAGGATTGGGCCAATAGCGAGGGAGGTACAAGGACAATTCTACGTGTCACAATCGATCGTAAACATATTGGAGCAAAGGTGAGCTAGGGTACAGTGTCAACAGTGGGTATATACTGCCCAACTTCAGTGGCAAAGTGCCAAAGCGTTAGCCAGAACAAGAGGCATCTCTTCCTTACTTTTGATTTATAATAGAGCTGCCATATATGACTGTTGCTTTTGCTTTTGAAAAAGAAAAGGCTACCTCTAATACCAAAAATTGGCAGAGGTTTTTTTTAAGGGAAAATCCAGTTTAGAAACCAGTTTAGTCCCTTGCAACTGAAGGCAATCAAAATCTCTCCATTAAAAAAGCAAACTAGATCATTATTCTGTATCCTTTTATGGCTCCACAGAGCCCATTCCCCTACCATGTCAATGTGCTCACGCCAACTTTTTTTTCACTGAAATACTGCCAGTGCCTAGCAGTTAAATAGGCCCCACTTATGAGTAGCAGTACTTCAAACTTCAATCCTTGCAACACCTATGTGCCAAGATGCTTCAAGACCGACCCTGTTCTACAGTCAACAATTCCTGAAATTTTGACATTATGGCCCTTTGAAAAACTTATTTCACAAATGGACCCTCGAGAAAGCTAATTGCACAAATGGACTCTTAGCTCAGCACCAAACTCGAAGGCGCTGAGAATATAACGTCTCAACGCCACTAACATTGGCGTTGAGCTCTTGCCGAGGTGGCATGAGTGTGTCAGGTCATTGAAGCTCAGTGTGGTGGCACTGACCTCTGTACAATCTAACAATGTGTGCAGGCTACAACTACCAGGAAGTCAAACCTAGCCTGGTGGTAGAGCCTTTTGGCTCCAACCCATAGGTCTTAAGGTTCGAACCTCATCATTGCATCATTTTTTTAGGTTTTTTCTACTTATCCTTCATATTCTCCTAATTTTCTTTCAAAAAATCACATGTTTTGTTTGTAAATTTATTTTATTTTTGAACTTTTTTTTGAACAACAGAGAAGAGCTATGTCATTCTATTAAGAAGAAAAAAAAAAGTAAGATCAGGATGGAAGTCCTGACCGAAAAAACACACCCAAAAAAAACCAAAAAAGAAATTTGAGAACTTAAATTATAATATTTACCTTAATAAAATATTCAGCTTAATAACTGTCACATCTTTTTGTTTTTTAAATTTAAAAACAAAATAAATCTACAAACAAAACATGTGATTTGAAGGAAAATTAGGAGAGCAAACAGCCAAGTAGAGGGCAAGTGAAAAAACTGAAAAGATGATTTATAGTTATTCAGCTAAATATTTTATTAAGATAAATATTATATAATTTAAGTCTCAAATTTGCTCCTTCCAAGTTTAAAAATAAAATGAATTTAAAAAACATGTGATTTTTCAAAAGAAACTTAAAATAGCAAGTTAGGTCTAGAGGGTAAGTGGAAAAAAACTACTCCCTCCATTTGCATATACTTGTCACTTTTGACTAAAATTTTCTTCCACAAATACTTGGCACTAAACTATTTCCAAATGCAAAATTTCCAATTTTGCCCTTGTGGCTGTCCAGTGAAGAATCTAGAGTAATGTTGACTCTAATCAAAATTTGAACTGTTGTCTAGAGAAGAATCTAGAAATCTAGAGTAATGTTTGCTCAAATCAAAATTTGAACTGCTATCTACAGAAGAATCTAGTTATTCATTGACTGCTAAATGTTGCATCTACAGCTTTCTTTTTTTTTACAATAAGGTTCTTACAAGGGGGATTTTGGTCATTCTCTCATCAAAAGTGATTGCCTAAAGATGTATGCATTGGTCAAAAGTGTCAAGTAAATGCAAACAGAGAGGGTACAAAAAAGGGCAGGGGTTCAAACCTTAGACCTATGGGTGGGAGCCAAAAGTGTCTACCATCAGGCTAGCTTTGCTTGCTGTTAGTTGAAGCCTCCACGAGGTTTTAGACAGGATAGAGGTCAGCAATTACAGAATTGGTGCTGAGCTCCAATGATGTGTCAAACTTTGCCACCTTGGATAAGAGGTCAGTGCCAATATTAGTGGCACTGAGACGTTATATCTCAGCGCCTTCGAGTTTGGTGCTGAGCTAAGGGTCCATTTCTATAATAAGTTTTTTGGGAGGTCCATTTGTGAAATAAGTTTTCTCAAAAGGGCCATAATGTCAAAATTTCAGCAGCCATTCACTTGGATTATTGTGAATGGGATTTGGAATTTGTCTGAGATTTGGAAAAATGGCGCAGTGTCCAGAATTTCATGATCTGATCAAGAATATTTTAGAAATCTAAGTGACATAAAAGAGTTCCAGTAAAAAATCAAGGATTGATGTTTCTTAGGGATTACTAGTTACGTCGAAGACTTTCAAGAAAATTAATAGGTATTACATATATGACAAACTTTTAGTTGTCGTTTTATTCCAATAAAGGTATATTGTCTAGGCATTTGTAGGATATATCATTATGTCCCTATATAAACTTCTTTTACTCATGCTTGTGCAAAGTTATTATAGCAATATAGCCAATGTAGGAAATTAAACTCACCAAATTTTGCTCTATTCTGCAACCTTTTTTTGGCCAATATGGCTAAAAATCAAAATAGTAATTCATTTGCTCTAATTGCCAGTTTGCCACTGACTTTTTTATTTCAAAATAATATGTCTATTTCTTCTCTTTATATCATAATGTACTATTACCGATAGTCCAATACTACTCATAACTGTCCTATGCTACTAGTACTACAGGCAACAATTGCAGCCTGAGAATCCATATGGCATTTTGACTAAAATGAATTACCATATTTGGTATGTTTAATGCATTATCAATGCCTCTACCACTACCACCAAGAAGCGGATAGTATCATCTTAAGAATCACATTTGGCAATTAGATGGGAGGCATGCCTACAGGAAGACCTTCTTCCCTCAACTTTCTCTGCGCATTAGTTTTGAGTTGCTACATTCATGCCATGAAGGCTCAGGAGTTGGAGCATATAAATGCTACTCCACTTCATAATCATAATTTAATTAATATATATTAGCAATGGTTAAAGTTGCATCTTTGAGACCATGAAAAGTCAATAATGTCAAGAACAAATTATGGTGTGCCATCAAAATAAGCTGACTGAACTTCAGTTGTTTTATGTAAACTATCCAGTCTGAATCATAGCATCAATATAACTTGAACAAAATATTTTTAGATGTAAACAGAAATCCCAGACCAAAAAGGGAGCATTATGTTGAATGTAAAACGAACTAAACTGTACCTTCAACCTTCTGTACAATGCAGCAGAATTACTCCACGTACCATCAAGCAAAACAAAGTTAAAAGGTCCATCTTTCACATCCTACATTGCAAAAGATGGAGTAGTTCATTATTTCCTATGTACTTATTTACTTGACTTTTCAGAATGTGCAACAAATGTTTCAATATTTTGGCTAGCAAATACAGAAAATATTTGGATGCGCCATGTGCAGATGATATTTATCGATGTCTAAAATGACAAGAAAAAACGAATGTTGGCAGTATCATCCATGTTGCTTCTAAAAGAAAATATTTATTCTTACTGCGTTAGCATGTGAAAACAGTTACCCGCAAACACCATTAATACTTATCACGTTGGATATAGGGAGCTATTTGAAAAAAAAATCCTCCCATGTGGTTAAATAAGAAGGCAAAATTGTTTATGCTATGGAAATTTCAATATTATAGATCGGTGTGCAACACTGCACGTTCTAATATACAGCTTAAATCTCTCAAAAAAAAATACACAACTTAAAGAACAAAATGCATGCCTCCTCGTGATGATCACAACTCAAGGTCAAACCATTGAATTTAAGATCTTTGACAGACATGGGAGTTGTACTCTTGTTCGGATACAGAAACGAAACCTTTCCCTTTCCTGGAGAAAACCATATCAGAATGGAAATATACAGTATTTAAACATGAAGTGCACAAAATACATATATATCTCCTTGCTATATAGGACGAATAGAGCACTAAATGACGGGTTAATGAAATAATCTTCCATGGAGCACAAGAAAATAATTCAAGGCATTCATTCAAGGGTCTTATTTCTAAAATCAGTTCAGACATTTCTACTTGTGCTCTGAATTTGTGCACCAACATGTTCAATTGAGCAGCATTGAAAACAACTTCCTAGATGCAACAGTGGATTTATCCATGCAATAATTAAAACAAAAGGACGGAATGGAAACAGAAAAGGAGCATCAATTATGCAAGGATTTTCAGTACAGGCAATGCACTACTGATATCAGAAAGAAAAGGTCCCCTATTTGTTAGATCGTCAGTAAATGTGGACATTTTCATGCACCTTTTATATTGAAAGTGACACTCCAATTGGGACAGGAATACACTTATCTAAACACTAGCACACAGAATTCCAAATAAGTAAACTACTTGTTTGCTTAAATACTATGTCTGATGGTATCAACCTTTAGTAAGCATTTGCATTTCTCAAAAGAAATATATGTCCTAGTGTAATCACTACCGAATTTTGTTTAGTTTGCACTATCTCCGTGCCCCTTCCAAGCAATCATAAGTAACAAGTTGGGAGTCTAAAAGCCTGTTATGTTTCCAGATCATAAACTAGGGTTAAAACTTTAAACACATAAGGAGAGCTTATTTGATGAAGAAGCTTAAAAGAAAAAATTTGCTGAACAAACATGGCAAGTGAAGCTAATATTGTAAACTACTATACAAAAAATGCAAGCTCCTGAAACCATCTCATATAACAGATTCCATATGTTTAACAAATAAAAGCTGGCATTGACTTTTGTGACAACCTGAACGCTGGAATGCATCCCACATAATGTCTTCATGCTCTTGGATGCCAAACAGACACAAGCGTGCAGCTTGGATGCCAAATACTTGCCAGAGTAACTTTCCAGTGTTGTTTTGGCGCAAAAAGTCCTGCAACAATAGAGAATTAGATATACTGACACACCCAGAAGAAAGAACAAAACAATGAGTTCAACATATTGAAGACACCTTTGGATGCATATATAGCCAGAATTGAATTCCCTGCCATAGATTGCAAGAACCGAGCTTTGCACACATACAATCCTCCATTGGTAGCCAACACTGTAGTTTAAGAGGTAGGCAGATCAGGCAAACTGTGGGAAATGAAGAGCAAAGAAAGGGCACATAAATGTTAGCAAAAAAAAGCTTCAGTTGAATGAACCATTAATGCCTGATTGCTGCATTGTGTATAGCACTGCTACAAGTGCAAGTGGTTGACAAGACGCACATAGCTGAGACTATCACATCACCTTCTGGCACAGATATCCTCTACTCCCTAGCAATCGGCAAGCAATCTGGCGGGCAGAGAAGTACTGCAGCTTCTTGTCCGAGTCCGCGAGCGTTTCGTAGACAGCCCTGTGCTTCTTGTCCTCCATGTCTTTGAAATCACCCTATGTGTAATGAGTTCAAGAAACAGCCAAACCATGAACCAATTACCATCCCAATCAGTTCAATTCTTGCAATGCTGTATTACCTTCAGATGCACGGAATCTGCGTTCGGCATCCAGACCTGGAACGGGATTGAGCAGAAGCCAAAAAGTGCGTTACCTTAATTTTGGAGCCAACGCCGCCGAACCGCATCTTCTCGCCGGCCTCGGCCTCCATCTCGAGAAGCTCGCGGACGACGGCGGCCACCATGGCCGGGAGCGGCGAGGAGGTGCCCCACCGCCTCCATTCCTCGGGGTTCACCTCGCCGCCTCCGGAGCCGGCGACGGCTGGGAGGGCTTCCTCCTCAGCCTCTTCCCCCGCCGGCTCCGCGGAGAAGGCCATGGTGGAGCGCGGGAGAGCAGGGCTGGAGCGCGGAGGCGGCCGCGGCTGGAGGAGGGGGAGAGGGTGGGGGCGAGGGAGCGGAAGCGGAAGCGGGAGACGGCGATGGAAGGCGAGGGCACGGATGGAGGAGGGAGAAACCAGCATTTCCGCCGCTGTATTTTAATGCTCATCGGGGTGCAGCAGCAGCAACCAGCGCAATACTCAGACTCCAGTAGGCAAAGGAGAAGCAGTGCTGCAGACTGACATGTGGACCCACTTGCTCTAGGGCTTACATGTGAACGACTCTGGTAGCAAAAACATATATAGAATTGGTCCCGTTCATTCCCATTTCTCACTTAGCTTATTTTCTCATTTCTCATAAGCACGCTTTCTGAACTGCTAAACGGTATATTTTTTATAAAAAAATTTTATATGAAAGTATCTCTAAAAAATCAAATAGATTTATTTTTTAGGTTTCTAATAGTTAATACTTAATTAATCATGTGTTAATGACGTTTCTCGTTTTACGTGCGATTTATAAGCCAACTCAAACACCACCTTAATCCTCTACTAGTCCCCATGCTAATGATATGACAATATCTGATATAAGGAAGCCGCAGCGCACGTTGCACATGCACATGTATAGTTAAAAAAAATAAAAAATAAAAAATTGAAAAAATAAAATATTAAAAAATTGAGTAAACTTTATACTAATAATTTAAAACTTTCATCTCTAATTTGAAACTTTCAATTCAATTTTCGAAACTTTCAACTCAAATTTAAAAACTATCAACTAAGAATTTAAAAAAATCTACTCAAATTTTTAAATTTTCAACCCAAAATTTGAAACTTTTAATTAGATTTCGAAACTTTCAACTAAAATCTAAAACTTTTTACTTTACTTATTTATGTATTATTTTATAATTAAAATTATTAAATACTAATGATGGTGATTAGAGGGGTGATTAGGCTTAATGACAGATTTAGGGGAACCCTGTCGTATGGCCGGCGTGCCACGCGCGCTAGCCTGCCCCTATATGATAATGCAAATCAAACAACCAAAAGACGATATATGTTTGATTTAAGATTCACGTAAAAAGAAATGATAGATAAGAGTTATTATATTATTAATAATTACATAGACAGATATCTTGTCAATCTAGTTACATGGTTGGATGATTTGATCTATCTCCTCAACACCCTACTGATAAACAATGTACTTATATTGTACCAAGTTCATACCATCCCTCGGAGAATTACAATACAACAATTAAATGCAGCTGCATTCTTTTCAGAAAACGGTATGCGATGGTTAATAAGGACAATAGATTTGTAATCCGCATAGCCATACTAACGTTGATTCTTTCAGCTACAGAGACAGCTTCTTTCATTGCTTCCTCCACGTATTTCCCTGTACTTATTGTTGTATTGACAATCTATACAAGAACTAACTTCCCTCTGAGTTTTGGATTCCTATTTAGAAGTAGCTCCAACCCAAGCAGTTTTATTCAATTTCTTGAACCTTCTTTACAGTAGCAATCAACTTTAAGATGGACTTAAACCGCCAACATGGACACGCACTGAAAGGATCTTTAGGCTCACTCTGATCAGTAGCATTAGATTCACAAGCAAAGCCAGACTACCACCAAGAGAATGATCCATGAAGCGTAATGCTGCAGATTTACCAGAACTTCTCATGTGAGATTCAACATAGGGCATCAGGTCGACATGAGAAACAAATTTTAGCGACAGGTCGACAGGCTAGTAGGATACCTCAAATTTTCCCAAGAAGCAATTGTCTCCGAGCTCTACAAATTAACAATGAAACAACTAAAGAAAGTGAAAATTACACATATCATAATATATTGGGCAGAACCTGAACCACAAAGTATATTGTGCTGTCTTGGTCATCATCACAAATAAACCATTCGCAAGGGCAAGATCTTGAAGAGTTCAGATCATCTATAGCAGCTTGTTGGTTTCTTCCTTGGCGGCAACCATGGAGGTTAATGAATTTGTAGTGGCCACAACTGAAGCTTCATCCATGGTTTAAACCTTCCCCACTCTCACCATTTAGAATAACTGGATCTCCCTAACAAGCACGTGAGCAATTATGCACCAACAATCAGATTAATCCTCAAAAGACCAAAAGTTAGCATTGTCAAATTTCTAAATTTGCAGCACCTCTGAGAACTAATACTCATTGTCAAGAAAATACACACATGTGAGATGGCACAAAAAACAAATGAATAAACAGATTTCTCACCAGTGGGCTCCCAAAATATCTGCCTGATGGTTAGATGTGACAATTGTGAAATTGTGAAGCTGAATGAATGCTGATGATTAGCACCAGCTTATATAGATAGTGAATTTTTGCATTACTCTACAAAAATTATATCTTAGATAGTAATTACTAAGGATATGAGCCAAAAAAAATAAAGATGTGATAACCTCGATCAATCTTAGATAATCCTGTGTAAAGAAGTACTGATAATCTTAGATCAATCTTAGATAATCTTAGAGTGCGAGGGGCATTAGGGCAAGGGGTGGAGGGCGTCTGGAGGGGGGTGCGGTGCGGTGCGGTGCGAGGGTGGGATGGGACCTGGGGGTACGGGGGAGGGAGGGGAGTGAGAGCAATCTGGATCGTTGGATCTAAGCAAGATGGATTTAGACCATTGGATGTGTCACACGGTAATGATGATGGTCATGAGTAAAAGCAGTTGGTGCATTATAGGGTACATATGAAAATTTCTGAGGAAAACTTTTGAAAAAAGATTAAATATTGTGGCATCATTTCCTTCAATATTCCTATGAAATGGATAGTCCTATGTGGAATTTTGAAGAAAAATAACCACAAGGTCATACATATCTCATGGTTTCAATTCTTTCTCTTACAATCTTATGTTTTTCCTGTGTTGTAACCAAGCAAGACACTTTTGAAGATTTTTTTTTGGGTTTATCTTTTTGTAGGAATTGAGAATCCATGTCATTTGATTCTTGTGCTTTTTCTATTCTTATGAAACGAGTTTCATGTGTTTCAAAGGAGGCCTTCCATCATATGGAATACATGAATAGAAATTGTCCTTCAAAAATATTTCTTCTAGCAATCAATATTTGACGTTGGGAGTATTACAACCATTATCAAATAGGTATCGCCATAGAATGCGTGCGGCTGAACCTCGACATCTTAAACAACCAATTGGTAAAAAAAATATTATGATTTGACATGTAAAAGTGATATTAGTAGATTTGTCATGAAAAATACTTTCAAATAATTATGCTTTTAATAGCTTTTATAAACATGTAATTAGAATAAGTAGTGATAAAACAAGTGCTTTAGAGACCGTGTCGATGTCTAAAACGACTAGTAAAAAAGAACGTATGTAGTACTAAATTTAGTACCCATAGTGTAAAATATTATCAACTAAAGGGAGTAGCTACTTTTATATGTTATTTTCCTATCGTATTGAATATATCTGTCGTGGTTAACAAATATCTCACAATGATAGCAATTAAACCATTTGTATTGAGTTTGGATTCATATATCACGGTTCAAAAGTGTCAATCCACTCTAAACCCAATTTATTTGGTTTGGCTTTGTTTCCTAGTTGAGAATATATGTAGTTTACTAAGAAACGTAGGCAAACTAGACTAGAAAACTGAATGGCAAAGCCAAGGCTAAGAGTTGATGGTTGAGGTTGGACGTAGCAGTTGAAACCAGACATGGGGGGTTGTAACGCCCAGAAATTCGTAACCAGAATTCTGAACATTTCTGTGTATTAAATCCCTGTCCAGAAAAGCCAGGGTACACAATACCAAGTTGCCATACAGAGTGCGTCTTACAAACAAAATAAAATTGTTTTACATAAATGCAGTGGTAAAAGTAAATAAAGTCTATATACAACTAGCCAAGCGGAGGCTTCCATTCCACAGGCGTCTTGACGGCGGAGCCAGCCTAGTCCTCTTGATGATCCTCGTCGAACATATACTCCACCACTGAGAGGGGAAAGGGAGCAAGACTGAGTACTACCCATAGTACTCAACAAATCACACCCATAAATATGCACAATGCATGGGAGACAAAGATAGGCTCAGGGTTCATTTGCGTAAAAGCAGTTTCAAACAGTAGTAGTTCGCAAATGGTAAAAAGGTTGATTAATTGAACAATATTAATCCTCTACCGATTAACGTTACACCACGTTAATCAGGCCCAACCATCCATCCTAACACTATAGAAAATTTTCATGTCAAATTATTATAGTGAGACTAATCACGGTGAGTTTGGACCAAGATGCCCATGACCGCGGGCATGGCTATTCGAATAGATTTACTCTGATCAAAGGTGTACAGCTGTACCCACAAGACACAGCACCACACACGTTCCCGTGTGTCGGTGTGTCACCACAACACCCCGCGAGAGGCTGTGACAGGACCGTTCATGCAAACTCTCTCTAGCCATCACACCACGCTGAGGTTGCACTTGCCGCCAGGACACCCCACATCGGCCAGGCTACCCCCCTTGCACCACAATGGATCCGAAAGCTGATCAACCCGATCCCGAGCTGACCCAACTCCATCACGCCCATTTTCACCAACGGTGCCTAGGAGAGGGAGAAGAAACGCTACAAGCCCAGCCGTTGCCCACGCTGGTTTGTGGAATGTACGATTAATTGCCCAAGGTATTCTCGCGAACCGGTCCTTAATTGCCATGGGTGCGACCAGCAGAATCATACACCCACAACCCACCATTTAGGTCAAATTTTAGTAGTTTAATATCCGCGTATCCAAAGATCAATTTCTCGGCATAGGGTCAAACAAAAAGTGTAAATTAAAGTATTTAAATCCCCATGTGAGCTTAAAGGTTTCTGAGCAGGGCTAAGCATCCTAACAATAGCCTCTAGTCATATTATTACCCAGCTACAAAGGTGTACAGGTGGAATAAAGTTAGAGCAATTAAAATTGCATTTGTATAGGTCACCCTTCCCACATGAAATGATGAAATAATGCATGTTTATTCATTTAAAACAAATAATTTACAATAAATGGGTAAAAATGATCGAGAAAACAATGCGACTTGCCTTGCTCTGGCTCGGCGACTTCGGCAACGACTTCGTAGTAAACAGGAGGATCGACGACGTCGGTTTCTATAGCAAACAACGCACAAACAATTAAAAACAGTACATCTAGACACTGAAATAGGGGCAGAAAGTATTTTTACTGGATTCTTGATATTTTTCTGGATTTAATAAAATTTGGATGGGATTAATTGGAGCTCGTATGAATTAGTTATGAATTTTAGAAGTTTTACTGTGATTTCACTATACAAATTAATTATTAATTGATTTATTGCACCATTAAAAGGGATTATTGCGCCAGCGGACCATGGGGAACCGGTGCCGACAAGCGGGGCCCACGGGTCAGCGGCACTGGAGGACGGTGCACGGTGGACTTGGTCCACGCACGCGGGAGCGACACGGGTGCACGCAAATGGCCACGATCTGCTGGGTAGATCGGACGGCCGAGGATGAATGGGACTCGCCCCCGTCGGTGCGGCCGTACCACGTAGTGCAGCGGCCCGATGGTCGCCACCGGTGACCATCCAGCCCCCCAGAGAGCGGCGGTGAGTAGCAGAGGAGATGAGGAATGCGGTCGAGTACTCATCGAGGTGTGGCGACCGACGGAGAGCGGCGGATGACCACGATCAGAGGGGTTTGGCGGTGGCAAGGTTCGTGTAGCCGACGGTGATGGCATTCCGACACCGCAAAGCAACGACAGAGGTGCGGATGGGGTTTTGGAGAACCTGGTAGAGGTGTAGAATGGGTTAGGAAAGAAAAAGACCGACTGGGTCGACGAAAATCCACGGCCGACTGCTGGCGGAGAGGCTTACCAAAAGGGGCGACGGAGAGGATGGAGTTCTGGCGGGAATCCAAGGCGGCCGGCTGCGGAACAGGACGCAGCGGCACACGGTGAAGCTGGCGAGCGCGAACACGGTAGTCGGCGACGGCTATAGTGATGGCGACATGCGACTGGAGTCGGTGGAGCACGGCGGCGGTTCGGAAACTTGGCGCGGAGGGGGTTAGGGTACTCGGCAGATGGGGCAACTGAGGGGAAATTGAGAGCGGAGCACGGGGAAGGTTTATATGTACTTGGCTGCGGGAGTTCGTGGCCGAGTTGGCCAAATTTCACGGGGACATAGGGCGGCGGCCGCGGCGGCTAGTGGGCGCAATTCATCCGCGGTCATGGGCGAGAGGGGCGAAGAAGGTGGGGGAAAAGGACGGGGACTCGGTCCACGTGGTTTGAACTCGGAGCCGAGGCGCGGGAAAGCGGGAACGGGCGAAATCCGACGGACAGGGCGGCTCGATCCCCCCCGGCCGATTCGACCGGAGGTTAGGGGCGAAGCTGATATGTGGTGCCCCGAGCCCACATGTCAGCGGGAGGGGTGAGGAGAGAGGTGCAGGGACGCTGGTGAGCGGGGCCCAGCTGTCAGCGGCACGAGGAAAAAAGGAGGCGTGGGTGAGCGGCTACCAGGCGGGGCCCACCAGGGAGGTGTGCGCGCGTGTGGGCCACGGTAGGCCGAGAAACAGTGCTGGGCCGGTAGCCCGGCGGGAAGAAAAGAAAAAGAAAAGAGAAAGGGAAAGAAAAGAAAAGAAAAAATGGGATTTCCAAAAGGATTTTAATTCCGATAATTTGTTTGGATTTTTTAAAAATACTTCCAGTGCTCTAAAAATTCCAGTAAAATTCTTGTTAGTGTATTTTGGCAAGAAGAATATAGAAAATATATTCTCAGCCATGATATTTTATTATTTTGCATTTTACCTATTTAATTAATTCCCTTGGCCTTTTAAAATGATTTCTTTGAGGCTTTTTCTTCAATGTATTTTGTGTGGCTCTAATTAAGGGGAAAAATTCAGGGTGTGACAGGGGTGGGGGGGGGAGTGCAAATGGCCAAGAGTTCGGTAAGTCATGCATAGCCACCACCAAACCATGATTGTTCAGTTTGCTTGATTAATCATACCTTACAATTGGATCTATGCAACTAACCTAAGTTCCAAGTGTTATAATGCATGTTTAACCATTTAGAACCCTAGAATTCCATCAATGTTGATATATGAATCGGTCAAATGAATATCCAACTCTTATCAATGAGACAAACCTAGCCATTCTCATCCTTACAAAATATTGCATACAAGATGTTATTATCATCATCAATGAATATTCAACTTTGTCTACTTGCCTTTTCAGTGCATGTGCATATAAGAATAGTCCCGAAGATATTGTCTTTTTTCATAATCACTTTTATTCGTCACCCACTATGTTATTGATGGAGTGGTCATCAATGTTGCCGTGTCAATATGCAATCAACCAATCCAACATGCTTGCTGACTCAAATTCTAAACTTAATATGAAAGTTATGTCATTCCTTCACTTCCTCTGTTACATGAAGCATGTTTCTTATTGCCAGTTGACATATATAATTCACCACATATATTTGGTGTTTTATGGCATGAATAGTTAGCATGATACCGAGTTGTGGATAGATTGACTGTCACGCCCAAAACTGGCCTTCCGGAAAGGATGAGTCTGAGCCGTAGAATTATCATGCATAACCGTACCAGTCCTAGGAATATAGTGCTGGTATGACAAGTGATGGAACCGTCACGGCACAACTTGCCTTTATTAACAGACATAGTCTTACATCCAGGTTGGAACTGCGGACATACCTCGAGTTCACAACGATACATTAGCAAAAGAGTGGAAACGGAATCTAGCCCAAAGCCACAAGCGCGACTCAGGAACTAAACCAAAACCCTAAAACTCTTTGAAGCCAGCCTGCTCCTGGAAGAACTCCTCATCAGTTGAATCCATCTCGTCTTCCAGCACTGGGGGGTAGATATATATAGAGCAAGGGTGAGTACTAATGTACTTAACAAGCCATGGGAAATTAAGTGCTTAATGCAAGCTTCAAAGAGTGGCTAGTAGTTTTAGAATTCCTTTCATTTGAGGTTCTTTGTAATACCCTAAGTGTGTGCTTCTCAACAATTGGGACGAGGTGAAGTCTCGCCCAGATCGGAGTGAATTGTATCAGTCTTTGATTCAGCACAGCTCCCAAGAGGAGTTGGCTTCAGGGATCCAGCTCCACTAGCTGATCCAACAACATCGGGCCCACAGCCCTGCTGTCCTCGACAGCATCACCATATTTCCGAAAAACGGATTCCCGATCCACAACATCCTTTCACAAGTAGTAGTCAAACAAAACTACGTTAAGGAATCACCTCACATCTGCCCGTGACCGTGGGCACGTCTGTTCAAACATTTTAGATCTCTGCAAAGGGGGTACACTTTACCCACACGACGCAACTTACCCTATGACCCAGCGAACGAACGAATATACACGACTAGTGACTAGGGGTTTTGTCACGCCCGGAAATTCACCAAAATTTTCAAAGCTAATTTATACATTAAATCCTTGTCCAGGAATCAGCCGAGGTACACAAACTGACAATTTGATAAACATAACCAAAACGGAGTAACGATAAATACTTACAAAAGAGGCACTTAGTCCTCACACAGAAGAAATCAGCAGTGGAACGGCAACTAGCGTAGCAGCACCAAGCCACAGGCAGCTCAACTGTGGTATAAGCCAAACACCAACTTCCTCTCCTCGCAAAGCTTCACTCTGATGATTGCAATATTGCAAAACTGAGTACCACCCACCGTACTCAACAAGCCACACTAGGAATGCAAAATAATGCAACAGGGTTCCAAAGGAAAGGCATAGTGTCACAGTCCTAGAAGTGTTATGCCCTACTGTCATTAGGGTGCACATTTCAAATTTTTGCATTTTTACTTCATGCAAAATTAAAGTTTGCAATATTTTAAACTCTCAATAATTAAACCCTAATCGGCAAAAACCAAACATTACCAAAAAGTGCATCTTTTTTAACAGAAGTGTATATGGGAGATAATTTATTCAAATATTAGTTTATTTATCATGAATCAATATAATTTTTTCAGAATTTATTTCATTAGTTTAGACCCCTAAAAAATTCAGACAATTTTCAGCCTGGGTCCTTTTCTTTGACCTATGCATTTGTATAGTCTATGGAATTTCTAACGATGTTTGGTTGCACATAAAATCATGAAAAAATTCCTGTGAATACTATCCCACATACTTAACCCACTGTAAATTTTACATGATTTTATCACTTCAATAAATACTTCAATAAAATCCCTCAAATCAGCAAAGCTAGGAAGCTAGCTGAAATAAATTGGTTTACTTCTAAAATTTACCAATAAAAATGAAGATTAATTAGGTAGTGCAATTCTACCAACAGGTGTGTCAACAAGAACCCTACCACCAGTAATTTTGGCTCAATTTAATTCCCAAATAAATCACATAAAATAACAGGAGCAAAGCCCCAAGGACATAAATTACACTGCAGAAAAACTAGATCATTATGCCTACTTTGCAATTTCACCAAAGACAAGCCAGACCACTTCTAACCACGAATTTTGGTCAGCAGGTTAAACACATCTTTCTCTACCTCCAATAATTTTCCCATAATTTATGCTCCTCTTTAACCTAGTGAAACAATAATGCAAAGACTGCATGTTGGACAGCTCACAAGACTTAGTCTCTAGAGAGTTCCTCTCTCATTTCTCACTTCCAGATGGACCCCACAAGACCCTGGCCCACCTGTAAGCTTCAGACTTTCTTTGGGCAGTGTGTTTCACCAAGAAATCTTCCCACACCTCTCTCCTCTTCCTAGAACATCACTACAAGGACCCACAAGTCATAGCCTAAGCCTAGCCAAATGTGTGTAAAACAATGCCTCCTTACAAGTGGGGCCCACCCTGGACACTGTGGAATGGAGCAGCTCAGCAGTTGCATGTCACACGTGTCAGCACCCTGTTCTTCTTCTCCCTCACAGCACACATAGACACAGAGATAAGCACACCTCTGGGAAACCTCGACATTTTCACCACAAAACACGCCAGCCGAGTCTCCTCCTCCACCTCTTCACGTTCCCACCGAGAACACCGGTGGAGACCTCAAAGATCACCGCCGGCAAGCCCATCTTCTCCTCTGCCGAAGGTGTTCGGTTGAGCCCGAGTTAGAGCTGGTGAGCTCCATTCTTTCCCAACCACAGGAACATGATGAGCACCTCCTAATCGTTCCACTTTCGTATTGCACAACCCTAGGTTTGCTGGCCGAAGTCATCATGGCGCCGCCGTGCTCTGCTCTCTGCTGTACAGAACCGCTGCCGTGGTGTCGCAGCCGTTCCGACCGCCGTGGTGCATCGCTGGCTGGGCCACTGCGCCACCAGCGTCGCCTCACCCCTAGAAGCTAGCTGGCCGAAGGAATCGAGTTATGATGCTATGAAGCTAGAGATCGGCGTCGTCGTCCCCAAGTCCGGCCACCTGCCGCCGTCGTCGATTACTCCTCCTGTGGTGAGCCCCGCTTCGATTCATTGCACAGGAACCATCCTTAGGAAGCCTATAACCTAGTAGACACCATGTCCTAGCCGCAGGCCGACTGAAGTGAGCTACCGCCGTGGAACCGAGAAGCCTCGCCGCTGCCGAGCCATCTCCGACGTTGCTGCCACTGCTCAGACCTCGCCGACTGCTTCAGACCCCGCGGTGAGGACTCAGACATCTAGTAGAGGCACATCCATGTTTGGTTTGGCCAGAAACCGACCGTAGCCTAGTCGGCCTCGCCAACCCGAACATAGTCGCCGCTTGTCCTTATCGCCAGCAAGCTACAGTTCACCGCCGACCCCTGCGCTTGCACCGATGTGTTCGCCGTGAACTCCTCTTCCTTTTCTCTTTTGGCCCCGACTGCAGCCGACGCCGCCATCACCGCCGCTGCCGTCGAGAAGCTCGCTGCCTCCGCTCTGCCTGTGCCCTGCTCTGCTCCATCTCGCTGTTGTGTGGGCCAGACTGGAGAGAAATAAGAAAAAGAAAAGAAAAGGCTGCTTTATTTTACAACAGAGAAATATGCAAACTTCAGAAATTCATAACTATTTCATTTTAACTCCTTTTTGAGTGAAACCAATTTTGTTAGTTCTATAAATTTGTGAAATTTAATGCTGTCAAATAAAATATAACCACTTCTGTACAAAAAATATTTATAAAATAATATGAAGCAAAGGTAACCTATTTTGTGCCTAGTAACTTGGAATATTTCTATAAAATCCATTATAACTCCTTTTAAGGTGAACCAAATTTCTCTGGATTCATAAAAATGTTCTCTTTAATTTTGTACAATAAAAAGTGAAGACTTCTGTGTAGGATTTTCTCTAAAAATGGAAATATCTTTTATATACCTCTTTATAACCAAGAAGTTTATAAATTTCTAGAAAATTAATCCTAACTACTAAAAATGTGAAACCACTTTTGTTTAACCCAAAAAATTGTAACCTTTACTGTGGACAATTTGTATTTGACGAAACTACCTCCCAAAATAGGCCTAAGTAATTTCTAACCCTTCTTTTTGACAAAATCAAGAAATTCATAACTAAATCATTTTAAATCAGATTTCAGTGAACCAAATTCTATTGGAACCAGTAGATTGTGCTCTTTTATATAAAAAAATACATGCCTTCTTAAAATCTTAATAGGAAATGTCAGTCAAATATAATAACTTAAGGCTACAATCTAAATAATTACAAAACTGCCATTTTTCAGCCTTCCTCGCTTGTTATTTTTGTATCTCCCAATGCAGGGATGCAAATGACTTGGTTCTTTCTCCTAAAATCTTGTTAAGACATGCCCTACCTACTGTATTTATCTCAGCATTTATTGATCATTTTTGCATAGGCATATTTAATTGATTCTTATTTACATATTCGTCTTTTATCGGTAGATTCAGACAATTCGGAGTACGTGGAGCAAGAACCAAAATTTGAGTGTGAACCATCGCAGCAGCAAGGCAAGCATCTAAGCATATTGAACCTATGTCTTCTATAAATTTATTTGTTTGCGAAAACAATATCTATATGCATGTTTCGGTCTATTTAAAATGGGAAAACGGATAGAGTCAATATTGCCCAATTGTATGCATTTCCATTTCTTGATTGTTGATTCCATGTTTTACCTTGTCACCCCTGGTTAAGGACTTTGGGATACTTTTATTTTACCGAATGCTTAGCCATGCTTATTTCTAGACTTAGAAAAATCCGGTAGATGGAGCTATCGGTTTAAAACTAGTTTAATACGAATGGATGGGTTAAAATCTGAAAAGAATAACTTCTGATTTATAATTGAGAATATGTTTGACTTGGACGAATGATAGGGCGATGAAGGGATGGTGTTTCCCCGATGCACGTAGCTTCGTCTGGGTCGTTAAGAACCGAACATGTTGACGTCTATTTAAGCACCCTACGTACTTTCACATGCCGGGAATGGGACGGCTTAACTCAGTAGCACGGGAGGCTGTGGCCATCTACGCCCATCTATCAGTCGTGAGGGAGGTATTTCCCTTGGAGGGCCTTGAGCGCGCCTGGTCTTGGGCGGAGATGCCTCCCGCAACGGTGAGCCCGCCTTAGTCACCACGCACGCACATGACTAAGTCGTCGGGGGCCCAAACGTGGTTTAGGTGGTTGGGGCTAAGCGTGCAAAAGGTTGTGTTGTGATCTCTAGTCCGCACTCAACATGTAGAGTGTGGGTACCTATGGGTACGGATCAAACTAGAGTGTAGCCGTTTGGCCTCTATCACATCGTGTGGGTAAAGATGTACACCTCTGATCAGAGTAAGAACTATTTGAATAGCCGTGTCCACGGTTACAGGACGACCGCTTGATGTGTTAGTCAGTCTATGTTAGCATCAAACTTGGGAAATATGGTTATGGATTATGTGGTTATTTCATGACTTAGGGTAGTCATGGATGGATGGGCTTATATAAGAGGCTTTGATGTTAAATATGGCTTGGTTTTAGCCATGAAAGATGGTATGCTTGTGTAGCATAATTATTTGGGCAATGGTGGCCCATTGTTGATGTTAGAGCATGGGATTGTGCTCATTTTTACTTCCATTTCAGAACTATAAGCTTGCTGTCCTAAATTTTCAGATTGAGCTATTTCACAATTGCTTATATTTTAAATGTATTACTTGCTCAATAAAATCAGCTTTATGCAAAATCAGATCGACATAGCCATACTCCTTGATGTAGAGACTAGTATTACTCCTTTGTTCTATTATTATTGTATAAGCCTAGCTGAGTACTTGTTGTACTCACACTGCATATCTTTCAGGTGAGGATATCGACGACACTGATGTGGTCTACTATTATCCCGTCGAGGGTGGCGAGGACAATATGTAGTCGAAGTTATGCTCTATCCCTAGTCGGTTGCCCTGTGGTTTGGTAATGACACCATTGGTTTTATCTTTTATGTATATATTTTTCGCTACTATCTTTTGAGTTACTTTGTGATGAATTAGGGTGTGAGCCCTCTATGTAATATATATAACCCTACTGCTCGTTTATCCATATTTAGAGTACTTGTGATGTTTATCAATTGCTTGCGATGAAAGTGTGAGGCTAGTCACTTTCCTAGAGACTAGCTGAACATGAGTATGAATTTAGAAATGATGAGATGCATGGATGTTAGTTCAACCGTAGACCATGTCCCTAGAAGTGTGTATCGTATTTGGTCGCCACCTTCGTGTGGTTTGACGGGCACACTTCGCCGTTTCGGACTGGTGAATCAACTCTCCAAATATCTCTTTATTTCTGAATTCAGGGCGTTGGAATTGTATTGTGATTGGGTAAATATTATGGCAAAGCTGCGATGAGGATGGATGGTTACTGTACTTAATTGGTTTTTATTTGAGATCCCATTCATCTAGATATTTCACGTTGTCATAATAATTACTCTCTATAATGCACTTCCGGGGTGCCCACACATAGTATGATTTATTGTATAAAACAGCATTTAAAACATTTGCTTTTAAAAGCATCGAAAATAGTGTAGTTTAATTAATAATCAATATTAAATCAATCACTGAACAACGCTCTAGCACAGTTCAGGCCCAAACCATAACTCTCCAAACAAGAGCTATCAAGTTTCCATCATCATTTATCATTAATAAGTTGTGTTGGACTAATCACAGAAAACATTGCTAGGCCCACCCAATAACCGCGGGCACGGCTATTTGAATAGTTTTACTCCAGCCAGAGGTGTATAATTTTACCCACAAGACACAACTCCACAACACATCATTGTGCGTCTTAATACCACCACGGTATCTCGGAAAGGAGTTGTGACAGAATCATCCATGCAACTCGCACAATAAGAAAGCCTCCTGCCAAGCCTCCGGTCTTCGGTAGGGGTGATCAAGTGCCTTCCCGCGAGACGGCTCGACGCCCAAACTCATGGACTTATGGACAACTGCCATGTGTGGACTTATACTAGTGTAATGCCCAGAAATTCACCACTGAAATTCTGAACATTCATGTGTATTAAATCTCTGTCCAGGAAAGCCAGGATACACACTTCCAAGTTGCCATACAGAGTGTCTTACAAACAGAGTAAAATTACATTACATAAATACAGCGAAAAATGGGAAAAATAAAGTCTATAGACAGCGGGCCTAGCAGCAGCTTCCATTCCACAAGCACCTTGATAGTGGAGCTAGCCTATTTCTCAGGACGATCCTCGTCAGATGTGTTCTCCAACACTGAGGGGGGAAAAGGGAGCAAGGCTAAGTACCACCCACAGTACTCAACAAATCACATCCACAGTTATGCATATGCACGGGCAGCAAAGGCAGGCTAGGGTTTGATTTGCATAAAAGCAGTTGCAAACAGTAGTAGTTCGCAAACAATAAAAGGTTGATTAATTTAACAATATTAATTCTCTACCGATTAACGTTACCCCATGTTAACCAGGCCCAACTATCCCTTACTAGTTAACGTTACACCATGTTAACCAGTCTCCACTGATGAACACTATACCACGTTCACCAGACTCCTTCGGTTAATGTTACACCACGTTGACCAGACTCCACTGATTAACGTTACACCACGTTGACCAGTGTTCACTGATCAACGTTACACCATGTTGACCAGGACGCACTGATGAACGCTACACCACGTTCACCAGGCGTCACTGATGAGTGTTACACCACGCTCACCAGTCTCCACCGATTAACGTTACACTACGTTAACCGGCCACCACCAATCAACGTTACACCACGTTCACCAGGCGTCACTGATGAGCGTTACACCACGCTCACCAGTCTCCACCGATTAACGTTATACCACGTTAACCGGCCACCACCGATCAACGTTACACCACGTTGACCGGACTCCACACCTTCCACCCGAACCAACCCAGTTTCATAAAGCCAGATTAATTATCTAAAGGTGAGACTAATCATGGTGAGTCTTGACCAACGTGCCCATAACCGCGGGCGCGGCTATTCGAATAGTTTTACTCTGATCAGAGATATATAACTGTACCCACAAGACATAGCCCCACACACGTTCCCATGGCTAATGCATCACCATGATGCCCGTGAGAGGCTGTGACAGGACATTCACGCAACCTCTCCCTAACCATCCACACCACGTTAAGGTTGCACTTGCAACAAGGCACACCATATTGGCCAGGCTACCCCTCTTGCGCCACGGTGAATCCAGAAGCCGATCAACCCTACCCCGGGCCAACCCAACTCCATCATGCCCACCCTCATCTCCGGTGCCTAGAAGAGGGAGAAGAAACGACTACAAGCCCAGCCGTGCCCACACTGGCTTGTGGAAAGTACGAGTAATTGCTCAAGTGGTTCCCGCGAACTGGTCCTTAAATGCCATAGGTGCGACAAGCAGAACCATACACCCACAGCCCCACGGTCATTTAGGTCCAATTTTAGTAATTTAACATTAACCTATCCAAAGTTCCATTTTTCCGACATTGAGTCAAATCAAATAAAAAGATAATATTTAATTCCCATGTGACTATGTTAGCTAAGCATGGCTAAGCATTCTATAGAATAGTAATCTATTAATCAATTATACCCAGGTGACAAGGATTCAGGTTTCAAAACTAAGGCACAATCCTATCATTATATAGGTTATAACCCATCCATATGAAATATTGAAATATAGGTAATGCTAATTTAGCGAAATGGTACAAATGATCAGAGAAAGTGCGACTTGCTGCTCCGCTCAATGTACTCGCAACGACCTTCGTAATACACAAAGACAGTCACCGTGTCGATCGTATTAACAACAATGCACAAAACAATTAAAAACAGTACATGTCGGCAATCAAACATAGGCTGAAAGTATTTTAATGAATTTGGCATTTTTCTGGATTTAATCTTTGAATGGACTTAATCGGAGCTCGTATGAATATTATGAATTATTTGAATTTTTACTGTTATTCTCCTAATGTAAACTAATTACTAAACGAAATTTTATTGCGCAATAATCTGGTTATTGCGTCACTGGACCGAGAAGCCGGTCGGCCGACTAGGCGGTGCCCATCCGGTCAACGGCGCTATCGGAGGATGGCGCACGGTGGGCGGTCCACCACGGCCCGGCGGGAGCAGACACGCGGACGGGGAGGCGCGCGCCATGGGGGAAGACCACGCGGCCGGTCCAGATCTGCCCCGGGCAAATCGGATGCCCAAGATGAACAGGGCTCACCCCCACCGGTGCATGCCACACACGGCGGCGTTAGTGCCCGAATGGTTGCTCCGGCGACCACCGGTCCCAGGAGGAACGGCGAGCGGAGGATGAGAGAGAAGACTGAAGAAGAGCTCGGCGAGGGGTCACAGGTGAGCGGAAGTTTGAATACGTGGACATGTGGGCATTCGGCGTTGTGCGAAGTATGGGATGGGGCGCGAAGACGGTGTTCCGGTGAGGATTTCAGCGACGGAGGAGCGGTCCGAGGAGAGGAGGTCCTAGCGAAGACAAGGGATCATTCAGGACGGAATGGCCGAAGGACGACAAGAAAATCTTACAGCCGCCGCAGTGGAAACTACCGAGTGGGCGCGACGGCGAGATCGGCTTCCGGCGGTGTAGGGCTTGCTGATGCAGTGGCCGGGCTTTTAGGGTCGGCGAAGCTAGCGGTGGTGATCTCGTGGTCTGGCGGCGGTACAGTGCTCGGGCGCGGGCGATCTCGAGACGGGTAGAGCGCGGCGGTGGCTCTGGTTTGCGCGGCGTTCGTAGGTGCTAGATGTCTCGGGAGGCGTCGGGTGTGAGGGGAAATGTAGAGGCAAGAGCCGGCAAAACGTTTTTATGCGCTCGGTGTGTGCGGGCAGAAATTGTGCCGAATGGCTCTGAATCGGTGCTTAGATTGAGGGCGGCGGCATCGGGTCATGCGCGTGATTCCCGCAAGGAGTGGGTGAGGACCAAAGGAAGTGGGGGAGTGGGCGCGGACTCGGTCCGGACTCGTTGAACCAGGGGCGAGGCGCGCGCGCGGCGGAGCGGCGCTGATCGGGACGGCGAGGGGGGAGGGATTTTTCCCCTCCGCCCGATTTGGACAGAGAGAGGACAGGGCTGACAGGCGGGCCTAGCCTGTCAGCGGGAGGCGCACGGTGCGGGCAAAACGGCCAAAGGCGGGCCCGCAGCGTAGAGAGAGTGAGCGAGAGCCAAGGGACGCCGACAGATGGGGCCCGCAGGAGGCAGGCGCGCACTGGGCCTGTTGCGCCGCAGAGGCGGCACAGTGTTGGGCCGGTGGCCCAGCAGCGAGAGGAAGAAAAGGAGAAAAGGAAGAGAAATTCAAAGGAAGAAAAGAAAAGAAAAGAAAGGATTTCAGGGTTGAATATTTAATCTGATAATCGTTTTTGATTTTTAAAAATAGTCCTGTGCTCTAAAAATTCCAATAAAAATCCAGTTAATATATTTTGACAAGGGGAACATAGGAAAAATGTTCCCAGCCATAGTAATTTATTATTTTGAAATTTTACACATTTAATTAATTCCTCTGGCCTTTTAAATTTTTTTTCTTGGGCATTTTCTCAGGTATAATTTAGTGTGGCTAAATTTAGGGTGTGACAAACCTACCCCCCTTAAACGAAATCTGCCGTCCTGAGATTCGGACGTGCTGGTGAAGAGGTGGGGATAGGCGGACTTCAGTTCATCCTCTCGCTTCCAGGTGGCTTTTTCTTCTGAATGGTGGCTCCACTGTACCTTGCAGAATCTAATCACTTGGTTTCTGGTGTTTCTTTCACTGATCTCCAAGATCCGAATTGGCTTCTCCACTTGTGAGGTCTTCCTGGATCTCGATTCTGTTCCGGATCTGCCTATCTCTGCTGGTGAATCTCAGACACTTCTTCAGTTTCGTTGACATCTTGGAACACGTCGTGGTATACCTGTCATTGAAGCTAGGAGCTCAACTGGTATGCCACTTCGCCTTTACGGGGCTAGCACTTGGTAGGTCCCACTAACGAGGTGCTGTTCCTTTGGTTGGAACCTAGTATCCCCGCGGAGTGGTCGTGACATGCAGATCACATAGTCTCCGTTCCTGCGAAGCTTAGGTCTCGGCGACGGTTTTTCAGCATAACCTCTTCTGTCTGGATTGAGCCTCTGTTAAGCGCTCCTATTATGGCCACCTTCTCTTCTGCCTCCTTGAGTGCGTCGGTTTCCTGAATACCTTTGGCGTTCACCATCTGATCCAAGAAAAGGGGTGTACGGCACTTCCTGCCATATAGAGCTTCGAACAGTGCCATCTGCAAATTCACTTGGTAACTATTGTTGTACGTAGAATGCCGCGTAGGGTAGCTCTTATCCATGTCCTCCGAAGATTCATGTGGCAAGCCCTAGCAGATGGTGGCCTCTAATATCGATTGACTCTTTTCGAGTCACCATGGTTTGTGATGATATTGCTATGCGTGAAATTTAGTCAAGTTCATCGGGTTCTGCTCTGTAACTTCTGCCTAAAACGGAATGAACCTGGCTACTTCCATGGCGAATCGACGATCCTCTTGGTACTCCGTGTGAAGCACACATTATTTTGAGAGGCCATATACAGTGAGCCATGTTTCTTACCCGTGGGTACGTTGTATGCAACGGATGAAAGCACAACCTTTGTGAGTCCGGTCAACGATCACCAGATTGATCATACCCCGAAAATGTGCAGGGCAAACCGTGATGAAATCCATAAACCATATGGTCTTTCCCACTTCCACTCTAGACCTGAGTCGGTGTTTCTAGTTTATGTTTAGTCCATGTAGGCCAATTGGGGTGTGCTTTGACTCGTTGGCACACATCACAAAGTGCCACGAATTTAATTCTGCGATTATCCTCTTCTCATACTGCCCATGGCCAAAACTTTGTTTTAAGGATCTTAGTACATCTTGTGCTTCCGGATGTAATGGAATACTTGCGGCGTCTATGGTGGCTTTTGGTTCCTTGAGTATTAGGTTCTTTGAGTTCTTATTCTAGTCTAAACGCACAAACGGTTCCCCCCATCCATACTGTCGCCGGATCTTTCGTCTTCCTATAAACCCCTGAGCTTCCTGCCGACTCTCATGTTCTTCTTAAGTTCTTTGAATTTCTAGACCACTTGGTGCTTGTGCCTCGTGAACTTGATCGGAAAAAGCTCTGCCTCTAGGCTATCCACGAATTCCAGGTTCGTCAATGCCCAGATTCGAAGCGTTCAAAATTTCCTGCCTGTATTTCTTTTGCCACATGCGTCTCGGGCTCTCGAGCGGTTTGGGGTTTACAGTAACTTTCCTTTACTTCAACGTTTCTGTTTTCCACGACATTGACGTTTCCCTCGCCTGATAATTTATCCCCACATCATAGTCCTTAATCAAATTCCTACCACCTACTTCTTGCGGAGATTCAATCAGCTGCGGTGAAATGATGTTTTCAAGCTCCTTGTGTTCGTGTAAATCTCACTGCGGTACCAATGAGTAATGCCGCCAATCTTTCAAATTAGAGCAGACCACTGCGGCCTAAATTCCAGGTCGTGTGTGGTAATTGCCCTCAATGGGGGGCGTAATCGCTACATGATGCATAGGCTACCAACTCTACCTTCTTGCATCAACACCACCCTAGCCCTTGGCGGATGCATCACAGTACACTTGAAAGTCTTTCTTGGGGTCCGGTAAGATCAGGACTTGGTGCCGAAACTAACTTTCTTTGAGTTCCTCAAAGTTGTGGTTGCACTCGGATGTCTAGGACAAACTTCACATCTTCTTCAGTAATTGTGTCATAGGTCTGGCAATCTCTAGAAGTTCTCGATGAACCGGCGTGTAGTAACCCGCAAGTCCCAAGAAAACTCCGCACTTATGTCACTGTCTTAGGCGGTTCCAATTGGATGATTCCACGTTCATTGGGTCCACGCAACTCCTCAGTGATGATGTGTCCGAGGAACAACACTTCTCTCAGCCAAAAGTCACACTTGCTGAACTTGGCGTACAACTATGCTCTCTCAACTTCTCGAGAACCAAACGAAGAGGTGTTGCTCATGCTCTTCCGTGTGATTACTTGAGTAGATCAGGATGTCATCGATGAAACACTACCACAAACTTGTCCGAAACTCCCATGAATACCTTGTTCATCAGATTCATGAAGAAGGCCAGGTGCATTTGTCAGTCCGAAGGACATTAACAGTGCAACTCGTACAACCCATACCGCGTGGTGAAGGCTGTCTTCGGTATATCCTCTTCTCGGAATTCTCAGCTTATGATAGCCTGATCGCAGGTCTATCTTGGAGAAAAATGGTGGCACCCTCCAATTGGTCGAAAAGATCATCAAATTCCTCGGTAAAGGGTACTTGTTCTTGATAGTGACATCATTTAGTGTGCGCATAGTCCATGCACATCCGCTTTTTGTCTTGTCTTTCTTTTCCACGAAGATGACTGGTGCTCCCCAAGGTGATGTGCTTGTTCGGATGTAGCCCTTCTGTAGCAGATCGTCGACCTGCTTCTTGACTTCTGCCATCTCGTTTCGGTGCCATTCTATACGCCTCTTGTATATTGGCGCCTGTTCCAGTGCCAAATCAATCCTGAACTCAATTTTCCTTTCTGGTGGCATCCCTGGTAGGTCGTCCGAGAACACATCCGGGTATTCCTTTACTATTGGAATGTCCTTTATTTTCCTTTCTGGCTTCGTCCCACCTTCCGACGGCTGCTCTGCTGTGACCTAGTTCAAGCTTGCTTCCTGATACAGCGGCACAGGTGACCTGAAGATAACCACCTTTCCTTCCGAAGTGGTCACTGTTACGGTGCGGTCCACGCAGTTGATCACCCCTTTGTGTCGGGTCAACCAATCCATTCCTAGGATGACATCTAGGTCTTTGGATTCCCAAAAGGATGAGATTGGCTAGAAAGGTATCCTTGGATTCTAGGGCTCACTGAAGGCTATAGTGAGCGTATCATGCGTTCCTAGGTATGAACCCTCCGGGGATTTTAAGTTCCACTACTTTATCCCTATGTGCCCCACAAATTTCTTGATATGAAAAAGAATGTGTTGCACCAGAATCAAAAGTACGGTTGCAGTTATGAGTCACAAGAACTACCCAATACTACTTCGTGCAGTCTGGGCCTCTTCCACGGAGACATGATTGACGCGCCCCTTTATCACCTGCTGATTGCATTGGTGCTGAGGGAGCTGCAGGGCCTAGATCCCATTCGCCTCGGCTTCGACATTTGTCAGTGAAGACCCTGGTCATTGCAGTTGAAGTAGACGTAGGTCTTGCCCCCGCCGTCTTTCCGTCACTGACCCTGCTGCACTGGCAGCTAGTGGTGGGTGTGGAGCGGACGGACTAATGGTTTGTTCTGCCCGCTGTTGCTGTTGCTGCTCCGAAGTGCCCTAGGTGGAACTGGCGCTGTGTGCGCGGACGATCGGGTGGACGGTCCACCCTCTGGCCCATCATCTGTGGCCTCTGATGCTGCCCTTGTGAGTCAGGAAACTAGGCAGCCTTCTCTGTGGTCCACAGAGCTTGTTGCGACTGACTTTCCTGGCGCACGCTTTATACACCAGCTTCTTGAAGTCTGGATAATCGCTGAGAGGAGCTGATTGTCAGCTCGTGATGTCAGTCGTCCAGATCCATCCAGGAACCTCTCTAGCTTTCCGCATCAGTCAGACATCCTCGGGGCGCGTAGCGCCAGACGGTGAATCGTGGAAGTATTCCATGACCATCTTGTTCCTTTGACCAAGTCCCTGAACTCCCTTTTCTTTCTGTGCCACAATTCCTGTCGAATTTGAGACTCCGAAATTGTGGCAGAATTCTACCCAAATGACTTCCGTGGTAGCGGTGCGGGTCACCAGGAAGTTGTCCCACCAAGCTGATGCGGGAGCTTGGAGCTGGTGTGTAGCGAAAGCGACCTTCTCCTGATCGTTGCACTGGAGGAGGTTTGAGCTTCTTCTCAATTGCCAACAGCCAGTCGTTGCATCTATGGGGTTGTGGTGCTGGAGAAGAATTGGCGGCCTGACCCTCAGGAATTCAGGCACTTTGACTGAGGGCAACGGGCCACGGTTGTGTGGTTGCTGGTGTTGCTGCAGATTGTGCTCTGCTGCACATATTGCCATCATCTGGTTCTGGTTGCGAACCTGTGCCAAGTCGGGATTCTCCTGTAGCAGGTGGTGGCACGTGATTGCTCCATGGTCTAAGTGCTCCTTCCCGCTGGTGGTAGTGCTGCGTCACTGGCAACACGGGCACCACTCCTTTGTTCACCATCTGAAGGGAGAGAGTGGAAGGAAGGAGAAAAATAGGTGGCTCAGAATAGATGATAATTAAGTGGCTGAATTAAATTAACTGAAAATTTTTGGTTGGCACATGAGGAACATGAGGGAAAAATCAGTTCAATCTAATTACGCGACAATTACGGCAAAATAATGACATGCCACCAAGCATACACAAAGGTCTGGTAGCAAACATCGGCTGAAAGCCGAATTGGACTTGTTTCTCAGCGAATTGCCGAAACATTCCTAACATTACAACTAAACAGGAAATCAACTAAGGAAAATGGCAAAACTAAGATAAACTATCGCGTCTAATGCTCCGACGATAAAGAACCTCGATTGACCCTGCATCTAACTTAGGTACTCCGGCTCCTGCCGTGCAGCACAAAAACTAATGATAAGTTTTACACCCCCGATAAATTATGCACCGTGATGATGATATATCTCATCGGGTCGGGCTCTAGACAGAGCCTCGGATTAGGCCCACGTAGTCCACACTACGTAGACCAGGACTAGCCTCACGTGACCCGAGTTGATACAATCCTTGCGGATATGAAACAAGAGTCCTATTATGTTTGTCGAAGCGAAGTCGGGTGTGATTAAACCCCCTGTGCCTAACCGAATTAATCCTGAGCTAATGCGTCCTTCACCTGACATTGATTGACTTCCGGCTCCTGAAATCCACTTCGCTGGCGCTCCGGTCTGAGCTGCTGCGTGGGAGGTGAGCTGGACTGAGCTGCCTAGCGTGCTGGAGCGGCGGCTGAGCCCGTTGGCAGTGTGTTCCTGGGCCAACTGAACACGCACTGGAGAAGGTCCTCTTCCTCGGGTCAGGCCGATCTGGCCCCATCGGTGGCGGCTGTCCCTTTCAGTTCCGACCTCCTTCTTCAGCGGTCGATCTGGTTCTGGAGACCAATGCATGGTCGTCCTGTTGGCGTCCTCCCGGTTGTGGCTGCACCACCCAGTTGCGTGCATGTAGTCCATGGCCAACATTGCCCGCCCTCATGTGGACGATGGTGTGTCGTTCCATGATTTGCCAGCTGAATTGCTATAGTCTGGTAGTGCGTCCCCAGGGGAGTAGCGGTAGCAGTGTGTGACCGAGCGTAGCATGTGGTGCTTCGTCAAGCTCTCCAATCAGGCGGAAAGTAGCCTCCTGCGCAAGCACCTGTTGAAGTGCGCCCGCCAACCTCGACCTCCATACACAGCAGTGTAGGAGTACATCTCGCCTCCCAAAGCGAACCCGGTGTGGAGCTCACCCTCCGTGGCTCCACAGTGTACTCTGGGCATCTGTACCCCAAAGTAAAAGCTCATCACCGAAGCTCCTCCACAAAACCACCAGTCTGTGCCACGCTTTGGGAGGTTGTCCATCTATAGATAGCAAGGAGGCGGGAATCAATGTATTCTCAGATCCAAATAAGTGAATAGTAAATAATTTGGAAATAACAACGATTTTATGCAGAAAATAATTTGTAAGTAAACTGAGACCGACAAAATACCACTGCGAAACCAAATAATACCGAATAAAATTCACATAATATTGCAAAGCAAATTAAAATATTTTATGCATGCCATAAATCATACCTTCCCCTAGATTAACCAATGTTTCCCAAAATTTGACACCCATCCAACCCATGAATAAAATCTTCACTTCCAGATTTGACTTGACCAAAATTTCCATCAAATAAATGGCCAAGATTTTATCCCAATCCGAGAACGAATTCCCACTTTCCCAAAATAACTTCAAATGTCAGAAGCATATAGCAAGTGAGAATTTCAGAGCTCTTAGGGTTTCCATAAGGTCCTACGTCAAGCTCGGCTCTGATACCAACTTTGTAACGCTAGAAATCAACACCGAACTTGAACATTCATGTGTATTAAATCCCATCCAAGAAGCTAGGTACACAAATCCAATGCCATACAGAGTGTCTTACAAACAGAGTAAAATTATATTACAAAAAGGCAATGGAAAAAGGGTAAAAACAAAGTCTATAACAGCGGACCCAGCAACAGCTTCCATCCACAAGCACCTTGATGGCTAGCCTAGTTCCTCAAGAACATCCTCGTCGACGTGTCTCCAACACTGAGAGGGGAAAGGGAGCAAGGCTAAAGTACCACCCACAGTACTCAACCAAATCACACCACAATTATGCATATGCACGGGAAGCAAAGGCACTAGGGTTTTGATTTGCGAAAGCAGTTGCAATAGTAGTAGTTCACAAAACAGGAAAAGTTGATTAATTAAACAATATTAATTCTCCACCGATTACGTTATCCACAGTAACCAGGCCCAACCATCCCTTACTGATCAACATACACCACGTGACTAGACTCCACTGTAATGAACGCTACACACGTTCACCAGACTCCTCCGTTAACCACTCCACTTAACTTACACCACGTTAACCGGACTCTATTGATGACGTTACACCACGGTTAACCAGTCTCCACATCAATGTACACCACGACTAGTCTCCACCTGATCAACTTACACCACGTTGGACCAGGCCTGCGCTGATGAACACTACACCACTTACCAGCGTCACTATATGAGCGTTACACACGCTCAGCAGTCTCCACCGATTAACTTACACCACGCTAAACTGGCCAACACCATCAACGTTACACCACGTTACCGGACTCCACACCTTCCACCCGAACCAACCCAGTTTCATAAAACAAAAATTAATTATCTAAGTGAGGACTAATCAACGTGAGTCTTGACCAATGTGCCCATAACCGCGGGCGCGCTATTCGAATAGATTTACTCTGATCAGAGGTGACAACGTACCCACAAGACACAGCCCCACACACGTTCCCGTGTGCTAGCATCACCACGATGCCCCGTGAGAGGCTGTGATAGACCGTTCACGCAACCTCTCCCTAACCATCCAACACCACGCTGACGGTTGCACTGCCGACAGGCACACCATATTGGGCTAGGCTACCCCCTTGTGCCACGGTGAATCCAGAAAGCCGATCAACCCTACCCGGGCCGACCTAACTCCTCACACCCACCCTCATCTCTGGTGCCTAGGAGAGGAGAAGAACGCTACAAGCCCAGCTGTTGCCCACGACTGCTTGTGGAAAGTACGGGGTAGTTGCACAAGTGGTTCCCGCGAACAGCTCCTTAATGCCATGGGTGCGGACAAGCAGAACCATACACCCACAGCCCACCATTTAGGTCCAATTTCAGTAATTTAAATCAGCCTATCCAAAGTTCCATTTTTTTCGACATTGAGTCGAATCATATTAAAAAGATAATATTTAATTCCCAGGTGAGCTATGTTGCTAAGCATGGCTAAGCATCCTAAGAATAGTAATCTAATTCATATTATTACCCAGGTGACAAGATTCAGGTTCAAAAAACTAAGCAAATCCTATCATTGTATAGGTTATGACCCATCCACATGAAATATTGAAATAATGCAGTTTATTTAAGTAAACAAAGCAATTTAGCGAAAAAAATGGGTACAAAATGATCAAGATAACAGTGCGACCTGCCTTGCCTCTACTCGAACATACTCTGCTACGACCTCGTAAACACCGAGGGTCACCGACGTCGGATTCTATAACAAGCAATGCACAAACATATTAAAAAGTACATGTGGCAAGCAAACAAATGTGCTAAGAATATTTTTAATGGATTCTTGACATTTTTCTGGATTTAATGAAATTTGAATGGACTTAATCGGAGTTCGTATGTAATTAGTTATCAATATTGAAGTTTTACTGTCATTCCAATGTAAAAACTAATTACTAAACATTTTATTGCGCAATTAAACGATTTATTGCGTCACTGGACCGAGAGTCGGCGCCAATAGGCGGGCCCCACCGGTCAAGCAGCACGCATAGGAGATGGTGCACGGTGGACCGAGTCCACTGATGGCCCACAGGGAGGCGCGTGCCCACGGGGTAAGCCACGCGCCGTCCAGATCTGCCTCGGGCAGATTGGACGCCCAAGACGAACAGGGCTCGCCCCCGCGCCAGCCGCTGCCGTGCCCGATGGTAGCCCCGTGACCATCTGGCCCCCGGCAGACGATGGTGACGGCGGGTAGGAAGAGAGGAAGACGAAGAGACTCACCGAGGGTCACAGTGACCGGAAGGCGGCGAAACAGCGCGGACAGAGCGATTGGTGGCGGCGGAAGTACGGATGGCGGCGAGATGTGTCCCGGGGATTTCCGGTGACGAGACATGGACGGGGCTAAGGAGATCCTGGCGAAGATGTGGGAGCATTAGTGCTACAATGACGAACGGATCAACGGAGGCGCGCCGAAGGCCGGCGGAACGTGGCCTACCGAAGGCGCGACGGCGAGATCGGGACTTCTAGCGGTGTAGGGGCTCGCGGTGCGGTGCCGGCTTGCATGGGTGTAGCGAAGCTACCGATGGTGATCTCGTGGTGGCGAGGCGTACACGCGACGGCGGGCGACCAGAGAGCGGAGTGCGGTGCGACTCTAGTTTGCGCGGTGCGAGGTGCTAGAATGCTCGGGAGGCGTCGGGTGTTAGGGGAAATATAGAGGAGAGAGCAGCGAACGTTTTTATGCATCGGCAGGGCGAGATCTGGCGAAACGGCTCAATCAGCCTGGGATTAAGCGAGAGAGCGAGCGCATCGGGGTACTGCGCGCGATTCCCAGCGGAGTAGGGAGGACGCCGGGGGGAGAGAACGTGGGGAGTTGCAGACAAGCGCGAACTCGTCCGCCCTCGTTTTAACCAGTGCGAGTGGGCTCGGAGCAGGACGCGCTGATCGACGCGAGGAAGGAATACCCTCCGTCCCGATGCGGACAGAGAGGAAGACAGACCTGACAGCGGCCTGCCCATATCACAGCGGGAGAGCGCTGGGCGCACGTTCAAAGCGGCCCGACAGGCGCCCCATAGCGTAGAGAGAGAGAGCGGAGGGGGGACCGACAAATAGACCCGTGGGAGCGGCGCACGCCGCGCGCACGAGCGCACAGTGCCTGGTGCCAGCGGTCCCAGCAAGAGAAAGAAAGAAAAAGAGAATTCGAAGAAAAAAAATGAAAATTAACATTTCCGAGCAAATTTAATTCGAGAACGTTTTTTGATTTTATAAAAATTTCCTGTATCTGAAAACTTCACTAAAAATCCAGTTAATATATTTTGCAAGGGAACATTAGAAAAATATCCCGGCCACAATAATTTATATATTTCATTTCTACACATAATTAATTCCTCTGGCCTGTAAATTATTTTCTTGGCATTTTCTCAGATAAGTTTTTGGGCTAAAAACCAGTGTGACAAGTAGTTCGGCAAGCTTTTCTCCACTCAGATCGGAGTAGATTTAGGGTGTTGATGATGACCCTAACTCCCTAGACCCGATCTCAGCAGCTCTAGGGCCCATATCCGTCGAATTCCAAAGGATTAATCTGCAACATCAGAATTGAATGACGATTGTTGCGGAGTTGTCGAGTCCTATGAGAAATGTCATCCTCTCTCCCCGGACCCGATTCGCATCAGCTCGAGCCAATCCGAGTCAAATATCAGAAAGAAGTTGTCCAGAACTCTAGATCTTGGGTGTTGCGAAGTAGAGATATTAAAATTGCCTGCGCGTTGATAGCCCAACCACGCTGAGTTGCTGCCGTTCTGCCGATCGGGTTGAAAACCGAGTCGACAAGGTGAATTGCCGAGATTGTCACGATGAATCGAGGCCTCCTAATTTGATAAGCTGCCGGAGAGAAGTTATGCCGTCGACTCCTATGATTGGATCCATCGTTGATGATGATCTCGACACCCCACCTAATTGCCAACTGTCAATTTGTATCGCAATGATTATATGGCTATTCGTCGACTTAAACTCGATGATTCGAAAGACACAGAGATTTATACTGTATTAGCCCTCGAGGTTGAGGAATACCCTACATTCCATTATGTGTATTGCTTTTATGGTATGTGGAATCATCTGGTAAGATGCCTATGCCCCAGAGCTCCTTACCTCCCCTTAAATTTAGGGATGGGCGATTACAAGTAAGAAACCCAGTTGGATACACCAAGGCTTTCCTTATTTACAGAGAGATCCGGCTAGGATTGTATCCCTTCCTTCATGCAAGTAATATGAAGCCGAGCTACTCTATCTCCAATTGTAGACCGGCCACCCCTTACGATGGTCGTAATTGCCTTCCCTTGAGTACTCGGGCCATGCTTCCACAGATGTGAGGTAATTTCATTAGTGTAGTTACCCTGTTTGAAAAAGTGTTTTGTTTGGAAAAAAAAAAAAAACGTAAAGAAGTGCCACAATCAACGCCTGTGAGTCTGATAAATGGCAGGTTGTCTGAACAGCAGGACTTGGAAGTCGGAGAAAGTTATTGGCTCGGAGAGATCAGCTGTCACACCTAGAAATTCACTAAACTTCCAAAGCTAATTTGTGAATAATCCTCGCCCCCGTCAGAATCATCGAAGTACACAAATCGACAATCTTGATCCAAACATAACCAAAATGAATAATGATAAATACTTACAAAAAAGCACTTATTAGCACACAAGAAATCAACAGCGGACGGCAACTACCGAAGCAGCACCAAACCACAGCCACTCAACTGAGGTATAAGCCAACACCAAACTTCTCATCCTCCAAAGTTCACTCTGATGATTGCAATATTCAAGACTGAGTACCACCCACTTACTTAACAACCACACTAAGAATGCCAAAATAATGCCAATAGATTCCAAGGATCGCATATTTGGCCATTGTAATAAATTAGCATTTAAAACATTGCATTTAAACATTGCAAAATAGTGTTGTTTAATATATCAACATTATCTCATCACTAGACAGCACCCAATGAAGCTCAGCCAAAAACCGTAACCCTCAAATAAGCTATTCAAGTTCTATCAAGTATCATCATTAAGTATACTGTGAACTAATCATTAAATATTGCTAGCCTGCCCATTAACCCGACACGGCTATTCGAATAGTTTTACTTGCCAGAGACCAATTTCCACAAGACACGGTTCACACATGTCACCCACGCCCGAAATACCATCAGATACTACAAAGGGGAACCTACAAGACCTTCATTGCAACTGCCACAGAAGACACCCATTGAACCCACCAGTCTCTGTAGGTTATCAGTTCCTAGACAGGGAGATGTCCAACGCCCAAAACAGGATTTATTGCACAACCATGGCGAGTTACACCAGCATAAGATATGGGCTACTGAGACCTAAACTGAGGATTGCCAAAGGAACACAATGAGTATCCTGTTCAGCCTCGAGTGTGGCTAATACCCTACTTCCAGCTATTTGATTGCTTTGAGTTTTTCTGGTGAGATTTCTTGAATATGCCTCAAGTCACTCTGCCTCCCCTTATAACAGAGACAGGCACAAAGGTAAAATCCCAGTTGCGATGCCGACAAGAAATTCCTTCTAGGAAAACAACGATCATTTCCCTAAACATTGTTCCGACTAGACTATATCCTTCTTTCATACAAGTATGAATCCGAGTCCTATTGTATCTTAATTTAAGGTTAGGCCGCATCCTCTATCCGATACCTTAATGCTTCTCATGAGGTACCTAGGACCATGCCCTCCACACATGTGATTTATTGACACGCCACAACACACCTGTGCCCCTGTGAACTTGCTACCTACGATCCAGCGTTGCCATTCTGGCTATGGTAGTACGTATGCTCGCAACCAAAAAGTCCAGCAACATCCAGAATTGTCTAAACCACTAGCAACAATCTCAATTCCTTGTGCTCACAACCCACCATCATCAAGTTTATTAGTCACATTAATTACCACACAAACCAACATCGTGAAAATATAGCCTTATTCATAATTAGCGTAAATGATCCATTAGTTTCCCCACATAAATGCGCGAATTTTCTAAGCAAAGGCTAAGAAAACCTAAATAATCTAGCTAATAATTAATTAAACATCTAGCTAGTCAAT
>RYFJ01003522.1:0-39710 GCA_003991445.1 Oryza meyeriana var. granulata | reverse complement strand
ACCATGCGCCGAAGCCTAAACTTCCACCAGCAAACCTCCACAGGGAGCCCTCTTTCCGCAGAGGGCCCCCTCACTGCGCCACCCTCAGTCACCGGGGGCGAGCCGGACCGTTGCCTATGATCGCTACAGTAGGCCGGACCCACTCCCGCAGCTGCCAAGCTCTGCAGGGTCGGAACGACTGCACCCTCTAGCGTGAGCTCCATCCGCCCCGACAGATCAACCCGGCGCGATGCCTCGCGCTCAACACCGGGCCACAGAAGCTCTTACGCGACCTCCGGCAACGCGAACCGTCGGGACCCGTGGAGGACCCCGTCACTTGCGGTAGCATCACGGCCGCAGACGCCCCAAGCCCCGACCCAGCCTCCAGCCCCCAACCCCCACAGAACCCGTCCATCGCCCGAGCCTTCCCGTACAGCCCTCGTGCCTGCCTCTCCCCACCTCCGGCAGTCGCTTCCGGCCAGTCGCCCAACCATGCCGGGAATACAGTTCTGTCACCCACGCATTCTGCAGATAGACAACCACCGCCATCCAGCAGCCGGATGACATGTACCGAACACTTCCCCGTCGCCCTCCAAGGCCCAGCTCCTCCTGGTGATGACCTCCCGAGGTCCATGCTACTCTGGCAAATCTTTCCACCATTCGTGCAAACTCCAGGGCACCTTTCCCGCTTTACGCCAAAATTTTAAGCCCTGTATCAGATTCGCAAGAGACACTGCAGTCAACAACAGAATTGATCCTAGAAGGCGCCGAATCATGAAGAACCTGAAACCGCACTGGCAGTTAATTACTATGTAATTAAGCAAGGATTTATCTCTTTAGGAAACCTGACCCCGTGTTTAAGTCGGGTCTGTTAACATATTCTTCTGTAATTAGGAAACCTTATATCATGTCCAATAAGGACTCATGTTAACTCGGGTATAAAATACGTATGCCCGGGTGCTGTGTAAATCTATCTACAATCAGATCAAATAAAATTCAGCGCATCGCCACCCCCTTCGACGGTTTCTGCTTCTCGAGCCGGGCTGTATCGTTAAGTTCGACCTCCAGCGAGAGGTAATCGTCTCACCCGGCTACCTATCGGCGTAGGACTCCTCGGTTAGGTTCGACTATTCTAGTCGGTTTATGGTAGTCGGCTTACCACGATATACTTATTTTATCATGGCTACATCAGTCAGTTTGATCTCATAGGTTGATTAGTATATCACATCACGCGTGGCATAGATTGTATCGGCCAACTGGTGTAACTTATCGACAGTTTGTGCTGCATCGTTAGTCCGACCTACTAAGCTGCCCCGATAATTATTCCTGCTAGGCGAAGATATTTCTATGCAAGCGTCTTATCGGAATGTATAGCCAATAAGTTATCTCGTTTTATATCACAATCGCATTAGATTATCGGCTTGTCGAGTCCTGTTATTGTACCAGTCTTGTGCGTTGCAACGGTTGGTCTGATCTACTTATTAGTTGATGATAATAACTTTTACTCTTAGTAAGCCGATGGGTTTTAGGAGATGTTTTATCGATTGCTAGACCGATAATTATCTCTTAAACACAACCGATTATATTGCTCGTTATGCATTTTTTTGCCTGATTATTGTACATCGCTAAGAAGCCCAGCCGATTAGTTCACCTATGCCGATTCGAGCACGAGCACAAATAAGTTCCCGGGCACGGCTCAGGATAAGTTCCCGGGCCGATCAGCAGGCCGAGGACCCGGGCGCGAGCATATCGGCACGAGGACCCGAACGCGAGCACGAGAAAGGGCTCGGGGGTACTGACTCGAGCAGCACCATCGTGGCGAAATCAGTAATGTTTAATCATAATCGGCTGGAGTTATTTAATCTACTTATTTATGCATCCTGCCTATTTGCTTTATAAGTTTACAGCCGATTTCTGGCATCTCTTCAATGATCGGCTAGCTTAATATTTATTTATTATTATTAACATTTATTCGTGCCATCATCGGCTTCAATCGATGTATAAGTGCTACAGCTTTATATCGGCCAAATCGGCCGATGAGACGAGTCCAGATCGGCTTACAGCCGATTGGGCTCATGAATCTGATATTTCTTTCCTTGTCAATTGCAGGGTCAAATTGACTGGCATGCCTACCACGAACCTCAAGAATTTTAGGACCTGCACTGGAGTGAAGCAAATCTCCAGGCCTTCGCGTGTCACCAAGACACCGAGCGGTCCCCGCGTTTTTCGGCGTCAACACCGCGCCGTGGGACCGAAGCGGACCTCCACGCCCTACGTCAGAGTAGGGGCGAGGCGCTAAGCACTTTCTGCAGCGCTTCAGCCAGTGCGCAACACCATCCCTCACATCACCCCTCACACAGTTATCACGCTTTCGCTCGGCATGCGCGACCAGCGCATGCTCGAGAAGTTGGCACACCCGACGTCCAAACTACGGCCGAACTATTCAGTCTTGCCGACCTCTGCGCCCGCAAGAGGAGGCCCAGGCGTGGGAAAAGCTGCGCCCTGAGGCCCCCCCAAGGCCCTGGAGAAGACGGCGAGTCCTCACGTTCCGCATCCCGCCGGACAGGGGGAAGCGCCAAAAGGGCGCGAGGCCGCCGAGAAACTTCATCTTGGCGGCCACGGGTGATCCCCAAGGGTGACGTGCCGCCCGCCGAGACGACAACGCACCAACCCAGAAGGCCGCACGCGCGCCACCACCACGGCTTGTGGGCCGGACATGGTGTTCCGTACACGAAGACGAACCGCCACGACCTCACGGAGTGTCGCGCAACGTTTGGGCTGAGATCGGGGAACACGTAGTAAGGCGCCGGTCCCCAACAGACAACGCCAAAAGCGGCCCTCTCTACTTTGTCAGCGAGGTACTCCACGACGCCAAATCACGCTATCCCCAGGGCAGAAATGCTCTACCGGTTCTCATTTGTCCAGAGCTTCCCACTACTTCCAGGCGCACAAAGGGATCGGTGATCACCTCCTTCCCCCTCGGGCAGATACTGCATAACCGGTGAGGGACGGGTCGCAAACAACCGACTGCCAATTGGGCGGTCGAGCTCGCCGAGTTCAACCTCCATTTCAGGCGCGCCATGCCATTAAAACCAAGTCCTGGCGGATTTCTAGGAATGGACGCCGGGCCCAAGCCGGATCCTGTGCTTGACGTCCGACCCCCGGCCCCGAGCTGGCTCCCAATCTACGCCTTTGCTGGACGATGAACTTGACGGCTCCTGCGCCAGCGGGCCTCTCTCCCTAGCGCCGGAGTCGGTCATCCTCGTTCAACCACCGGGATGAGTTCGGTTCGTCGTCCACCTCAATTCGAGCCACCCCAACAACATGCCAAATACGAGGCCTTCTCGCCGCCTCCCGGGCCGCGATCGCCCTCGGGTGCGACGGTTGTGCGCCCCAAGGCGACTCCCAGCTCTCATCAACCAGGTCCAGGGAGTACCAGACTCTGGACCCCAACTAGCCGCGTATGTGGACGAAGTGCGGAGGCTCGAGCGCCGCTTCGACGACACTCAGGCTGCGCTACGTCCCTTGCAGTCGCAACCTCGCCGCGCGAACTCTTTCAAGGTTGGCTTCCTCACGGGCGCGGGTTCCCTTGGTGTTCCAGGAAGCCCTCAGAAGACCCCTCGCTTCACCCCGGACCTTGGGGACCGCCCCCGAGCCCGGGTCCGAGCCAAATACACGCTCCCTGCCTCAGGATCGCTCCTCGTGGCCGTGTCAGCACGCCTTCTGGATGCAGGAAATCCGGGCCTATCTTACTCCGAGCGCATTTCCCCGAACGATGATGCGGAAGCAGAAGATCGCTCGCTTGTCCAAGCGCTACGTCATGGTAGAAGGGACCGTTCTACCGGCGCGCCAACGGTGTCCTGCTCAAGTGCATCCGCGTGACTCCTGGTGTCGAATCCTCGTCGACATCCACGAAGGGAATGTGGCAGCTCACGCCGCATTTCCAATCCCTGGTCCGTAAGCTTCCGGCAAGAATTATGGCCTACAGCTTTGCAGGACGCGTTCGACCTCGTCCAGCGCTGCCGCACGTGCCAGTTTCACGCCAAACAGAGCCATCAGTCAGCACAAGCACTCCAGGTGATCCCCCTGTCTTGGCCCTTCGCGGTCTGGGGGCTCGATATCCTCGGCCCCTTCCCCCGGGCAGTCGGAGGTTATCGGCATCTGTATGTCACCATCGACAAGTTCACGAAGTGGCCGGAGGCGTTCCCCGTAATCGACATCGACAAGCATTCAGCGCTCAAGTTCATCCAGGGAATCACCAGCCGCTTCGGAATCCCCAACCGCATTATCACCGACAACGGCACGCAGTTTACTAGCGAGCTCTTCGGCGAATACTGCTCCGATGTCGGCATCAAGCTCTGCTTCGCCTCCCCTGCCCACCCTGCCAGCAATGGGCTGGCCGAGCGAGCGAACGCCGAGATCCTGCGCGGCCTAAAGACAAGGTCCTACAACAACCTCGAGAAAACACTAGGCGTCAAGTGGATCGACAAGCTCCCAGCGGTCTTGTGGGCGAATCGTACCACACCAAGCCGGGCGACCGGGGAGACCCCGTTCTTCTTGGTGTACGGGCCGAGCCGTTCTGCCGTCAGAGCTCACCTTTGCTCCCCCCGGGTGCAGCACTACAGCGACGACTCGACCATGACAACATGCAGCACGACAAACTCGACTTCCTGAGGAATGGAGACGCAAGCGCGCTCGCTCCGAGTCGCCCATTACCAGCAGAGCCTTAAGCGTTATCACCAGCGTAAGGTCCGGGCCCGATCACTCTAGGTCGGGGACCTAGTCCTCCGCCGTGTCCTCACACGTGCCGGAAAGAATAAACTTTCCCCCATGTGGGAAGGCCCCTTCCTGGTGATCGGTGTCTCTCGGCCGGGCTCGGTAAGACTGGGCCAGGAAGATGGGACCCCACTTCCCAATCCCTGGAACATCAAGCACCTTCGTAAGTTTTATCCGTAAACATATCCTGTAAGTCATGGGGAGCTCGGGCCAGCGTCGGTTTCCTCCAAAAACTCAACGCTGGCCGGGGGCCCCCATATGTATACACTTTACATAAGCAGCATTTTTAATATCCTTCCAGGCCCCGTCCTTTTCATCTTTTTCCGTGTGTTGCGTTCGTGGCAGTCTCACCCCGTGGAGGCATAATCGGGCCGCGCCCGTGCAGCGGCCGGATTTTGTGCATTATCATCAGTCCCCTACCAACGAGCTACCGTATCCCCTCCTGCTAAACCCTGGACGCTGTCCAAGCCCCAGCTTGCGGTGCCCCGCCTGGTTGGCTTGGGGCTCGGTTTTTTCCGGAGGTAGGGGGTGAAATGCTTATGCGTGATCTTTTCCACCGCACGGTCGCGACCACGAGGACACCTTCGGGAGGTGGTCGATGCCACGATTCGTAGCATGGAGTGGACGAGGGAACGAGCCAAATACTCTCACAATTCATCGTGTGCAGATTAGACCAATTCCCGGCAGGATCAGGCAGCCTCCCACGAGGGGGGAACGGAGTTCGGACCGTCCCCTTGGGAATTGGACAGTCCGATTGCCTACGGTCGGATCGACCTAACCGTCGCCATAAATCGGACCGTCCGCTTGGGAACCAGACCATCGGTTTGCCTACGCTCGGACCATCCCCTCAACAATCGAACAGTTCGGACTGCCCCGATCGAGACTTAACCGCCCCAGGGACCGAATTCCGGGGTGAGAGGGCTGCGCCAGGCCCTAGAGGGGGGGGGGGCTTAAGCGCTGCGAGTGATCACGGCTGACGGCGCTCGGATTCGGACGACACCCGGAGCTCGGCGTTCCCAGGCCCGGAATACCAAAACGAACAACAACAAATATTGAGCCTTCAGGGCATGAAGGCCCGAACAACACAATAAGCAAAGGTACGAAAATATAAACATGATTATATACGTATACAAATATCTCTCTTTGTACAAGACAGGCAAAATCGGAGCACAAGCATGAGCGAGGCCCGGAGATGACGTCGCACGGGGGGAGGTCACCGGTGTACTTCAGACCGGACCCGGGCGGCGTCAGAAGGGGGCGCTCGGGGGCGTGGAGGGCCCCCGGGCCCCGAAGGTGGCCGCGGATGGTGTAAGAAGGAAATTGATGCCTCCCTCGGACTTCTCGTCAGGCATCGGCTCCACAAGGTGCTTGCCGCGGTTGAGGAACCCTGCTGCGGGGCAGCGGCTCGGCCACAGCTTCCTCACGCGCGGCGACCTCACACCCCCGAGACGTGAGCCCGGCCTCTTGGACCCGGATGCGTTCCTCCCGGGAGAACGTTTCCTTTTTTCCGTGCCTCCATCTCGGACCAGGCGTGGGAGGCCTCGTCGACGGCAGATGCTGTGGCGGCCTCCGATCGGACGACGCGCCTCTCTGCTGCCGCGATCTCCGGTTAACGGATGGTCCGATCCCTCGGTGGACGGTCCGAGCGCAGGGGTTCGGACTGTCCGATCCTTAGGCGGATGGTCCGAATCCGGCCCTCCGGTCCCGGGCACATATCCATTCCCGGACAGCACCGCCTTCGCGAGAGTGGTCCGGGGAAGTCATTGCGATTCATTCCATCTTTCGGCTCGGGCCCCCGATTTCCGAGCACATATCCGCCACGTTCATCCCGGGGCCTCCGAGTCCCGGGCCCACATTTGACCCAGGCCAACAAGTTCGGAGTGCGCAGCAAGTCACCAAGCTCCATCACCTCACGGCAAACCAGGTGGGCTCCACGTCCCGCTCGTTTCTTCTAGACATGGCCCTGTTCCTGCCGCGGCGGATCACGGCCGAGCAACAGAGCCAGGGGCCACTGTCGGCGAAACAGGACTGGGGGTCCCACGGATCCCGGGGTCTCATGGGTCTTCTACCACGTCGGCTACTCCGATGCCCACATTCTGCCACAATTGGCGGCCGGCTACGGCCGGCTCTCCCGCTAAGTACCCGGGGCCCGAGCGCTGTCCGGGCCCGGGTGCGCCACCCGTGCCTGGGTGCGTCTTTCCCGGGCCTGGGTGCGCCACCCCGTGCCCGGGTGCGCCTTCCCGGGTGCGTCTTCCTCGGGCTCGTGTTCCGAGGACATTCCCCGGCCCCGGGACCCACACGCACGGTCCCGGGGCGCGTTCCCTGGGAGCGCACCAGCTCCCCAACTACCCGCATTAATGGCGAGACGACGGGGCGCCTCTTGCCTGTCTCCCGACAGAGAGCGGAGCCATACGCTGTCACATCTCCATAATCTGGTCGCCCGCAGCAGCCGAGCGGTAAGACCACCAGACATGCTCTGCCACAGCCGCCCGCGGCAGCCGAGCGGTAAGACGACCGGATGTGCTCTGCACAGCCGCTCGCAGCGGAGCGAGGTGCCGACAAAACATGCAGCACAGACCCTGGCATGGTGACAGCGGACCAGCTCCAGCTGCCCGCAGCAGCCGAGCAAGTGGCGACTAGACGTCCCTCCGGCGCGGCGTGGCAAGCGGCCGCGTGCGTGCGACAGAGACGAATGGTAGCTAGCTTCCTCTATGCATGATTTCCAGGCACTGTGGACTCCCTTTGGCGATAAAAGGTGGATCCATGCCCGGCTGAAAGAAAAGGAAAAAGCTTCAGGATTAGCAGCGACTAAGGGCTCTCTGGCTAGGACCCGCTCTCTAGCTCACACTCTCGCTACTGTTCGTCTTCCTCAGCTCCGGCCGCGAGCCGAGTTCACCTTGTAACACAGCGACCCATATTCATTTCTCCCAGATAGCCAAACACACAGGAGTAGGGTATTACGCCTCCGTGTGGCCCGAACCTGTTTACGCCTCCTGTCTCTTTTTTGTGCCATCGTTGGGATTCGGATGGTCCGATCCTTGAACGGACGGTCCGAACTCCGCTATCTCTCAGCCCGGGCCCCGGCTCCAAGCATTGATTGAACCATTCTTCCACCGGACGGCGCATCGCCTGAGAACCACTCCCCTGGCCGAACCTCAAAGGGGGGTCACCAGACTTCCCGCCGTCGGAGTTTCATCCTTCGACACATATGAAACAAACCGTACAGTCTATCGTCTAAAAAACTATTCAGCCTATCATCATATAGTAGTTGTTTTCAGGGAAAAATAAAAATACTATAGTATTTATTTTCAGGGAAAAATAAAGGAGAATATATCCTATAGATTTAAGCTTTTCGTACGCACACCGTATATCAAATAACAAATATCACAAAAATTTCTAGAAAAATTTGTACATGTACTTTCAATAGTATTACACCTTCAAATTCATTATATTTTAGTTGTAAAAAAATCTAACAGTTTTAAGAGTATAAATTTGAATTTGAAGATAAGACTTTAAATATAGGTATAGTATTATTGGAAGTACATGTATAAATTTTTTTTAGAATTTTTATGATATTTGTTAGTTGTTGTGCACGGGAAAACTTGTCTGTATAGGATTCGTTCCCAAAATAAAGAGCATTTTGTATTGGTCCTTAAAAGTGAAATTCATTCTCTATTTTGCTCTGTAATGTCTCTTCTTCTGAAAGAAAGCATATAATAGCATCTAAAACAGAGTGGTGTCAGTTTTGCAAATATGGATATGAGTAAGCCTGATATCCTCTAGAATATCAGATGGATATCGCGCTTTCAATTCTTGTTTTGATATCCTGATATTCTTATTACTCCATCATATTACTACTATGTATATATCATCATATTTTAGTTATATTAGCAGGCATTTACAATTTCAGTTCAGATTTCTAACCAAATGGGAACCAAACTTTCAGCTTCATTTTGCATGTCTGGAACAGTATACATGGCACTGATGCACCAGAAGACATTCAAGGAGGTACGCCAGTAAATGCAAAAAGAAAATGGAAAGTCAGTTATCTTTGTAACTACAAGATATGATCCACATCAGAATATCCAAAGTTCCAAACTGGTCAAGACATTGGCACTGGGTGAGAAAGCATAGCTTGAGTAGCCCGTGCACAAAATGTGGATACATAGACAAGAGCGTCAGATTTTGGCTCTTTCAATTTGTGAATGAGAAAAAGCCACAGCATGCGCATCAAGATTTGATTGATGGACATCATGTAGGACTGCCCTCGAAAGTGTCAACATAAACACAAGAAAGCCATGTCCTTGATTATTTGCCTTAATTTAAGCAGCAACAGCAGCAGCCTCTGACTTATCAATTCCTTCAATATTGGTTATTCTCAGCTTTGTCAACTCCTTAAAATTGTCAGGGCATAAAGTAACTATGTTACTAAGTAATGCAGGGAATACGATCAATAGTAGCATCTTTTATTTGAAGAACACAAAATAATGAAAACAACTGATATGAAATTACCTGACGATGGCCCTTTGTTCGGCGGTAATTTTTTCTTCTTTTCTTCTTGAATATAATAACTTTTGCATCTAGGGCCTGAAAAACCAACATCAAGAATATTTGAGTCAGAAAATGTGTTATAGTGTCTTGCAAACATGAACAAATTGAACACAAAGCTGGTGAAAGTTCTTTGTTATACAAATGTTTCTTTACACAATAGGACAGATGGATGTCAGGAAAATCCAGAAGTAAAAGTAGCAGAAATTAACCCCCATATGTATTTCATGATATAGCTTATAATCATTTCATTTTAGTTAATTTTGGTAGTTGGAGGGGATCATGTGAAGTAGCAATAGGAATGATGCAGGCCAATAAATTAGTTCATGGTCCTTCAAAAGTAATGAAAAACCATAGTGTCTGCTATCTCATACAAACTATATGTAAAGCAGACTTCCAATATAGCGATCAGAACATGCTCAGCATACATAATGTAGATCTTTAGCATGTTAACATCATCAGTTGATGGTAGCATAACAAAGGAAATTGTAAAAATATGCACCACTTGTTTTTGCGAATTTCTAGCACAATAAATCAAGTAATGTGTAGTCATTTAGTGTGGAGAATCCTACTACAACACACATTTCCAACCTTAATGACAGCATACAATAAAAAAGTACCAAGGGTACCATCAGCCTTTAAATACATAGATCACTTGTATACCTATGCCATGCAAAGACGGTTTCCATGCATATTTATGATTCCTTGATAATATGGATTCAGATAAACAGGAAATCTGCATACATATTGCTGATCGCATTATTTGCAAAAATGCAGATCTAGTACTTAACTGATGTGCTTGCAAACTTGTTTCAACAAAATAAATACTAGCAATCATTTCGATTTGCTTGCAAACTTGTTTCAACAAATAAAGACTAGCAATCATTTCATGAACTAAATGCTAATGCAAAGACTGTCAGACTGAATAACATGCTCCCTGAAACGTGAAATAAATGCTTGCAACAAGTGTCTTCCTTACATGCTCTTCAACGATAGCATGAACAGCAGCATCAGGAAGAATTGGCCTCCCAATGACTGTTTGAGCTTGTGAGCCAAGCATGAGAACTCGATTCAAAATTAACTACACCACGTAACCATGCCAACAACATCAGCAAAACTTTCGATAGAATTGGAAAATATAAGAAGCAAGTAGAGACCACTGGGGCTGGCACTAATGGAAGTGTATTATGATATGAAACTAAGGTGTAGTGACAGAACTAACATTAATGCAACTAAAACAAGTATCCGCTCATTAAGGTTCCACTTAACCCTACACAACAGTTCATGTTTCTAACACGTCCACATACTCTGCAAGCATAAATTGAAATGTTTCTTAATATGAAAGTTCAAAGCTCTCATCATAAATGATACAAAATCCACTAATCAAAAGAGCTAACAGTGGGATCATTGTACCAAGATTAGATCATGCATTGCATACAATTCTACATCTTAACATGTCAAGTGCCTCTATGATCCAGAACTCGAAGTTTCACAACAATAGGTATCATTTATCACCATCACCATATGGGCAAAGACGATAAACCTCTGCACTGAATCATGATCTCATAACCTCAACTATACCGTATCAATTATAAGTTGCGGCTTGCTAGACATCAAGTTATCTAACGCGTCCTTAATCAAAATAAAAGCAAACAGTTGCGTTCAAAGTGCACAATTACCTTATCGTTCACATCGCAAAACTTCAACCTCTCCGTGAAGATTGAATTGCCATTGCTCACCTTAAACTGATGCGAACCAATCTGCAGGAAGAAGCAACCGTATCCAATCACCCACCAGATCCACGCCCAAACGCAAAACGAAAGCTTGGGAACAGATGGAGCTGACCTGGATGACGGCGAAGACGGGCTCGTAGGGCTTGAAGGGCTTCTCGTCGGCCCCGAGAGGTCCCACCACCTTATACCCTATCTCCGCCGCCTCCGCCACCTTCTCCTCCTCCGTCTTCCCGCTGGGAGGCTTCGCCGCCACCGCCTCCTCCTCCCCCCACTCGCCCTCGCTCCCCTCTTCGTCGCAGTGATCGTCATCGTCCCCCTCCTCCTCGTCACCGGAGGATCGGGACGCGAAGTGGCAGCACGAGGGGAAGAGCCGGGGGGAGGCGAGGACGCGGGGGCAGTGCGGCGCGAGCGGCTGGGACAAGGACGTTAGGGTTCGTGCTGCGATAGAGGCCGGCGCCACGGGCTGAGGACTGTGAGCGATGAGGCGGCGCGAGAGGAGGCGGAGGAGGCATCGCCGCATCGCCATGGCTGCGGCGGCGGCGGAGGGAGGCGAAGGGGAGGAAGGGGTAGAAATGGAAATATTCTCTAAAGCAGCGGTTTTGACGAGGGTTTAAGGGGAGGAGGCGCGGAGAGTGACACTGCCAGTGGGCCCTCTTCATTCCGTATCGGGAAGAAACATCAAATCTTCGCGTTCTAGTGGTGAAGCGTAATATGACGGAACATAACGCGTACTCTCCAGGGTTCACGATATATCGTTCGGAATGTCGACCCCATCGAGATGTCAAAACCTAAGAAATTTCAACCAATTTTGGTCGAATGTACAATATCAAAATTAAATTTCTCAAAAGCCATTGGAATTACCCCTCGAGATCGACTTTCAGACCGGTTCAAAATTTTACGATTTTTGGATCCGTTTTTGTCAAGATTGCAAACCCTCAAATCGTCGATTTGAGGCATCCGTTGCCTCCTTTCCGTACGTTTTGTTTCGATAGAAGAATCTTTCATCAGCATACAAGACTGTAAAAATTGCAGAAATTGTACGATCCATATGAAACAAACCGTACAGTCTATCGTCTAAAAAAACTATTCAGCCTATCATCATATAGTAGTTGTTTTCAGGGAAAAATAAAAATACTGTAGTATTTATTTTCAGGGAAAAATAAAGGAGAATATATCCTATAGATTTAAGCTTTTCGTACGCACACCGTATATCAAATAACAAATATCACAAAAATTTCTAGAAAAATTTGTACATGTACTTTCAATAGTATTACACCTTCAAATTCATTTTTTTCGTTGTAAAAAAAATCTAACAGTTTTAAGAGTATAAATTTGAATTTGAAGATATGACTTTATATATAGGTATAGTATTATTGGTAGTACATGTATAATTTTTTAGAATTTTTATGATATTTGTTAGTTGTTGTGCACGGGAAAACTTGTGTGTATAGGATTCGTTCCCAAAATAAAGAGCATTTTGTATTGGTCCTTAAAAGTGAAATTCATTCTCTATTTGTCACTGTTTCTTGTAACATTATCTATGATTAAGACATTAGATAGTAAGTTTTTCAAAAGAAAACATTGATAGTAAGTGTGACACCCGGTGCGCCATTACCAAAATGGCGTCCCTAGTCCATGGATTATTATTCGCTAGAGACGCGCTTTAGTGAATAATAATCCACATCAGAGATAGCAGCAGAATTATAGCTAGAAGATACCACTGTCATTACAGTACTATGCCCCGCAGGGCTGGAATCTTACACAGGGTCCTACATGTCTTCACATTCGTAGCACTTGGACATTATACATACTTCCACACCCTAGGTTTATTGACATAGCTACGGGACTGCTACCCGGCATACATCTACTCATCCCATCCTCCATAATACACATTATAGTCATAGGCATCGTCCCCGGGATGTTCAGCACACCAAGCAGCATAGTACTAGTCCTCCAAACCCTCATTGGTTCCATTGATTTGCCCCGATGAATAGTCCTCTATATAGTTAGTTAATAACAAGGGTGAGTACTAGGTACTCAGCAAGCATCAATAACAGAATGCAAGGCATGTTTATCAAATCATCATCTCTCAAATATAATTTTTCCTAAAATATGGTTCTTGTGAGAAAAGTCCAAGTTTAATTATTTTTTATATAAATCTACTAATCACTTGCATAAAGAGGAGGAATCCCTTTAGGTACCTCTCGCCCGTGCCACGCCCGAGCCCGTGCCCTGGGTGCCCGTGCCCGGGTGCCCTTGGCCGACTACACGCCAAGCCTGCCCTCTTACCTTCTAAAACACTGGACAATACTTAGATTACAGGGTACTTTCTCTTATTTCCGTACGTTACACTCCTTCATCCGGCGCTAATATATGCGCATCAATGCACTTCATCGGCATTGTCTTGGGTTTTTCATCGCCCAAGCTATTACTACATCCCCTATACAGAGTGTAACAACTTGATAAGATACTAAACTCTGCTCGCCTTGCGACGAGGGTATGGTAGATATGGATTCTTACACGACACACTAATACAAGTGAGAATGATTTTAGTCCTTACGTTATAACCATATGTAGAGGGTCCCGCCACCATTCAAATCCCATCCATGGGCACCCTCTACCCTCCTAATATATATGGGAAAATCAGTTGCTCCCTCAACTGATCTCTCCAGTATATATATATTACCTTCCATCTCTATGACTTACTTATTTGAAAAATTCATTTGATGCAAGGTGACAGTAATATAAAACAAAATATTGTTTACGCAAAATAATTCAAATCGCTATGTTCAAAAGTTAGCTTGCCTGGAATCTCGTAGTTGAGATCGAAACTAGCTGGCGCTCCCAACTGACCCGTCTCCGCCTCTAATTCCTTTCCTGCATTCCCACCATATACCACGAGGTTTAATTAAATTTTTATTAATATGAAGACAAACAATCCACAAATAAAATGTGCCCGCCTCTCTGTAGAATTTTTATTATGCCAACTTGCACTTACATAGCTAATAATGGCAAGGATTACCTAAACTATATTTGGGGCTATAGAGCATTGGGTTATCTGTGTAATTTACTAGTGTGCATCAACTAATTAACCTCTCTACTGTTCTCCTTCCTTATCCCATCGTACAGGCACAAGGCAGCTAGCATTTCTCTTCTTCTTCCTCCATTTGTTACAGCTATGGCTCTCTTTCTCCTCTCCCACACTCTAATCCAAAAGCTGTTGCCCCACTGCAGCTGGCGACCTTGGTGCTTGGCACCACCAAGGCTAGCCCTAAGGTAAATGCTACAATTTTTTCCCTTTCTAGTCTCCTCCTTCCAATGCCTCTATTAATACATTCCCCTTCTTTTCTAGCAAGATTTGCATGAAGGCACTAAGAGACTGCTTCCAAGTGCTTGCTTGCTTTATGTGTGATTTACTAAGGGATGGCTATGGTAGCATGAGAAAATCACCTGATCTTTGCCTCTAGTGTACTCTTGCCTGATCCCCCATGAGCTCACAAGCTAGTGAACTCCCACCTGCAGATTCTGCTTTCCACGAACCGGCCGTCCTTCTTGCTGGCTCACCCACTTCCACCTCTTAGCCAAGCTGATGATGGTGCTCTACACCACCATTTTGAGGTTGATTAGCTACAAATCTTGGAATGGTCGGGTAGGGGAGATGAAGATGAAGAGGGATTGGTTTCCTTACCGTGCTAAAAAGGCTGGATGTGGAAGTGAGTATCGTTCCCCTATCTACCACACTTACTCCTGTTATTTCACCTCATTTCTATACCAAGAGTAGATGGAATGGTAGCCCATGCCTCTCCCTGTTGATTCACTATTGGTGTGGGTGTGTGTCACGAATTCACTAGGTGAGAAATTTTTACCCACTCCTTGCACTGTGTTCCGATTGACCACACTTGACCCAAGTAAAGGTGTGGCTCTCTTGCCTGTGTATAATTTGTTGTTGTTGTTTTTTTTTCTAAGAACAATTAAATGTATAACTACATCTCTTTGATTTAATAAAATTTCGGTTTGTTTCATCCTCCCTCTGTTAGAAAAGATTTCGTCCCCGAAATCAAAACTTACTTGAAAAGATTTGGGTAGTTCTCTTGTAAATCCTCCGCTTTTTCCCATGTTGCCTCACGAACTGAATGGTTTTTCCATTGCACCTTGCAAAATTTTATTGTTCTATTCCTTAACTTGCGCTCTTCCACTTCTAATATCTTGGTTGGGCACTCCTCATAGGTTAAATCTGATTGTAGTGGGACATCTAGATTGGTTAGTTGTTCTGACGGTTCTCTAAGACACTTTCTGAGCTGAGATATGTGGAACACATTGTGTATCCTGGACAGTTGCTTGGGTAATTCTAGCTGATAGGCCACTGCCCCTTTCTTCTCTAATATTTTAAAAGGACCCACATATCTTGGACTGAGTTTCCCTTTGACTCCAAACCGACAAATTCCACGCATGGGTGACACTTTCAAATATACAAAATCCCCAGGTGTGAATTCTAGTTCCCGCCGATGCTGATCTGCGTAACTCTTCTGCCTGCTTTGTGCAATTCGGAGACGCTCTTTGATCATTTGAATTCTCTCATCATTCTCTCTAACTATATCAGGACCTATCAATGGCTTCTCACCAACTTCATACCAGCATATAGGAGATCGACACTTCCTACCATACAATGCTTCATATGGAGCCATTTGTATGCTTGCATGGTAACTGTTGTTGTAGGCAAACTCAGCTAAGTGTAGATGGTTGTCCCATGACTCTCCAAAGTTAATCACACATGCCCTCAACATATCCTCAAGAACCTGATTTACTCTCTCGGTTTGACCATCGGTTTGTGCGTGGTAGGCTGTGCTGAAATTTAAATGTGTCCCAAGGACATTCTGAAGGCTCTTCCAAAAGTTTGAGGTGAACACCGAACCACGGTCTGAAGTTATAGTTTTTGGCACACCGTGGAGTGAAACTATCCTTTCCAAGTATAGTTCAGCTAGTCTATCAAAAGAATATCTTTGGTTTGTAGCAATGAAGTGTGCTGATTTGGTGAGTCGGTCTACCACGACCCAAATAGTATCCTTCTTGTGTACTTTCATAGGTAACCCTATAATGAAATCCGTGCATATATCCTCCCATTTCCAATCAGGTGTTTCAAGTGGCTGTAGTAATCCCGCAGGGCGTTGGTGTTCTGCTTTTACCTTTTGGCAGGTGTCACACTTAGCTACATACTCTGCAATTTCCCTCTTCATACGAGCCCACCAAAAGTTTCCTTTCAGGTCCTTGTACATCTTTGTACTCCCTGGATGGATGGTGTATAGGGTATCATGGGCCTCACGTAAAATTATTTCTTTGATTTCTTGATCGTTGGGTACACATATCCTGTTATGATTCCATAGGATTCCTTCGCTGTCCGATCTGAACTGCGAGGACATACCTGCTTGAATCCTTCTCACTTCTTCTCTAATAAAAGCATCAGCTATTTGTCGTTCCTTTATTTGATCCAGTAATGTGGGATGAAATACCATGGTAGCAATGTTAGCTTCTGTTGTACCAATTCTCAACTCTACTTCCATTCTAGCTAAGTCCAGTAGCAACCCTTTTGCATATTCTGTGACCTTTATATGACTGCAATGTGCTTTCCTTCTAAGAGCATCAGCGACCACATTTGCTTTTCCAGGATGATAGTTAATGCTTAGATCATAATCTTTTATGAGTTCAAGCCATCTCCGTTGTCTCATATTGAGTTCCTTTTGTGTAAATATGTACTTAAGACTCTTATGGTCACTGTATACTGTGCACTTAGAACCATATAAGTAGTGCCTCCAAATTTTTAAGGCATGTACCACAGCTCCTAATTCAAGATCATGGGTGGGGTAATTTAACTCATGTGGTTTCAATTGACGAGAAGCATATGCTATTACTTGGTCCTTCTGCATCAATACACATCCTAGGCCAATCATGGAAGCATCACAATACACAACAAATTCCTTACCATTTTCAGGTAAAGCTAATACTGGTGCCGTAGTTAAGCGTTTCTTGAGTTCCTGGAAACTCCTCTCACAAGCCTCTGTCCAAATAAATTTAGCTTCCTTTCTAAGTAGTTTGGTGAGAGGTAAAGCTATCTGAGAGAACCCTTTTATAAATCTACGGTAGTAGCCTGCCATTCCCAAGAAGCTACGTACTTCGGTTGGATTTGTTGGGGGATCCCAAGACATAATTGTTTTGACATTGCTGGGGTTGACTTCGATCCCTCTCCCAGATATTATATGACCAAGAAAGGCTATTTGGTCCAGCCAGAATTCACACTTATTAAATTTTGCATATAATTGGTTTTCCCTTAGGATCTGTAGCACTATCCTCAGATGTTTAGCATGTTCTTCATTGCTCTTCGAATAAATTAGGATATCATCAATAAATACAACCACAAACTTATCTAGATATTTCATAAAGATTTTGTTCATTAGATTCATGAACATGGCTGGTGCATTAGTTAACCCAAAGGGAACCACGGTATACTCACGATGTCCATAACGAGATACAAAGGCAGTTTTCTCAATATCCTCTGCTCTCATTTTCATTTGGTGGTAACCAGACCTTAAATCAATTTTTGAGAAGACACATGCCCCACGAAGCTGGTCAAATAGGTCGTCTATCCTTGGCAAATGGTATTTGTTCTTTATGGTCACACGATTAAGGTCTCGGTAGTCTGTACACAATCTGAGTCCTCCATCCTTTTTCTCTATAAACAATATTGGAGCTCCCCATGGTGATATGCTTTCTCTAATAAAACCTTTTTCTGTTAACTCATTGTTGACGCCGAAAATCGCCGGGTGTGTCAAAAACGTGTTGACGATCTGGTCCGGCGCCTACAGACACGCGAAGGCCTGGGAGATCTGCTTAACTCGAGTGCAGGTCCTAAATCTTGAGGTTCGTAGGCGTGCCAGTCAATTTGACCTGGTAATTGACAAGGAGATAGAAAATATTAAATCCATGAGCCAATCGGCTTGAAGCCGATCTGGACTCGCATCATCGGCCGATGGCCGATACGCACTGTAGCACTTATACATCAACTGGAAGCCGATGATGGCATGAGTAATAATAAAATAAATAAATATTGTGCTAGCCGATCATCGAAGGGATGTTCAAAAGAAATCGGCTATAGACTTGGTAAGATAAGGAAACAGAAAGCATGAGTAAACAGGAAGCATGAGTAAACAGTAAGCCGATGATGGCAGCCGATTATAGTTTAGAGTTACTGGTATCGCTGTGAAGGTGTTGCCCGCACCCGTGCCCGGGCCCTTGCTCACATCGGCTCCCGGGGTCTTCATCTACTGTCCGTACTCGTGCCCGGGACCTTACCTATGCTCGTGCCCGGGAACCCGCTTGTGCTTGCACTTGGATCAGCGATCGGCAGAGTACACCGGTCGGCTAGTCCTCAGCCGATCGTAACAGTAATGTAGGCAAGAAAATATAACAAGGCAAGCAGTATAATCGGCTGTATTTAAAAAAAGATAACTCATCGGCTAAGCGCTCCGATAACAACATCGCATGAGGCCCATCGGCTTACTAAGAATAACGCTATTATTCAGTCTAGTAGATCGGACCCAACTGTTGCAGCACAGACTGGTAATAATAGTGAGATCTCGATAGGCCGATAGATCTAATGCGATCGTGATGTGTATGATAACTTATCGGCTATACACTCTGGTAAGATGCTTGCACGTAAAGTATCAACTTAACAGGAATAACTTATCAGGGTAGCTTAGTAGGTCGGACCTAACCGATGCAGCACAAACTGTTGATAAGCTATACCCGATAAGCCGATACGATCTATGCACGCGTGATGTGATATACCTAATTAACCTATGAGATCAAACTGAACTAATGCAGCCATAGATAAACTAAATATATCGTGGTAAGCCGACTACCATAAACCGACTAGAATATCGGACCTAACCGAGGAAGTCCTAGCCGATAGGTAGCCGGGGTAACGAGACTTACCCTCTCGCAGGAGGTCGGACCTAACCGATGCAGCCCGGCTCGAGAAGCAAGATCCCGTCAGAAGGGTGGCGATGCGCCGAAATTGTATTGATCGAGTGATAATTTACAAGGCACCCGGGCATACGTATATATACCCCGAGTTGACATGAGTCCTTATAGGACACGATACATGATTTCCTATCCATAACAGAAAAACGCTAACTAATCCTGACCGGACACGACGTCAGGTTTCCTAAAGATAAACACTTGCCTAATTGATAGGTACAGTAAATAACTGCCAAGTAACGGTCTTCACGGCTCCTTCCCAATTCCGGTCTCTTTTCCGTCAGTTGACTGCAATCTCTCCTTTGACCGAATCTGATACAGGGCCTTACCAAATTTTGGCGTTAACACATGCCCCCCAATTTCGGAGTTCTTCTATAAGACTTCGAAATTCTTTCATTTCTGGGCCCCCAGATTTCTTCCATACCGAGGCGGCCCAAGATAGCCCACTTGCCATAAATGTTTGAAACAGTGCCAACGGCCTCGATTCCCGCTCGGTTGTCACATCTCTATAAAATGCTTCGTCTCCTTGCCCTTTTTACGCTTTCATATCACCAGAGCACCACCGCTTCATCTTCCAAATCTTCACCAAGCTCTAGCGAACCCAGACGAGTCGTCTCAACCTTCTTCTCCGGCCGTTGATCCCTGCATCTTCTCCCACTCCCGCGATGGCATCGGCATCTGCAGTTCCCGAGGTAATCTTCTCACCCGATTATTTTGCCCCAATCTGCAACCTAGATGAACTCGATCTGCCCTGTTCTTCATCTGTTCTTCGCCGTGTTCTTGTTTACTGTAGCATCTTAGAGACCAGATCTTGATCCCAGCCGCCGATTACCCCAACTTCTTCTATCATGGCCCCATGGGTAGCGAAGATCCCATCGATTTCATATGCGCCGAGACCCAGCGTATCCCTTTCAAGAACTCGGCCATGCGAGTCGGCGACTGGACCAACAGCTTCAGGTCGTGGCCAAGCAAACTGCCTGGGTGGAGAGATTGGTACATCAGGGTGTCTGCTGCAAAGAGGACCTACTGGGAAGAATCTCATATCGGCCATTGCATCAATCTCTCCCTGGCCGATATGGAAAGAAATGAACCTCTGCTCGCATCGGCCTCATACTTCTGGTCCGATGCCCTTAATGCCTTCCTATTCGGGCACGGGCCGATGACCCCCACTTTGCTGGATGTGACCATGCTCACCTTTCTTGACACGACAAGCTACATCGACCCCTTCAAGCTCCGGTTCAAACCCACTCATCGGCTTCAAGCAAAGAACATCGGTGGCTGGTCCAGGTACATATCTCTCCACAATAAGGGAACTGGATCGGTTGATGACCGGGAACACGTTGCTTTTCTGAACCTCTGGCTGGAGCATTTTGTTTTTGGTGGCGCTACCCTTGGTCCGACAATCAACATGCAATGTTTGGCAGAATGCCTGGTTGATCGGAAGCAGATCCCCTTGGGGCAATTCCTCCTTGGTGCCACTTATCAGTTGCTTAACCAAGTGGCAACTAAGTTATCGGCCGGTCAGCCCGTCGGCCACATCGGGGGTCCCTGGTGGTTCGTTCAGCTCTGGCTCAATATCTACACCTCCAAGGCTGTCCCTGGGACTTCTCTCTCCGATCAATCCTTTCCGGCCGATTACACAGAAGACCAAGATCCCGTTCTCCGCCGATGCACTTCTATGGGTGAAGCTGCATCGGCCCTCTCTGGCTGCAAGATGAACCCCGCTGAACTTAGTCAGTGGTTCAAGGGATTTTACTATGGTTTCACCAGGGAGGCCACTCTCTGGTTTGCTTATAATGATGCATCATCATTTGAGATGCCTTCCAATTTTGACCCGCTCAAAGCTCTGGACAATGATGAATCCAAGGCCATCTTCCTATCGGCTATCTCCCCTCGTCTGCTGCCAACTGGCTTCTCCCTGGGCCGAACTCAGCCTTCATATGAGTTTTATCATCCATCGGTCTGCTCTCGCCAACTCAGTCTTGGTCAGCTTCCGATCGGCCTTTTCTTCGCCGACAAACTTCAAGCCCGAGGCACGGTCAGCAGCGCCCTGGAATATGATCGGCTGCGGACTTTGGCAGACCCCCTTCTCCTAGGCGCTGCCACCGAGGTGTATATCTGCACTGCCAACACCAAGCCTTTTGTCCGATGGTGGTCAGAATGGAAAAAACATCTATTTAGCTTAGCGGTCACCTGCTATTGTTCTCGCCTTGACACTGAGTACGTCGAATCTGATGAAGAGGTAACATCCGCAAACCTTAACCATCACTTCCAAGCATTATCTAACTCTCACTTTGCAGGCTGCCAGCGTCGAGCCCCCGAGAACAAGCAACAGCGGTCGGCCGATTCTGTACCAACCTCCATCGGCCACTCCAAACTTAGGGCGCGACGCTCCATCTCCATCGGCTCTTCTTAAGGCGCCTCGGCCGATGGGACAAAAGCGGAAGAAATTAGCACATCGCCCCTCCCTGAAGAAGCAGAAAACCGATGCCGATGTCGTTGCGCCGACGCCACTTCTCCTCAAACACATCAGCTCCCTCATCTCCTCAGGTATGCGCTAAATCTTTATATTTACCACCACCTTCTCATTTATCTTACTAGTTCCCTTGTCAGCTCGATCATCGGCTCCAGGACCTCAACATTCCTCTGACATCCTCCAAGCACCGAGCCGATAGCTTCTCTAGCTGCCCTCTTCAGCACCAAGTCCCCCAGCTGCCGATGAGACTGTTCCCATTCCATCGGTCGACATCGGCCCCCCTGAAGAACAACCTACTCATCTCCCCAAAGCCGACATCACTCGAGCTGCCGATGTCCTCCCTCAGGTAACCTCTTTACGCACATATTCTACTTTCAACTTTTTACTAATCCTTCCACCGATGCCAATCTTGCAGTACCTAGCCGACTTATTTTCCTTTGACATCGGCAAATACCTGGAAGCAGAAGAAGAAACAGCCACTAGCACAGTAACCAAGCTATCCTTTCCAACCGATGTGCGTGATTACTTAACAAATATCCTCAATCGGCTAAAAAACCCAATTGATGCGCTAGCAGAAGACTGTGGGCCAATCCGGGCAAGGCTTGCAGAAATCGAACACTACCTGCCCGAAGAACTCGTCGATGCATTAACCCCCACGGCATACCTGGAGTCTCATAGATTCAAACTCATCAAGCTTAGACAGCGCATAGCCGATCATGCTGACCAACAGAAGATCACCGCAGATATCCAAGCCGATCGGCTGCTAGCTCAGACAGATAAGAAAAGACTTGATGATATGGCTGCTGGCCCCCAAGAGCTCCAATCCAGGCTAGATCAATTGAAGAAGAAGGAAGCCGATTTGCTGGCGGAACTTGAAAAAGTTCGCAAGGATCTTGAATCCACAGAGTCCCAGCTTATCGGATTGCCGCAAGCCATACAAGACCAAGAAGCAAAGGTCGCAGCAATGGTGCGTCAAGTCGTTCATCGGCGCAAAAATTTGAAGATAATCCCAGGCTCCGATGAAGACGACATTTGCGCCATCAATGAGATTGACCAGATCCGCCTGCGTGCGATCGAAACTATCCAAAAATTCTTGTAACTTAACAATTGATGACTTCCTGAAATACGCTGGCTGTACTGTAACATAACATGATCGGCTTTGCTGCCTGTTTCCTTTAACTGCCCCTTAATATCATTTTTGTTTATTTGATCTAAAGGCGATACCAATTGATATCGGCTGTCTTTAGGCGATGCAAAACATCGGCTTTCTGAAAATAAAATCGGCTGCACTTAACCGATTTAAGAGTTGATCCAAACACTAGGGTAGTATTTCTTGAGATATTTCCCGTTAAGTGCGTTAGCAAACTCTGTCCCGTCAAGATCTTCTAATATATAGGCATTACCAGGCACACAACGATTAATAGGGCCCTTCCCAATTAGGTGACCACTTCCCAAATCTGCTATCTCTGGACCCGACCGGCAAAATCAACTTCCATACAAGATCTCCCTCGGCAAACGATTTATTCACCACTTTTTTGTTGTAATGCCGAACTGCCCTAGCCTTGTTTTCCTTAATCCTTTCCAATGCCCTTAACTGATTCTGAGCCAAATCTTCAAGTTCATCTGTCATTAAGTTATAATAATCATCGGCTGTCAACTGATCTTGCAAAGAAATCCTCCTAGAGCCGATGTTAGTCTCCCAAGGTAAAACCGCTTCATGTCCATACACTAACTGATACGGTGGCACCCTAGTAAATCCATGACATGCCATCCGATAGGCCCATAATGAATCGGCTAATGAAGTATGCCATCGCCGCGGCTGCTCATCAATTTTCCACTTAATCAACTTGATCAAACTCTTGTTAGAAGCTTCTGCCTGCCCATTGGCCTGAGCATAATACGGCGACGAATTTAGTAACTTGATTCCCATACTGGCAGCAAACTGTTGAAACTCATCAGACACAAAAATAGACCCCTGATCAGTAGTTATTGTCTGAGGAATCCCAAATCGATAAATTATATGCTCCTTCACAAACTCGATCGCTTCCTTGGATGTAACTTTCTTCAAAGGAATCGCCTCTACCCACTTGGTAAAATAATCTGTTGCCGCCAATATGAACTTATGTCCTTTACTTGATGGAGGAAAAACATGGCCGATCATGTCAATTCCCCATCCTCTGAACGGCCACGGTTTGATGATAGGATTCATAGCCGATGCTGGTGCTCGCTGTATATTTCCAAATTTCTGACAATTTGACATCCTTTATATATCAGAAGCAATCTTCCAGCATTGTTGGCCAAAAATACCCCACTCTTCTCAGCAACCACTTCATCTTATGAGCCGACTAATGAGTCCCACAGATGCCTTCGTGTACCTCGCACATAACCACTTTGGCCTCTTTCAAATTCAAGCACCTAAGTAGATGTAACGCCCTGAAAATCGTCTTAATTAAAAATTATCGTGGGTAAATGGAAGTACAAGAATACACTAGAAAATCTTTGTTTGAGAAAAGAGTTTGAATAAAATTTTGAAATTTCTAATATTAAAAATCCCAAGTTTAAATCTTTAAATAAATACTTGGATGCTTTTATATTCCAGGGGTTTTGTCGGAGTATTTTAAGCGTTTAAGTATTTACAATAATAAATTCTTCGTGTTTCGTGGTGGTATTTACTTCTGGTAAATTCCCCATGATTTAATAAACTCTCTGAAATTTTCTTGGATTTTTCGGAGCTACAGAATTAATTTTAATGCTATAAAGATCACTAAAGTAATTAAATAAATATAAAATAAATTCCTTTTCTTTTCCCCCTGTTCGGGTCGTTTCTGATTCAATCCTTTGAAGTCTCTCCGTTCATTGTGAACTCTGACTCCTTTTCCTCTAGGGTTTTGTGTCGTTCCCAAAACCCTAAAGTCACCTCAAAAACCTAAATTCGGAGTTACCGGATTTATTCATTTTTGAAACTCTAGAACTCTTTTGGACTCCTAATTCGAGATCCTTTGTATTCAAAATATCTACACGTCCCTTTGAGATAAATCCCAGATATTCCCTTAAACTTCTTTTTTTGTCAAAATGAATCCAAATCTCCAATCGTCTGAAATTTCTCCAATTTCCAGTCCCAATAAAATACCCTTGTCAATTCCCTAATCCCAAAATATTTTATTTGGAATATTCCATTTTCCTGTTCCCAGGAAAATATTATAATTTCCCGCATCTCCAAAATATTCACATATTTTGGGAAGTTCAATTATGCTCGAATATTTCGAACTATTGATCTCTGCAAAATAGTTTCCAATTTTATCGGATTCCCGAATTATTCCGAGATCCGATTTCCCCAAATTAATACCCTTTGTTTCCCGAACCTCTTAGAGTATATTCCGTTTCCTAATCTCCTCCAAGTGTTCTCCGAATCCCACAATATATTCCGTCTCCTGGACCCCACTAAATATGCTTTTGTTTTCTAAATTCGTCCAAATACTGTTCGATTCCCAATATATTTATATATGTATGAATGTATATATCCTCAATATTCAGAATAGTCGTTTCATCCTAACACCGCTTGGTCTCCTCTATTCCAAATAAATATTCCGATTTTGAAAATGTCTTGTTAATCCCGAGTTCCAAAAATAGTTCACAAAATCCCTCTCCTTTTTCCCTTTCCTCTTTTATTTTCCCTTTATCCTTTATCCCTTTTCCCTGTTTACCTTCTTCTCCTTGCCTCCTCTTTCTTCTCGTCTCCTTCCTCTGTCTCTCTCTGTGTCCAACCCCGAGCCGCCCGGGCCGAGCCCCTCCTCGGCCGAGCTCCTCCAGGCCCGGCCTGTGCTCGACCTACCGCCGCCGCTCCCGGCCCAGGCCGCCGCCCCGGGACTCCCTGCCCGTGCCCGTGCCCTCTCCCTTGCCGTGCCCGTGCCCTCTCCCTTGCCGTGCCCGTGCCCGTGCCCTCTCGCTCGCCCGTGCCCGCGCCCTCTCCTCGGCCCGGCCTGCGCCCCGGCGCCACGCCTCCCCTCGGCCTGCGCCCGACCTCGGCCCAAGCCAGCCGCCTGGCCCAGGCCAGCGCCTGCGCCTCCTCCCCGCAACGGCCGCCGCCGAATCCGCCGCCAAGTCGCCCCATACATAAAGCCACCGCCTTCCCCTGTGCCCTAGCCGGCTCTGCTCCTCTCCACGCCGCCAGGCCGCCGCCACCACCCCGTCGCGCCGCCCTGCTGTCTCCATCTACCGCCGCCCAGCGCCGCTCTCTCCCGTGCGCCGCTGGTTCGGAAGCCACCGCCGCCGTCTACACCTGCCGCCGCGCCAGCGCCCTGCCTCTGCTGCTTCCGCCGGAGCCGCTGCCCTTTCCGCTCCTAGCGCCGCCGCCTGTGGAAGCCGTCGCCGCCTCTGGAAGACGCTGCCGGTGAGCCTCCAAACCACACCTCCTCCCTCTGCTCGGCAACTCGGCTTCGTCGTCGTCGAACCATCGTCACCGGCCGGTCGCCGCTCTGTTACCGCCGGACGCCGCTTCATCCTTTCGGCGTTGCCGTCTTCGTCATCTATCCCTACCGGAGGACGCCACCAATGTCGCCGCCTCTGCCCCTGCAAGCCGTCGCCGGTGAGCACCCTACCATGCCGCCCTCTGTCTTCCCCCATCTGCTGCCTCAGCCTGCTCCTCCCCTGTGCACCGTGCCGCCGCCTAGCTTCCAGCGCCGTCGCCTGCAAACCCGCCGCCGCTGTCCAGCGCCATCGTCGCCGGGCTATCGTCGTCGCATTCGCCTGCGCCCGCTGGTGAGCTCTAGGCCACTCCCATCTTTTCTATGTTCCCCAGCGCCCTGTTTCTTTCCATAGCCTGCCGTGTCGCCCGTCCCTCGTCAGGTATCGGCTCGCCAACAAATCGTCATCGCTGGTTTGCCGCGCCGTGGTGCCATCAGTTTCACCGTCGCTGTCGCACCCCATCTGTCATGCACCGTCGACCTCCACCACCCGGCGTCGTCGCCTGCCGTCGTCCATCGCTATCATCGGTGATGCGCGTTGCCGCATCGCCGGGGACCGCCAGTCCCCACCCACAGCCGAACGTCGTCGTCGTCTATGTTCTTCACTACCGCCGGTAAGCTCCGGTCGAGGACTCCCCCATCGGCATCTCCTCACCGGAGCCGCCTCCTCCTTCCCCATCCCGTGCCGCGCCGTGGCACTATCATCGTCATCGTCTTCACCATGTCGCGCCACCCCGGAGTCGCTAACCCTGCCACCTAAGTTGTTGTGCCGTCGGATTTTCTTTTAACTGTCAACCAGTGCCATCTCTGCTTTAATCGTCACATCGGCGCCCACATCATCGTCATCTCACCCTGCCAACCCAGCCGGTTCATCACACATCACTCCTCTGGTCCATGGACCCAGGCCCTGTGATCTAGGTCATCGCCAGTGGGCCCCACTTTGTACTGTACACAGCCAAAATAGTCTTTTTAATCCGAAATTCAGAGAATATTCTTGAGAATATTCTTTTCCAATTCTTTTCGGATTCATTCTGAATTCAATCTTCCAAAAGCCATATCTTTTCCATTTGAAGTCCGAATCGACCCGTTTCTTCCTAAATTCATTTAAAATCATAATTTACTTATTTACGTATTTTTATGTACTGTTTATTTGGAGTTTCTTAGGGTTTGTTATCGTTTTGCGTGTAGTCGCGTATATCGTCGTTTCGGAAGACTTCGGAGTCTGCGGAAGAGTTCGTAAGAGTATTTGAAGACTTTTGCGATTGCAAGGCAAGTCACACAACAATCTCCTTGAGCATGTTGATCCCAGTTGTGAAACCTATTTTATTTTAAAGTTATTGCATGAAATATTTTCGAATGACATTATTATGGGTATTTACTTATTATCCAATCTCCATTGATAATTATGGCCATTTTGATGTTGATATCTGTACCTTGATACCCTGGGTAATAATATTGACTAGCTAGATGTTTAATTATTTATCTGGCTAGATTATTTAGGATTTTGCTTAGCCATGCCTAGAAACTATAGTGTCATTTTATGTGGATAATTAATGACTCATTTATGACTAATTATGGATTAATGGCTATATGTTCACGACCGTGAGTCGTGGTTGATTAAGTAACTATGTCAACTAAAACTTGATTGATGGTGGTTGTGAGCACCAGGTTGGGAATGTTGCTAGCGGTGCTCATGACATTTAAGGACTGGTTCGCGGATTACCTATTGCGAAGCAATACTCGTTGCTAACCACAAGCCAGCATGGTAATGGTAGGATCCAATGTGTAGTACGTTCAACCGGGTCCACCATGTGTGTTGTGGCTGTGTCAATAAGACCACCATGGCTGCGTCAATAAGTCCATGTCTTGGGCGTTGGATCGTTTCCCAGACTCAGAACCCGATCAGTTCTGGCCGGAAAACTGGTGGTCCAGCGGGTGGCTTCCTTGTGGCGGATTACATGGAGGTCTTATCACAATCTCTATTCGGTACTTTCGAGTATCGCGACGCATGGGCTGACATATGTTGAGATTGTGTCTTGTGGGTAAATTGGTACATCTCTGGCCAAGAGTAAAAACTATTCGAAATAGCCGTGCTCGCGGTTAATGAGCTGCCTAGCAATGTTTCTGTGATTAGTCCCACACAATTTAATAATGATGAGAAAATGATGGAATATTGATAGCTCCTGGTTGGAGAGATATGGTTTGGGCCTGAACTGCGTTTGAGCGCTGTTCAGTGTTGATTCAATACTTGAATATTAATTAAACTATATTGTTTTCAATGATTTCGAGTGCAAATGTTTTAAATGCGGTTTTATGCAAAATAAGCCATATTATGCCTTTCCTTTGGTATCCTGTTGCATTACATTGCATTCCCTAGTGTGGCTTGTTGAGTACGGTGGTGGTACTCAGTCTTGCATTATTGCAATCTTTAGAGTGAAGCTTTGCGTGGAGGAGAAGATGGTGTTTGGCTATACCCCAGTTTGAGCTGCCTGTGGCTTGTGCTGAAGCTACGCTAGTTGTCGTTCCGCTGCTGTTTTCTTCTGTGTGAGGACTAAGTGCCTCTGTTGTAAGTATTTATCGTTATTTCGTATTTGGTTATGTTTATCAAATTGTCAATTTGTGTACCTCGGCTGATTCCTGGACGAGGATTTATTGCACAAATTAGCTTTGGAAATTCTGGTGAATTTCTGGGCGTGACAGTAGAACTCCTTCAAAAGTCCGATAATATAGTTCCCCATCAAGCAACACATATTTAGTAGCCTTTGTACCGAAATTTTCCATGGAGACCGACCGCGACGGATTTTGCAATAAAATTATCTCCTGTCTCCAGTCATCAGCCTTGTCCTGAACGTCGCTATCGGCTATTTCAACCTCAACCTGTTTATCCAGCCGATAACCAGAAGCAACCTGAAGCAAGATCGTTGGCTTCTAAGTTCTGCTCCCTGGGAATATGATTCATTGATACCATCTTTGAAATCCTTTAACAAATCTTGTACACTATTCATAATATGATCTCAAAACATCATCCCTACACTCATACTCCCCAGACAACTGCCATTGATCACCAATAAGGAATCAACCAACAACCTCTATGATATCGGCTCCTATCTCTCTTAAAAAGTTGAAGCCCTTTCAACACCGCCTCGTAGGTTCCGCTTGATTGTTAGTCCGATAAGGCTTAATTGTAAAAGGAAAACTCAAAAACTTGCCCCCGAGGCGATATAATTAACTAAGCCGATACCAGATCCATGCTTGCAAACCGATCCATCAAAAAACAAAGTCCATGGGACGGTTTCCACATAATTCTCATGAGGCCCCCTGTGCTATACAATGAAATCGGCCACTACCTATCCCTTGATCGCTTTAGCCGATTCATATTTTAAGTCGAACTCTGTCAAAGCAAAAATCCAGTTTACCGACTCGCCCTTTCAAGACTGGAGCCGATAACATATATTTGACCACATCGGCTTTGCAAACCACATGTACACTCAGCCGATAGGATGTAATGCCTTAATTTTGTACACGAGAAATATAAGCACAGGCATAATTTCTCCACCGCAGGATATCTTGTTTCAGCATCCAAAAAAGCCTCCTACTCAGATTAAAACACAACCCGCTCTTTGCCTTCAAATTCTTGAATCAAAACAGATCCGATGGATTTCTCATCGGCTGATAATATAACCTGAACGGCACTCCTCTCTGCGGCGGAATTAAAATTGGTGGGAACTCAGATAACTCTTGATCTCGTCAATTGCCCTTTGCTGTGCCTTCAACTTCAAACAACGGCGTGAAAGATTCAAATCTTCCCTGATAAATTTGATATAATCTCCTCACAAAATTAATCTTGCCGATCAATGACTGCAGCTCTGTCTTATTGCTTGGTGGCTCCGTAATCTTAATAGCTCTGATGCTTCGCTGACTAACTTCAATTCCTCGCTCAAAAAACAACCCCATGAACCCATGAAGCCCCAAAAATTGCCAGCCGATACACCAAAAGCGCACTTATTGGGGATTCATCCTCAGTTCGTATTTCTTGGCCCTCTCCAGCACTCTTCGCAAATCGGCTATATGGCTTTCCTCACTTTTATACTTAACCACCACATCGTCAATGTAGATTTTACTAACACAAGCCGATGAGATCATGAAATATATAATTCATCGCTCTTTGATAAGTCGCACCGCGCACTCTTCAAACCAAAAGTCATTACGACCCACTCATACAACCGATAGCTCCAGGACACCGAAACGCAGTCTTGGTATATCTTCTTCTGCCATAAAAAATCTGATTATACCCTGCATTGCCGTCCAATGAAGCTGATAATCTTGTGTCCCTGATGCGGCATCCACCAATAAATCGGCTATCGGCATCGGTAATTCATCCTTGGGAGTAGCTTTGTTTAGATCCCGGAAGTCAATACATATCCTCAATTTTCCGTTTTTCTTCTCCACCGGGACGATATTAGAAACCCATTCAAACATATCGCATGGTCTAATGAACTTGGCATCATACAGCCTTGTAATTTCGCCTTGATTGGCTCGTATAATTCTGCCTTGAATCTCCTTGGAGCTTGCTTGACTTCGATGGCCGATATCCTGGTTTAATGGGCAGCCGATGTTCAACAAGGGATCGGCTTAATCCTGGCATCTCATGGTACTCCCAGGCGAAACACTCCCGATACTCTTTCAGCAATTTTATCAAATCTTCCCGGAGTTCAGGGCACAATTTCTTTCTTATGTACGTCGGCCTTGGTCTATCTCCTGGTCCAATATCGATCTCTTCCAAATCATCAGCCGACGTAAATCCTTGCCCCAATTTCCCGTTCAAAGTCTTCAATTAGAAACCATCAGAGCAAACAAATTCAGAGCCGACTTGCTGGATCGGCTGTATCCCCTGGCTAGTAACCTTGAGATAGTCTCCTTCCCAAAACTTTCCCAGATAGGCAATCAACACCATCGCTTCCCCAAACCCGGTAGATCGGTCATGCAATGTTTGGTTGACCGATCTGCCAAGACCACTTCGACTTGATCTCCCTACCACTGTATCAGACATTGGATGCATCGTCGAAGGCACGCAACAATTTGCGTGAATCCAATCCCTGCAGAGGAGCAAGCTATACGACCCTTTCCGTCGATAACGAAAAAAAACGTGGTTGGCAATGTCTTGTTTCCCACTGTTAGCTCCACGTTCGACACGCCTTTCGCCTTTGATGAATTCCCCCGAAGTCTTTAAGCACCATATTTGTCTTGATTAGATCTTCGGCGGTCTTCCCCAACTTCCGGAAATGTGGTATGAGGCATGAGATTAACTGCTGCTCCCTCCGTCAACCAGCATCTTTTGTCATCGGCTTCCCATTTACATAGCCCTTGATGTATAATGGCTTTAGTTGCCGATGCTCTGACTCTTTAGGTTTATCAAATGTAGCTTGTCAGGTTGTAGTGTTAACTAAGCGAAAACTTCCTCATCGCCTTCTTCTTTCTGATGGAAGTGCTCTAATACTCCCGAGGCAAAAAGAACACCATATTACTGGAGCCGACTGATCAGCTTCATCGTCCTTTTCTTTACGCGCCATACTTGCTTGGTTTTCTTGTTACGGATGATCGGCTCTTTCCTGAATCTGTCTCCTGTTCTATCTTGCTTGCTCTCCCCGGTGTCGTAAACCGTTGTGCCCTATCATCTATCTGATTCTTCATGAATATGCCACTAAGAGGACACCCACTGAGGATTCTAGACTTGTTTCTCATGTGCTTTCCTCTTTGTCTTCTTCAAAGAACTCTTCTTGGATCGGCCCTAATCGGCTATGAACCGATGCTCTTTTCCCAGAACGGCCGATCTTGGTGAAAACCTCTGCTGCTGATCACGGCGGATCCCCCATACTACTGCACTCGGGGCAATCTTTCTACTGATTGGTAATCTCATCCCTTGATCCCAGCAAAATCGGAAGAATGGCAGTTCAGTGTGGATTATATATTGTTCTGGTTCATCCCTCTGTTCATCGTACCCTTGAGTACTTCTCTATCATGCCCGATGAAGTAATCCTTGATTTATTCTGACGTCTTCCTTCATTGGTTTGAGCCCTTGACGATGACCCCGAATAGACCATGTTCATAGGGAACGGGTGCCCATCTATCTTCATCGGCTTCTTGTCTTCAAACTTGATTCGTCCTTGCTCGACCGCGATTTGAATCTGTTGCCGAAAAGCTTTGCACTCGTTGGTGTGATGCGAACTATCGCATTGTGCCACTTGCCAATATTTCTTCTTCTTCAGTTCTTCGGCTGACGGAATTACATGGTTTGCAGAAGTTGTATCTGCTTTCTCTGCAATAACAGATCGAAGATTTTATCGGCTTTATTGATATCAAAGTCATACCTCTCCTCTTTGCCGATATCTTTGATCCATGGGCATGATACTGGTTTCCTGTTCCTGGCCCACTCCGCCAATCCAACTTCAGCATCGGATTCCTCATCGTCTGAGTCTGATGAATAGACCTGTACTTGAGCAACCCTCCTCAGGTACTTGTCCCTTTTTGCCTCTTGAAATCGGCTTTCATGAGCTGATACCTTCTGTACCAAGTGCGACAGGGATTCAAACTCTTGCGAAGAAAATCTCTCCTTAATCGGCACTAAGAGACCCTGGAAAGCCAGATCAGCCAGATGCCCATCACTCAGGTTCAAACTATAGCACCGGTTTCTGATATCCTGAAATCGCTGAACATATTCCGGTACTGTTTCATCTGGTCGTTGCTTAACCGATGTCAAATCTGACAGTCTCAACTTCATGAATTCCAGCAAAACAAATATTTTATGAAACTGTTTCTCCAGATCGGCCCACCCCGAACAGAATTCGGCCGCTGAGGGTAACGAAGAGAACCATGTAAAAGCCGATTCGGAGAGTGATAAGGGAAAAAACCTACCCTCAGGGCCTCTTCAGCCGATGCCTCCCCGCACTGTGCCAGGAATCGGCGACATGTTCTACTGGTATTAGACGTGTTGTCCTGCCCTGAGAACTTAGAGAAATCCGGACCCTGTATCGGTGTGGTACGGAACCCTGTCAAACCACTCAGATATGCGGTGCCGTTACATGAACGCTTTTCCTTGGGCGTATCCCGAACTGCCTCCCTTTACTATCTCTTCAACCCGTGCCGATAAGTCTTCTTCTCTTACATCTCCTGTTGATACTGTTGATACTGTATCGTGGGGTTGTGTTGCCGATTCTGTCTGCTGATACTCCCTCTGGGTAAGTATTCGATCGGCTCCGCCTGCTGACAATTCTGTTGATATCCTCCATAATAACTAGATCGGTGGTATCCAGCAGGAATATCCTTTTGTCCCCCCCCACCGGTTTCGTCAGTGAACAAGTGTTCCGGTAACATCCTACTGTTTTGTAATTAACTTGATTTGTTCCATCTTTGGCGGCAGGAGAAAAACAGGACCCGAGTTGGTTCTTGGGGCAATCGATCCATCGATAGTCTTTTTGATGAGATTATGCAGTGTGTTACCAAGTACTCCCGACTGATATGATGAGCGCATGGTTGAACAGCCCTCATTGACCATCTCTTGCAAAGGCTAATTGGTGGACTCTCGGTTGTGTGCGGCTCGATTCTCCTACCATACTGCTTTGGAAACTGAGACTTCTGAATCGGCCCTTGCCTTGTATGCTAAGAGATTCTAAGCCACAGCTTTGAAATTTGTTCATAGTCTGCTCAACTTGCTTGTTTTTGTTCTTCAGTTAAATCTTCCATGGTGACCGAAATCACATGTCGTCTTACCTCTTTTCCGGCCATGGAAGTCTTGTTTTGAATTCTTGCGCCGGAAACTTTGGGTTAAACTTCGTGATCCCCAGGGTGCCAAAAAACGTGTTGACGCCGAAAATCACCGTGTGTCAAAAACCGTCTGACGAATACTGGTTCCGCGGCCTACAACCACGCGAAGCCTGGGGAATCTGCTTAACTCCAGTGCAAGGTCCTAAATCTGGAGTTCGTAGGCGTGCCAGTCAATTGACCCTCGTAATTGACAAGGGAGATAGAAAATATTAAATCCATGATCCAATCGGCTTGAAGCCGATCTGGATCGCATCAGCGGCCGTGGACCGGATACGCCACTATAGCACTTATACATCGACTGGAACCGATGATGCATGAGTAATAAAAAAATAAATAAATATGTGCTAGCCGATCATCGAAGGCGATGTTCAAAAGAAACGGCTATAGACTTGGTAAGATAGCAAACATAAAGCATGAGTAAACATGAAGACGATGCGTAAACAGGAAGCCGATGATGGCAGCCCGAATTATGAGTTTAGAGTTACTGGTTATCGCTGTGAAGGTGTTGCTCGCACCCGTGCCCGAGGCCACTTGCTCACATCGGTCTCCCGGGGTCTTCATCTACTGTCCGTACTCGTTGCCCCGGGCCCTTACCTTGCTCGTGCCCGGGAACCTGGTTGTGTTCATTGGACTCACGATCCGGCAGAGACACGTCGCTAGTCCTCAGCCGATCCGTTAACAGTAATGTAGGCAAGAAAATATAAAACAAGGCAAGCAGTTATACGCTGTATTTAAAAAAAGATAACTCATCGGCTAAGCGCCTCCATAACAACATCGCATGAGGCCGCGAGTGCGCGCTTACTAAGAATAAACGCTGATATCAGTTCAGTAGATCGGACCCAACCGTTGCAGCACAGATTGTATATAATAGTGAGATCTCGCTAGCGCAATAGATCTAATGCATCGTTGATGTGTAGATAACTTATCGGCTATCACTCCGATAAGACGCTTGCACGTTAAAGTATCAAACTAACAGGAATAACTTATCGGGCGCTTAGTAGGTCAGACCTAACCGATGAGCACCAAACTATCCGATAAGCTATTCCCGACTAAGCACGATACGATCTAGGCACGCGTACTGGATATACCTAATAACCTATGAGATCAAACTGAACTAATGCATCCATAGAAAACTAAATTATATCGTGCTAAGCCCGACTACCAGTAAACCGACTAGAATATTCAGACCTAACCGCAGGAATCCTAGGCCGATAGGAGCCGGGGGCGTAACGAGACTTACCCTCTCGCAGGAGGTCGACGTGTAACGATGCGAGCCCCCGGCTCGAGAAGCAAGATTCCCGTCAGAAGGGTGGCGATGCCGCCAAAATTGTATTATCGAGTGATAATTTACAAGGCCACCCGGGCAACTATATATACCCCGAGTTGACATGATCCTTATAGACACGCATACAGGATTTCCTATCCATAACAAGAAAGAACGCTAAACTAATCCTGACCGGGACACGAGTCAGGTTCCTAAAGATAAAAAACACTTGCCTAATTAATAGGTACATTAAATAACTGCCAAGTAACGGTCTTCACGGCTCCTTCCAAATTCCGGTCTCTTTTCCGTCAGTTGACTGCAATCGCTCCTTGACCGAATCTATACAGCCTTACCAAATTTTGGCGTTAACACTCATCCAATTGCTTCTTTAACTCCACAACTCTTTGTGACATCCTATTATGGCGTTTTGCTATTGGTGCGTGGCCAGTAACACTCAATGCGTGAATCTAGCCCCTGTTTGGTGGCATGCCAGGTAATTCACTAGGGAAAAATCAAGGAACTCCTGACACAGGTATATCTTTTACTTTCTGTCCCGCTGCATGCTAGCTGTGGTTATGGAGTGTTCTCAAAATGTTGTTCTACTCCAAAGTATGTTATTCTAGAACCATCAGATTTTTTATGGATGCCACATTTCAGGTTCAACAATCTATTGTCACTCCGTTAGCAGCTAGCCAATCCATACCCAAAATTACTTCCCAACCCAAATAATTCTATTGTTACAGATTTGCTAAAAATTGGTAGTATGCTGGATTATATGGGTCCTGATCTTGCAATATGAAGGTACTGCTATTATACCCCCAGGTGTACTAACCATTAATGGTTTTTCTAGTGAATGTGCATGTTAACCCCATCTTAATGACAACTCTTGTAGATAAATGATTGCGTTAGCACAGAATCGCAAAAGTACAGTACCAACGAAAGAGTAAGAAAGTAGTTTACGGTATAAACATCTGGTAGCTTTCCAAGTTGCTCTGCAGTAACATGATTTAATCTTAGCTTGTCCACCTATTGGTCCCCCACGGGTGTTCCCCTACTGCCAGTTGAGGCCCCCTCGTCCAGCTGTGGACGTTGAACCTGAGCTTGTGGGCATGGTAGTGGAACTTGCTGCCACATAGCTGCAGGGCAATCTGCAGGTAAGGGCAATTGAGCTGGTGATGGTCCACTTTTAACCACGTGAAACATGCCACCACTACCTGATCAGACCAATCTCGGTTTAAAATGCTTCCCCACACGTTCCACACTTAGGAACCATAGGTGTTGTAGGCTCCGTTTGAAATTAAGGTCGGGGTGGGTGGCATTTGGTAACGCACCCGCCCTTGCATCATTGAGCGAGGATCCATCCTTGCTTCTTCCTTTTCTTCATTCAGATTAGCCTGCTTCATCTAAAATGATAGGCCTTGTTACTAGTCCTGAAATTCGAATCCCCTGAATGATAGATGCACCTTAATTATATAGTCTAATCCCTTCATGAACTGTACACCTTTTTATTCAGTGTTTACATCTTCTGGGCATATCTCACCAACTCATTAAAATTTGTTCAAGAGTCTGTTACTTTCTTTGCCATCTTTTGCATTAGATTGTCAAATTCTTTTTCTCTTGAGATCGACTTTGCCCTTGTGACATGAGACTTACAAAATTTTCTTTGAACTCCTCCCAGCTGATGGGTGGTTGTTCATCCTGTTATTACGAAAGTTGCTAAACCATGTTGCTTGCTGGTCCATTATTGATGTGCATGCATATCGTTTACTTCTCTTCATCTGTGCAGCCCACAGTCCTAATTTCTTCTCAATTGTTACCGGCCAATCAGCACCTCAAGGGATGTCAACAGCCTTATAAAGGTTGGTGGATTGAGTCTGTAGAAATTCTCCTAAACAACTCCTGCATTAAGTCAGACGTAGTCCATTGGGTGCTAGACTAGCTATCTTAACCACTTCAAGTATACGGTTCTGACTCTCCTAGGATTCCGCCTCCTAGAGCTCTCCATAAAATTTTCAAGAACTGCTAAATCCCCGATCCAATATTTAGCCGCCTGAGCTCGGCACTTCCCATGTTCAGGAAGTTTGAAGCTGTCCTGACCGGGCAGGACACTTTTGATTCTCAGAGGTGGATCTCCCATCAGGTATTTGCATTGGAGCCCAGCCCGAATAACAGATCTTGCTCAGCTAAGCCATGCGATTGTCCATCCTGCATGAATGTAGTTGGAGAGGCCATCAGGATCATGAGAATCCTTTCACTGGTGAACAAATGGCGGGCGCAGCAATTGATCTGCAATCTTAATTGTCTGGGGTCAACTAGGGTTAGCATTTCTAATTATTTACATGAATAGCGTTCGGAGACACAGCATGCTCTCTTCTCTCTCTTTTTTTTCACTCTATAATTATGGTTATGATTATGATATTATTTATTATATGGTCACCCCCTTCTTTTCTTTCTAACCTATCAAATAGGAATCAGAACTCCTCAAATCACACAAACATAGCCTAACTATAGCAGTGCACACACATCAGGTTATGTACAGCCAGGGTACACGGGTTCTAACAATTACACATAGCCACAACTAAGCGATTGCGTCCCCGTCCAATCTAGCACTACATATGACACATAAGGCACATTAACACCCATAAAAAGCATAACTATAAATTATCATTCTTAGTGGCATCACTGTTGTGACTTCTCTGACCCAAAAGTATTAAGGCTACTTCAAACCCAAAAGTCTGATGCAAGATTGCTATTGTCATGACATTTTCTTGCCTAAAGGCCTGAAGGGTATGATCCTGATCCCGCTTGCCACACCATCTCCAAGGCCCTTTGCTGGTCACTGCACCACCAACGTCATGGCTGCCATTGCCGCTCTTTCCAGCATTGCCGCCCCTATGTATGATTCCTATTCCCTGTACCAGTAGTCCAAGTGCACCTGCATACGCCGAGTTAGCCGAATTCTCCATGCTGCCCATGGGCTAACACTCCTGTATGGATGAATAGAGCTAGACTGTGAACATGGTTGTAAGCCATGATTGGGAACTTTGGTTGCTTGCTGTAGGTGGCAAATGGGGGCTTGCCTTACATGGTCAACTTTGTATCTCTTGTGGCATGTTGTTCCAGTTCAGGGCGGGGGTGGTGATGTGGGATGGCTAGTTGTGGCTATAGCTGCTGGTGGTGAAATAATGGGATGTTGCCAGGATCCCTACTGCTTGTCCACTTCTAGTTCTGGGTTCTGGTTCTGGTTCCTCCTCATTGGTTCTTCCCTCTTGTCTTCTCCTTGCTCTAACTTCATCCCATTGATATTATTTGGTATAGTTGCAGATTAAGGACCACATGGCGACCAGAGACTTATACTGCTTCGAGGCAAGCTCTATCATTACTCACTGATTCTTAGGAGCGTTGTTCCCGAATTGTACTGGCCTCCTCTGGGGACCAGTATTGTTTCCTTTTGCAGACATGATATGTCATCTGTCTGCAATATCACCATGTTTAGAGTGATTCTACAGGCTGATGGATCAGCAGTGGTTGGCTGATGAAGATCATATCCCCGTAAGTTTACTCCACTGCATCACCCTGGTGGGATGGTTCTGACCCCTCAAGTCAAATGCTGTAAAATCCCTATAGCCAGGTGGAGCGTATGTGCCCCGAAAATAAAGCTCTTAAAGTGTGATTAGCTTCCTTGGCAACCTCCTGTAAATGCAGGGCTCTCATCGATGGCAGCACCATAGTGGAATGCTCTCTATGGAAGTTGATCTAACGGAATTCCAGTAATGTCACACACACATTTGCCGGCTAACCCATCTTCTGGTATCTCCTCAAAGGAATTCTGAAACAGGCGCACCAAGCCCTTGCATCATTTGCCGTAATAGACATGCGACCACACTCTCCGATGGTGGAATTCTAATTCGGGGACCACTGCAAACATGGATCTAATTAGTATGTGGCCAAGTTCAAGCAGGAAAATAACTACCTATTACCATGACGAGCCAATTTGATAGGTACTTCCCACGATGTACTACCATATACTAGGAAGCTAAAACTAAGGTACCTCCTAAGTTGCGCCAAAAAGAAAATTTAGGACCCACTTCTTTAGCGGTTTCTAACTATTTGCGGGCCCTCGAACCATTCTCTGATACACACCTGTGACGACCCGGTGCGCCATTACCGAAATGGCGTCCCGTTCCATGATTATTATTCGCTAGAAGACGCGCTTTAGTGAATAATAATCCACATCAGAGTAGCAGCAGAATTAAGCTGAGAAAGATACCACTGTCATTACAGTACTATGCCCGCAGGGCATGAATCTTACACAGGTCCTACATGTCTTCACTATATCGTAGCCATTGGGACATTATACAAACTTCCACCACCCCAGGTTTATTGAATAGCTACGGGTGACTGCTACCTGGCATAACATCTACTCATCCCTCCCTCCATTAATACACATAATAGTCAAGGCATCGTCCCCGGTTGTTCAGCACACCCCAACCAGCATAGTAACAGGTCCTCCAAACCCTTCATTGGTTCCCATTGATTTGCCCCCGATGAATAGTCCTCTATATAGTTAGTTAATAACAAGGTGAGTACTAGGTACTACAAGCATCAGAGTAACAGAA
>RYFJ01000645.1:0-131246 GCA_003991445.1 Oryza meyeriana var. granulata | reverse complement strand
GCTTGTCATTTCGTGTCCACAGTCCGCTGAAATTCCTGACTATCTCTGGTTTTTTCGCCGGAATTGGTCATTCCTCGACTTCGTTGTGATGGCTTGCCTGAAGTGCTGTTGCTCCGACTGCCGCCTCTTGAGATTGAGCCAATCGCAACTCTCCTTGTGAGTAAGGCTTGCTGGGAACATCGCCTGCGGAGGGAGAGTTACTCCTGCGCCCTGGCATCTTGCACACCAGTAAGGTATAGTGTTCGGTATCGCCCTGAATTTGGTGGGCATTCAGTCGTCTGAGTATCGCGTGGTTACGCTGTCTTTGAAGTCGTTACCTCAAAGCAGATGTTTCTATGGGAAGTATATCCCGGTGCCGAAGTGGCCGCAGTCTATCTGCCCGAGGGTGTTGAAGATAAGCTAGGAATTATCCATGTGGGAAGGGTGGCCCATACCTCAGGCCAGGCAGCTCTGAACGAAAGGATTTCATCTCACCAGGTCTTGGCGTAAGGATATTGGCGCGCTGCCTCCGTCTATAAGAGCCTTCTTCAACTTGATATTTTCTGTTATGTTGACGAGTGGGTAGCGTCGCTGGGTGGAGACCCAATCGGGGTTTATGCTGCGTCGCATCGAATTGTGATGGGCTGTTTCTGACCACGCAATGATGGGGACAAGCTCTGCCTGTTTAGAGACCGCCATGTTTTGCGTCGCATGCTATTGCTTCTTTCGCTTGGACTCATACGCTGAATGGCCCTCCGAAGATGGTGATTGAGCTTGGCCTAGGGATTCTGGTGAATACTCGGCCGGCTTGAGTTGGCTTGTCTTTGCCTTGTCGGCGCCCAGACGATGAGTCTGCTTCAGAGGCAAATCTTAAGCATAAAGCCAATCCTTACCCCGTGCTTGCCTTTGGATTGAATAGTGCCAGGCCCGTCAACGTTGTCTGTATTTGGATCTTGTCTTGGGGATTCCACCCGAGTGGCTCCACGTTGGCACTTTTGTACTGACTTACTGTTGCGGCTGCCGACTTGTTCTTGTATGGCTGCATTGTTCGCTTTTGCTTTATGGTCTTATTTGCAGCGACCTTCTTTCTTTCTCGTCGAGGGCCTCCTGCGACTGCCCTCGGCGAGTCGGGCATATTTATTCCATATCGAGAGAGCCCTGACAGTGGCGGGGGCTTCCGAGTGAATTCGCGATGAATGGGGCTCCTTTACCCCTTGCAGAAAGGCGTCGGGATGATGACCTCGTCCTTGATCTTGCGGATCTAGTTGTATTCTCGGAGAACCTTTTGATGAATTCGCGTAGGAACCTCGCTCTTCCTCTGTGCGTGCAGCTGATATAGATCGTGCTCGAAGACCGGCCTCGTAGGTCCCTTGAAGTAGCGCCTCACCGCTCACCTGATAAATCTCCCATAGAGCCGATGACTGCCTTGGGAGCCCTGTCGCATGTTCCTCCACTGAGCTCAGCCAGGGCGACCGGAGTAGTTAGCTTCATGGCTTGTGGTCACCTCCGAGCAGCTCGGGACTCGCCTAGAGTAATATACGGTATCCAGCACTCGCTGTTAGTTTTACGTCGTACTTTCTCGATCCCCGGTAGGCTGAACGCCGCAATGGCCAGGTTGACCGTCCTTGTTAGCTCATGGTGTGAAAGCGGAACGCCTTCATCTTCGTGAGTAGCTCTGGCCGATCACGACAGTTAAACCGTCATGATATAAGACCGAAACGTCGGTGCTCATCCTTCACAAGTCGGCGGTGCTCGTCCTCGTTCGGTTGCTTGCACCGTGGCATAATGCTTGTCGAGTCATGTTGTAGCGAACTCGGAGGTCTGGTTGAACCGGCGCTCATATCCTAGTGACGCCGCGCCGATTGTTGGTATGTGGTGTTGGGCCGAGTGATGGTTTGCTGCGGATCCTCATGTAGGCTGACTGAGCCGATCCGACCCGGCGTCAGTGCTTGATGCAGACAGATTGCCGCTGGAGACCTGACCAATTGGTCCGTATAAGTGTTTCGCCCGACTACCTTGCTGTTGACACGGCAGCAGCTGTAAATCATCACCTTGATCTTGTGGGCTATCGTCAGGGTGGCCTAGTGATTAGGCCCTAGCTGGGGAGTGTGTTCTCATGAAGGGTTGCAGGACGCCACAACGTTCTGCTGAGGTTTGTGACGAAGACGTCGTGATCGCTGGACTCTAGTGCGGTGAGGGATCTTGTTGAGCGCGTCTCCCAGCCCTACGTAGCTCACTTCATGTTGAGCCTCTGCGTCGGCTCCTCCTGTTAGCTCCTAGTCGGCCGTCGCTTCCATCTTGCGTCTCCTCTTGTACTCGACGCCTCTGTGAAGGGTTGAAGCCTGCAAGAATTCTCGCGAGGAAGAAGGAGCTCGCGACTGGTGTCCGGAACTGGGCGAGTTTCGTTCGAACACCGACTGTCGACTTAGAGTCGGATCCGAGTTAATTGATTGAGTGAAGGACGACTCCGACCTCCCTAGACCAATCTGGAGTGTCTGAGGCCATGTCCAAAACTGATCAGCAGCCAAAGTCGAGTCTGCGCGTAGGTTAGATCGTAGGATGGTCTCGAGGTACATATAAGGAAATTGAACGAATCTCTCCCCTCCTAGCCGACTCAGCCACTCGATGGTCCTGAGCGCGGAAAGGTTGGAGCCGAAGAGAGGTTCTGTCCCGGACCCGGACCAAGTGGTGGATTGCCGCAGCACGTCGACGAGGGTGCCACACGTCTTGTTGGACCACTGGCTTTGGAGTCAGCTGGTTCCTCGGCCGGTTGGATTGGATCTGTTCAGCCAAGTTGATTGCGCCGAACATGTCGGCGACGAAGTCGAGCTCGAATGAGACTGTATCTCGGAGGGAATTTTCGCCTTCGGACTCCTGGTGTTGGATCATTCGCGTCTATGTAGTGTAGATTTTGCCGAAGCCCCTACCTTAGCACCCAATTGTCGATGTTTTACACTACGCAATATGAGTATATGGCTATTCGGCGGATGGACTCAGTGATTGCAAGGAACACAAGGAGATTTGATACTGGTTTGGCCCTTGATGTAACATTAGGTAATACCCATACGTCGAGTTTCGGTGTTATCTTTGAGGATTTGTTGTTGGTTACCCTCATCTGGGCACCCTCTCCCCTTATACTAGGGGATGGGGACAGGTAGGATCCTAGCCGGATAGGCCAGGGATCTCCTCTTAGAGATACAATTTAACCCGACTAGGACTGATGATCCTTATCTCAAGGTAAGTTATGCTGGTGCTATTTCTTAATACAAGCTAGGGCCATTTCCTCTTCGAAGTGGGCCCATATGCTTGATCGTGAGCACCTGGGCCAGTGGCCATCCAACACTTCCTACCACTGGCGGATTGAATGCTCCAACCTGGTTTTCTGCCTGCAACTAAGGTTGGTCAGAGCACCTAGCCCTAAGGGGTCGGAGCTCCGGTGTCGCAAATCTGTGAGTAATGGCTATAATGATAGCGACAGTGGGTATAAGCCCAAACTCCCTGCCGTAGGTGGGTGCCATGGCCCCGGTACTCATGACAAGCATATGGGCCACTCGATTTAGAGGATGGGCCAGCTATGTACTTAGAAGATGAGCGATAGCATCCGGCAGGACTTTGTCTTGTACAGAAGGAACATACAGTCCTAGTACGATAAGCTTTATCGTCTAAGGGGAGATCCCTGGCCCGCATTCTGGCTGGACTCCTACCTTGTACCCGTCCCCCAGTATATAAGAGGCAGGGCGCCCCTGAGGGCAGTTGATGTTGTTCACCAGAATCACCACCACAATCCTCAAAGGATAACACCACACTGACGTAGGGGTTATTACTCACAATCAAGGCCTGAACCAGTATAAAATCTCCTTGTGTTCCTGTGCACAATCCACGGTATTCCATCGAACGCAGCTAGCCCCATAATTTTATTTGCGGTGTACAACTCGACAGTTGGCACGCCAGTAGGGGCTTCAGGTGCGAACTCTACATCTACAAGCCGATGATCTAGCAACCGGAGTCGACGGCGCAAATTCTCCCCCACGATATAATCTCATTTGGAAGCCTCGGACTTCGTCACGACCAGCATCGGCTAACCTCACCTTGGCCGACTCGGACTCGATCCGATCATAGCCAGGGAACAGCCGACTCCGTGCCAGTTCGGCGCCTACACGATTGCTGCAGCAATTTTCACTGACATGCTACGGCGATATCCGCCAATACGCCGTCCAGGGACAACTCTTTCTTTCGGTGTTTGACCGGATTTGGTTTTGAGCCGATATCGAGAGGCCAAAAAGGAAAAGATCATTCATTTCCTGTTCGGCCCACTCGGCGACGCCGCGGATATCTACAATCTACATCGCGACCGGCAACCCGATCCTCTGGAGTTTGATCGGATACGGCCCGAGCCGCTCGAGATCGGATCTAGGGAGGTCGGAGTTGTAATCACCCCATCGACTATTCGACTACGACTCTCAGTCGGACTACGACTTCCCAGTCGGATTCCGACTCTCAGTCGGACAGCAGTTCGACAAGCTTCTTCCACCCATGAGAATCTTCATGGCATCCAAGGACTTCTCCTACCCAGGAATCACAACCGACTAGCGAGCGGCAGAGGAGGACACACGCCGACTGCGAGAGCAACAAGAGGAGAACGCAAGACGCCGGCATGAGCCCTAGCGCATGGCTGGGCGGATTGCTCTCAGCAACAATCCTCCAAACCTTCGGTCACACCGACGATCAGTCTTTCATTACTCTCTAATAGAACATCGTGGCCGCTGCGACTCTACTGGATACACTCCAGTTCGGCCATGATCACTAGCGCCACCCCGACGATCGCAAGGATAAAGCCATGCTTACCGCTGCTGCATTTGTTAGCGCAGCCCAACAGTCGGTGATACCATCATATACCGACCAACCCGGTCGACATCCCAACCGGCAGTCTCATCACCGCCTTCCGAAAGGAGTCAAAGACACCTCGTTCATCGACAAAATTCACTCGGAAGTCCTCCAACTCTGTCAAGGCTTTTATTCAACATGGTGAAAGTACGCCGACTGGGGCGGCTGACGTCTCTGGGCTAAGGCCCTCGATGACAAGAAGGCACGCCTGACTAAAAGAAGGGGGAACGCACCAACGAAGCCACGGGTCCCGACTAAAGTCGGGAGTCGAACACAAGCAGTCGGACGGCTTCATTGTGGCAATCGGTCACAACCGTCTTCGACTTTTCAACAACTGAAGATTATCGGACAACAAGCGAACAGCTCGGGGCTCAAAAGCCCAACGCGAAGGATGCATCCCCCACTTCCAATACTTGAATAGCTAAGTAGCTTCCTGATAAATATTCCTTCACCGGCTTTGCCATTGCTGCGCCGGCTTACACCTAATAGCGTGCACGAAGCTGCACTTTTTTCTGTTTTTTTTCTCTTAATGATTACAAAGTACTCGAGTAGCATAAATTCCGATCCGTGAAACTTTGGCTCCATGAAAGACGAACTCAAGTCACCCCAAAACGGGTGTCTGGAAGAGCCATGAGCCAACTCGCGCCGACCGCTAGGGGGCTATGATTAGTCGGGGGCAGAGTGCTTAAACGTAAGGGCTTCAATCAACTAACTCGGAGAATTAATCAGTAAGAGGAAGAACCGTATTTACAATATATTGTAAAATACATTTTATTCGGATGACTTGTTCATTCATCATCAGATGCTACTCATCCGGGTATCTTTATAGCGGCAGGGCCAGCTCCGGATACGCGTGACAGGCACTCAGGGCTGCGAGCCTATCTCCTCATGCTTAGGGGCTGGACGAAGTCTGCCAAAGATACACTCGGGATGCTCCACGAGGGCTACTGACCGAGTACTTGCACCAGTCGGGAGTCTCTTCCCGGCTACGCTCCATGCGAGCTGATAATGACCCTCCGGCGCCAGTCGGGGCTGTGTGTACTTCGGCTAAGTAGGGTATGCCCATGAGGGTCGCCAGCCGAATCCTACGCTAATGCTAGGTTCGGGTGCCTTATTTGGTCACAACTCTGTCAGGTTAGGTACGCCCATGAGGGTCGCCAAGCCCGAATCTATGCTAATGCAAAGTTCGGGGTACCTAGCTTGGCTCATACTTTTCTGTTGGGTAGGGTTGAACCTATGCCCGATGAGGGTCGCCAGCCCTAAATCCGTATACTAATGCAAGGTTCGGATACCTACTCGGCTCTCTGAATATCATAGAGAAGACTGTATTACATTGTCAAAGCGCTCCGGCAGTTCTCATGCACTGTGTCACACTTGAGGGGGCAAGAGATCCTGCAACCATATCTTCAGGCTTATGTGGCAACCAGGTTGCATCCAGGTAAGCCGGAAAGGCTTGCAAATAAGGATTTCTCTGGCTGATTGCGGTTAACCGACACCAAAACTCATCCTGACATGCGATGGATGATACTTCTATAGAGCTATGCTGGGTAGGTCGGTTCAGACCGGCTTATTTGGTAGTAGCACCAAGATATGAGTTCCCCTACGGTAACATGCTCCATGTGGGCCGCCGCAGGCTGAGTTAAATTATAGCGCTGGTGCTACAAAGGAGCCGCCATGAGGTAAAATAGATATGCTTCATAAGAGCCTTATTGCTAACATATATGTTTGGGTATCTGTTTTATCCACTAGGTCTCGAGGATATATCCTTACATGGATCACAAGCTGGTCTTCATTAAAATTGGGGATGCAGGTATCTTTCTTGAGTACCACCGTGACCACGTCGTGGATTTATTTTCATAAAGTGGTACTCGGCCTACATGCGTGGCCCATCAGTTGCCATGAGCAACATCATTCCAGCCGATATGACGCTGAAGAGTCTAACTCTTGAGTAGTGCACTACTCGAGAGAGACTATAAATTTCTCATTCCCGCTGACATGATGCGGAGGAGTCTAGTTTCTGGGTGGGACGCCACTCGGGAAAGACTATAAACCCCTTTTTTCCAGCTGACATGAAGCTGAAGAGTCCTATATACGAGTGCACCCTACTCGGCAGACTATAAACCCCTATCCCGACTGACATGAAGTTGAAGAGTCCTACATATGAGTAGTTCCCTACTCGGCAAGATTATAAACCATATTCCGGTTGACATGATACCGAAGAGTCTCATATACCAGTAATATACTACTCGGGAAAGACTACAAGGTTAAAGATCTTTGACTTTATGTTTAATTGTTTTCACAATTAAGCACAAAGTCGGGGGCTACACCTAATAGGTACGCCTATTCGGCGCACACTACTCATACATCTACATGAAGCCCTTCATAGCCTCGCTACCAGCTGACATGAAGCAGGACTCAGAGAAGAAGCACTCGGACAAAGAGTACTCGGGAGCAATGCACTCGGGAAAACTTCACCACGGAGGATGAGCACTCGGCATCAGCTGTGACTCAACTATGAAGGTCTCGGGGGCTACTATGGGTGCCATGGGCCCCGGGTACCTCATGACAAGCATATGGGCCACTCGGATAGAGGATGGGCCGAGTCTTGTAATTAGAGATAGGATAGCATCCAGCAGACTTTGCCTTGTACAGTAAGGAACATACAGTCCTAGTCGGATAAGCTTTATCTCTAAGGGGAGATCCCTTGGCCGCATCTGGCTAGGACTCCTACCTTGTAACCCTGTCCCCTAGTATATAAGGGGAGGCAGGGCACCCCCTGAGGGCAGGTTGAGTTGGTTCACCAGAATCACCACCACAAATCCTCAAAGGAATAACACCACAACTGGACGTAGGGTATTACCTCACATCAAGGGCCTGAACCAGTATAAAATCTCCTTGTGTTCCTTTGCAATCCATCGAGTTTCCATCCGCCGACTAGCCCCATATATTTATTGCCGGTGTAAAACATAGACACTTAGTTTCTAGCCATTGGTTGGCCATTCCACTTTTGTTTTTTTGTCTTCTAGCTTCTCCTAAGACTGTTTGACCTTTCCCACCTAGTTCTAGGGCCTCCTTGGTGATTCTTGTGAGGATCTACTGTGGTTTTTGAGGGAAATTTCTTGAGAGAGGGCTAGGAGGATCTTGTGCACTTGAGGATGGACGTGGAGCTGCTGTTTGGAGCTTATTAGTCTTGAAGGGTGACCTCCTAGACGGTTAGGAGTTGCTCGCGAGCTTCCTCAAGTTGTGGATTGTCCTGGGCAAGTTTGTGAAGGTGTACCTCGCCTCCAAAAGGAAAAGAGGTAACTTTGAATGGATACCAAGTTGATTCATAGTTGCTTGGTGAGGCAAGGGGTTAATCGAGACCCGGCTCTCCGGAGCTCCTCAACGGAGACGTAGGATCTTTATGATCCATACTTCGATTAAAAATCTCTTGTGTCATCTCTTGCTTGTCCCTTTATTGTGTTTCATTCATCTCTATTTTTGCCTCTTGCCTCATTTTACTTGCTTAGAATAGGGGTGTTTCCTATTAATTTATCTCTGCTTGAAGTGGCTTGTGAGAGCCCACTTCAGCAGGTCGGAGACTCCAGGGTTCTTGGCCGAACCATCCGACCAGTTCTCTCAACCAACCTAAGAAAGCCGGTCGGAGGGTCCTACCCCTGAGGTCGGAGGCTCTGGCCAGTATTTAACCGTTGCATTTGAAGAATTTTCAGGAACACCTATTCACCCCCCCCCCCTCCTCCCTCTAGGCAACATCTACATTCTTTCAAAACGAACTCAAGTCACCCAAAACGCTTGTCTAGGAAAGAGCCATGAGCCGACTCCCAGTGCTCAGGGGCTATGATTAGTCAGGTAGAGTGTTTAACCATAAGGGGTCAACTATTCGAGAAAATTAAAATCAATAAGAGGATGAACACATACTTACATATATTTAAAATTTCTTCGGGTGATTGTTTTCTACATCAGATGCTACTTATCCGATATGTTTATAATGCAGGGCTCAAATCCAGATACGCATAACAGGAACTCATGGCTAGGAGCCTATCTCCTACGCTCGAGGGCTAGACTAGTTTGCCAAGATACACTTGGAGTGCGACGCTTCAAGAATCACTCGATACGCTCCATGAGAGCCACTAGCCGAGTACTCGTGCCAATCGAAACTCAGATGATACCTTTACCTTGGTACGCCTCATGTGGGCCAACAACCGACCTCCAACACTGGTCGGGGCTCGGGTATTACTCTACGGGGTAGGGTACACCCCATGAGGGTCATCAGTCGAATCCTATGCTAATGTGAGGTTTAGGTACCTTATTTGGCCACAACTTTGCTAGATAGGGTACGCCTCATGAGGGTTGCCAGTCGAATCTCTTGCTAATGCGAGGTTTAGGTACCTTATTAGGCCACAATTTTGCCAGGTTGGGTATGCCCTATGAGGGTCGCTAGCCGCATCCTGTGCTAGCGCAGCATTTGGGTACCTATTTGGCCAAAACAAGGAAAGAGCCACTACTAGAGCTCTCAGTCAAGCAAAAGCTAGAACCCGTACAGTTGGAGGTTGCATCAAACCTGGAACCTACAAAGGTGCTCATTATTTTCCAAGACTGGAGGACCCCAATCATTCGATTCTTACTAGAAGACAAACTCCCTGAAGATTGCAACAAAGCCGAGCGGGTTAGGCGATAGAGCAAAAACTTTATCGTAATCGGAGAAGACCTATATCATTGAAGTGCATCCGGAGTTCTCATGCGCTATGTCACATCTAAAGAGGGTAAGCAAATTCTACAACCTATCCACTCGGACATCTATGGCAACCATGCTACATTCAGAACGTTAGTCGGAAAGGCTTATAGACAAGGATTCTTCTAGCAGACTACGGTCACTAATGCTGAAGCACTCATCCGGTCATGCAAGAGATGTTAATTTTTTACTTGGGGAACACATTTACTAGCACAAAACTTGCAGACTATTCCAATTTCGTGGCTCTTTATAGTCGGCGCACTCGACATGGTTGGGCCGAAGGTGCTAGGAGGGTTTACACATCATTTCGTCATGGTGGACAAGTTCACAAAGTGGATTGGGGCTAGACCTATTGCTACAATAACTGCGGCCAGAGCGAAAGACTTTATACTAAGTATATTCTGCCAATGGAGTTTCCAATCGCAACTTTATGGACAACCACTCAGTTCTCGGGCGGCATATTTAAGGATTTCCACGATCACTTCGGCATCAAAATCTACTACGCTTCGGTGGCACACCCCAGAGTAATGGGCAGGTTGAGCAATGATCAAAATCTCCAAATTTTATGAGCTAAGCTAGGTATGTTGGTTTGGGCCGACTTATTTAGTAGTGGGCTAAAGATATGAATTCTTAAAAAGCATGCCCTATTGGGTCACTCGCTAGTCGTGTTAAAATCGTGATGCAGGTGCTATTTTAAAAGAACCGATTAAATAGTCAGATACACTTTATGCTAAGCCTATAGCCGGGTGTATATATTCGGGTATCTTGATTATTTTCAGCTATTAAAAATATATCCTTATAAGTACACCACATCACACATTGGGCTTGGTCCATAGTGATAAACGGCTTACATGCTTAGCCAAATTGCCATGAACAAATTCTAGTCAATAATTGGCTGAAGAATCCAATTTCTAAGAAACATATCACTTGGTAAAGATTTAAAGGTTAAAAATTTTTGACCTTATATTTAATTATTTCCCAATTAAGCATAAAATTAGAGGCTACACCTAATAGATGCGCCTATTTGGCGGACACTATTTATTTATTTCTATAAAGCCCTTCGTAGCCTCATTGCTAGTTGACATGAAGCAGAACTCGGGAGGAGAAGCACTTGGACAAAGATTACTCGGGAGCAAGGCACTCGGGGTTTCTTCACCGTGGAGGATGAGCACTCGGCACAAGCTGTAACTCAACTATGAAGGACTCAGGGGCTACTGTGGAGGCCATGGACCCCGGGTATCTCAAGAAAGGCAATTATGCCCACTCGGACAAAGGGTATGCTGGCCCAATATAATTAGGGATAGAGTAGAACTCAGTTTTATATAACCTTGCATGACACGGAAAGGGATATAATTCTAGCCGAACTCTCTATGTACCGATAAGGAATACTCTGGGTCCTATCCGATTGGGTTTTCTATCCTGTAATCCTCACCTCTCCGGTATATAAGGAGAGGTAGGAAGCCCCTTAGGGCATCGACATAGCATACAGAATCTCACCATAGAATATAGTTGTCGGAGAATGGACCTCCAACCGCGGGGAGTCTGGGAACCCCCCTTTGAGGTTCGGCCAGGGGAGTTGTTCACAGGACGGCTTGCGGCGTCGGAGGGAATGGCACGCAAGGGAGACAGGAGGAGTAGACAAGTTCGGGCCACGCGGAGGCGTAATACCCTACTCCTATGTGTGTTTCTCTGTGGGAGATGAATGTGAGTTGCTTACAAGGAGTCCTTCTGCCTGGGAAGCTCTACCGGAAGCCCGGCTCCTCCCAGACTCAGAAGCTAGGACTTGAAGAAGAAGAAGCCTCACTCAAGCTGTGGCTGAAGACCTAGACCTCCAGAAGCTGTCTAGCCCAGCCGACCTCTCCTTGCTGTAGGCTCGGATCCTCCTTTTATCGATCAAAGGGGAGTCCACAGTGCCCAGTACATGGAGAGAGATTTTAGGTATGCTACGTCTTGTCGAGCATGTCCGCGCCCGGCCGCCTGCTGAGATGCGCGTCGCCTCCCTCGGCGGCTGCGGTTGGCTGGACGATGAAGATGCTGTCGGCTCCGCCAGTCTGGTCGTCGCCTCCCTCGGCCGCTATCAAGGCGCACGCCGTCGCTGCCAGGCCCTAGAAAACCGAAGCGCTCTGACTGCCTTGGGCGCAAGCCGACAGGGGGTCATAATGACGGTGCACACACGTCCGACCAGGAGACAGGCGGGAGGCGCACCGTCGCCTCACCATTAATGTGGGTAGCTGGGGAGCTGATCCGCTCAAGCCAGCCTCGTGCCCGGGGCGGAGAGCCCACCGAGCCCTCCGCGCGCACGAGGCACCGGGACTGTGGGTCCCGGGCCCGGGGGCAGATACCCGGGGATGGTGCACCCGGGCCCGGGCAGTGCCCAGGCCCCAGGCACTCAACGGGGTAACCAGTAGCAGTCGGCCGCCACCTGTGCAGAATATGGGCCCCGGAGGAGCTGATGTGGCCGAAGATCCACGCGTCTCTGGAGAATGTGGGACCCCCATTCCCGTTTCGCCGACAGTGGCCCCTGGGCCTGTTGCTCGACCGGGACTTAATCCGGGCAGGAACAGGACCATGTCTCGGGGAAACAAAAGGGCGCGAGGCCCACCAGGTTTTAACAGAAAATGAGACGAGGCTGCCATAATCACCCGGGATGGGACGAGACGAGAGGAGAGTTTCCACTTTTGGCCTGCAAATCGAGGGCCGTAATGGGGGACTCGAAGTGGCGCTCCACAGGTTCTCCGAGGCTATAAGCAGCAGCGGGCAGCAGCTGGCTTCCCCTATTGCCAAGTTCGAATCGCTGCCGCTCCTGTTGCTCTTTGCGTCCAGAGCCCAGGTCTCCCGTTCGCACGCACTTCTCCTTGCTTTCTTCTTCCTTCAACCACTCTCGCTGCGGCATTCACGATGCCACGCGCCGGCCACAGGGTAAGGCCGCTGGACGGCGGGGCGATCCCGCCGTCGCGCGTGAACGACGACGCCGGGGCGGAGCGGGTGAAGAGGATGATGCCGGCCGCTACACGGTCGAGGGCGGCGATCGAGGTGCGCCCCGGCGAGTCGAAGCCGGCGCCGAAGGAGCCCAATGAAGCAGTGTACTTCATTGATTACGCGGTCACCGGGTTAGTCCCGCCGTTCTCTGACTTCTTCCTCCAGGTGCTGGAGACGTATCAGGTGCAGATGCTGCACTTGACCCCCAATGCCGTGATGGTGTTGGGGGTTTTCGCACACTTGTGCGAGATGTTTGTGGGCATCATGCCCTCGGTGGACCTCTTCCAGCGCTACTTCACCATGAAGAGCGCATTGAAGAATAAGGCCACCGATCTGCTGGAGCAGGTAGGCTGTGTGTACTTCCACGGCCGCCCCGGTGTCGAGTTTATCCCGATGGCGCTGAAGAACAAATGGGATTTGTGGCGCTACAACTGGGTCTACATCGGCGTCGATGCCAACGACCGGCTCCGGCTCCCGGCCGAGGCGGCCCAGAAGGTGAAGAGCTGGACCGAGTCACCGTTGGAAGACGCGCAGTTAGCGCCAGTGTTGGCGCGCATCACTGGCTTGGTGACGGCCGGGCTGAATGCGTATATGATCATCGGCGATTTCCTCAGCCGGCGACTGGCGCCGCTCAACAGGAGGTCTCGGGCCTGTTGGCTATACACCAGGCCCAAGGACATCACCAGGACCCACCCCGACGACCTGAGCGAGGTGGCGATGGGCCTACTGATGGCATCGGCGCTGGAAGGAGAGGGCGCGGCAGACCGCGCGCTTCCGGGCGGCGTGACGCCGCTTTGCACTAACCACGGGCAGGCGAAGATCCAGAAGGATCTCCCGCGATTCGACGCCGTGGGCATCGTTGTCTCGCAGGTCACCCCCAAGATCGTCGAGGTACTCGACGCCTTGGAGGGAGAAGATGTGCCGGCCGAAGAGCCAGTATTGTCGAAGAAGGAGGGGAAGCGGCCGGCGGGGTCTGATTCAGGACTCGCGGCGACCAAAAAGGTGAAGACCGTCGCCCCGGTGGCCGTTGTCCCGGCCGCTACCTCCCCGAGCCGCGCGGACCCTGGGCGGACCGGGACCACTGTGGCGGTCACTGCTTGTGTGGTGCCAACAGGCGCCGCCCGGGTCCTGTCCCCATAGCCAGGGGTGGCTTCCCGGGCCCCCGGGACCGGGCCAGAGGTGGTCCCAGACGTGGGGGGCAGCAAGACCCCCAGGGGCACGGGGGGCGACGTTGAGTCGGCATCGGAAGCGCCAGAAGCTCCGGCCAGCATCGCCGCCCCGGGCGTGTTGCTAGGGAAGATAGGATCCCGCGGCGGCAGCCGGCCACTTTTGAGGCCCAAGTCATGGAGCTTCAAGGGGCCCCAGGCTACGTAAGCGCTTCGATCCCATCCGGTTCTTCTCGCTAGCACATTTCCTCTTGTGTTTCTCGACCTAGCTCTTATCTGTCTGGTTTCGGCCTTTATAGGAAGAGCCAGGGGCCGACGATGGCGCCGCCAGCCCCGGCCGTAGGCGGTACTGGGGACGCGCCGATGGCGCCGCCGCATCCCGCCATGCCCCCGCCACCGCCGAGCGCGGTGGTGAATATGGTGGCCGCGGCAGCCGCGCCGGAGCGAGCCCCCGCGGAGCCGACTGAAGTCCCTGCTGCGGAGGGAGAAGGGGATGCCAGGGCCCAGCCGTGTCCCGCGAGGGGGCCCTGGTCCTTTTTGCTGCCCAGCGACCAGGCGTGGGGCGCAGACGCGAGACGCTGCCCACCGCGCTGGGGCAGCTGGTGATCGCCGCCGGCGAAGTACAGGTGGCAGCCCGTCGGGAGCAGCGCGAGTCCGCCCGGGTCCGGGCGGAACTCGAGAGCGGGCAAGCAGCGATCGCGGTGGCGATGGAGGGGCTCACCGCCCGTATGGTCACCACCAAAATCTTTGTGGCGACCCGCCGGCAGGAGGTCGAGGCGGCGGAGGGGCGCATCGCCCAACTAGAGGCCGCCACCAAGCTTGCCGCCGACGAGGCCTCCCGTGCCCGGTCCGAGATGGAGGCGCGGGAGAAGGAGATGTCCTCCCGGGAGGACCGTCTCCGCGGCAAAGAGGCCGGTCTCGTGGCCCAGGAGCGTGAGATCAGCACGCAGGAGGAAGCCGCGGTGATCAACGAGGAGGCCGCCAAGCTTTCCAGCGCTATGGCCCAGGATGGCATGAGCCGCCTCCTGAGCAAGGAGAAGAGGCTGGTGTCCTGGGAAGAAGACCTCGAAGAGCGGGAGGCCGACCACCGACGCGAGGCAGAGCAGGCGAAGATGCTGGCCGCCGACGTGGACGCCAAAGCCGAGGCTCTCGGGACACGAGAGGTGACCCTGGAGGAGAAGGAGAACTCTCTGGCCCAGCGGGAGGCGGCGGTGAAGGCTGCCGAGGCCCGGCAGGCGGAGATGGAGGCCTCCCGGAAACGCGCGGCCGACCTTGAGGCCGTGACGCGTGGGGCCGCCGTGCAGGCGGCGTCAAGCGGCTCCCCGTCATCGGCAAACTCGGCTAGCTCAGCCGAGAAGCTGGCCAGGGCGGAGAAGCGGCTGACATTGGCACAAAATAGCCTCGCCCTCCGGAAGGACCTCGACAGCGAGATCGCTGCCTGCCTGGGGCGGTATGGCTCCAGGCTCCGGGGTGTCTCAAGTGCATTGGCATCCAGGCACCTCCGCGGAAGCCCGGGGGGCCCACCGGGGTCGGTCAGGAGCTGGTGGAGTATGGCGACTTGCTGTACACGCTGGACTTGCTCCCCCAGCGGATTCATGAGGTCCTGGAGAAGGAGGGAACAGAGCTCACCACGCAGGTGGCGGAGTACGTCCTCGGGTGCTACCGGGCGCGGGACGCGGAGTTCTCCCTGGCCCCGGTGCTGGAGGGATTCCCCGCCGAAAGGGAAGAAGAGGCTCGGAAGGCCGTGGCTGACGCCGCTGCGACAGTGGCCAGGTTCTTCGACTGGGGGGAGAATCTCGAGGATCCGGGGACCGACGAATCCGACGAATAGGCCGGGCCCTTTCCAACGCCTCCCGGGGTCCTGTCCAAGGACGATGAGTGATCTCCCCCCCGCGCGACGACGTCTCCGGTCCTCCGCGCATGCTTGCGCGTTGATTTCACCTATCTTGTACAAAGAAAAAACATTCGTACGTGTATATAACTCTGTTTGTGTTTTCGTACCTTTGCCTATTGTACTGGAAGTTGCTTATATTCGGGGCCCCGCATCCCGGGGGCGCGGTGCTTGTAGTTGTCGTGGTGTTTTTCTTTTTCTTTCTGATTCCCTGGGCCCGGGAATGCCGAGTACCCGGCGCCATCTAGCTCCGAGCGCCACCAACCGTGAACGGTCGTAGCACCTCAGTCCCTCTTCCGTGGCCTAAGGTAGCTGCCTGCCCCGAGAGCTCGGTCCCCGAGGGGCAGCGAATGTGATAGTCGCTCGGCCTGGGGGCCGGCCCGGGGACTCGGTCCCGGGAGACGCGAGGAACTGGGCGCGAGTCTCGTGGAGAGGTAAAGTCCGTTGGTTCGACCCCTTCCGTGCCCCCGGGCACCGTTGGCCTAGGGAGCGCAGCGAGGCCACGGGAACAGACTGCTAGAAGGGAGAAAACACGAAAAAATGCCCCGCGTGGGTTAGGTATGGCCGTAGCGCTAAGCTCATGCCCCTTGGCTCGCCGGGAGCCTCTCGGGGATCGACCTCGACCGTGCCCGGGGGCACTGGACAGTGAAGCACCCGGCGCCTTGGCGGTGGTCAGGGTGGAGATGGCCAGGCCGGGCACCGCTGCCCGCCCCGGGAATCTAGGCTGGCACGACGGGGGGCACCGCCCGAGACCCCGGGGCATCGACAGTGTCCGGGGCGCGGTCCACGTCCCGGCCATCAGGCCTCAGCAACCGGGGCAGCACTAACCCAGCGGCCCACGCGCGCGGCTTCGGCAAATTCCGCTTTGCCCCTGGGGCCGAGGAGAGCGAAACACGTGGCCATACAAACGGGGAAGGGATAGGAATTCGAGCGAAGTTTAAAGTTCAATAAGACTACGTATCTGGATGTTGAAAAGAGTGGTGCGGCTGCGCGAGCACGACCTCGGGGCCAGGAGCGCTGCCAGCCCTTGGGCCGAGAATTGCGCCAGAAATGAATCTGGGATGGGGCCAGGCTGGGCCCGAGGACCGTCCGGGCCCGGAAACGCCTTCCCGGGCGCATTCACCTTAGGCCCCGGGTCCCGGGGACGTTCCCGGTCCTGGGGCACGTAACCGGGGTGCTGACCCGAGCACCCTGCTTAAGCCTGTCGAGGATGGATCTGATCTGCACACGATGAACTGTGAGAGTACTCGGCTCGTCCCTTTGTCCATTCCATGCTACGAACCGTGGGGTCTGCCACTTCCTAAGGGCCTCTTCGCGGTCACGACCATGTGGGGGAAAGGATTGCGCACAAGTATTTTGTCCCCGAGCGGCAGAAAAACCGAACCCGAAGCCAACCAGGTGGGACACCACAAGCCTGCAGGGGCCCGGGCGCCGCGCAGATGGGCGCACCCGCGGCCCCGGGGCTTGGACAATGTCCGGGGTTAGCAGGAGGGGACACGGCAGCCCGCTAGTAGAGAACCAATAATTATGCGCAAAACCCAGCCACCGCACAGGCGCGGCCTGATTATGCCCCCAGGGGGAGACCGCCGCGGACGCAACACACAGAAAAGTACAAAGGGCACGAGAACGGAGAGGATAATGAAAAGCTATATATGAAGGCCGATACATATGGGGGCCCCCGGCCAGTGCCGAGATTGGGAGAAAACCGGCGCTGGCCCGAGCATCCCGTAACTTACAGGATACGTTTATGGACAAAATTTGCGAAGATGCTCGATATTCCAGGGATTGGGAAGCGGGGTCCCATCCTCTTGGCCTAGTCTTACCGAGCCCGGTCGGGAGACGCCGATCACCAGGAAGGGGCCTTCCCACATAGGGGAAAGTTTATTCTTTCCGGCACGTGTGAGGACACGGCGGAGGACCAAGTCCCCGACCTAGAGTGATCGGGCCCGAACCTTACGCTGATGGTAGCGCTTAAGGCTCTGCTGGTACCGAGCGACGCGGAGCGAGGCGCGCCGCCTTCGTTCCACGAGGAAGTCATGCTGCAAGGCGTCGTGGTCGAGGCTGTCGTGCTGCAAGGCGTCGTGGTCGAGGCCGTCGCCATAGCGTTGTACCCAGGGAGAGCCGAAGGTAAGTTCTGACGGCAGGACAGCTTCGGCTCCGTACACCAAGAAGAACAGGGTCTCCCCGGTCGCCCGGTTTGGCATGGTGCGATTTGCCCATAGGACCGCCGGAAGCTCGTCGATCCACTTGACACCATGCTTCTTGAGGTCATTGTAGGATCTTGTCTTGAGGCCCCGCAGGATCTCAGCGTTCACCCGCTCAGCCTGCCCATTGCTAGTAGGGTGGGCAGGAGAGGCGAAGCAGAGCCTGATGCCGACATCGGAGCAGTATTCGCCCAAGAGCTCGTTCGTGAACTGCGTGCCATTGTCGGTGATGATACGGTTGGGGATCCCGAAGCGGCAGGTGATTCCCCGAATAAACTTGAGCACCGAATGCTTGTCGATGTTGATTACAGGGAATGCCTCCGGCCACTTGGTAAATTTGTCGATGGCTACATATAGATGTTGATAGCCTCCGAGTGCCCGGGGAAAAGGGCCGAGGATATCGAGTCCCCAAACCGCCAAGGGCCAGGACAGGGGGATCACCTGGAGTGCCTGCGCCGGCAGGTGGCTTTGCCGGGCATGGAACTGGCAAGCATGGCAACGCTGGACGAGGTCGAACGCGTCTTGCAAAGCCGTGGGCCAATAAAATCCTTGCCGGAAAGCCTTACCGACCAGGGATCGGAATGCGGCGTGACTGCCACATTCCCCATCATGAATATCGGCGAGGATCTCGATGCCAGAATCGCGCGGGATGCACTTGAGTAGGACGCCGTTGGCGCCACGCCGGTAGAGGTCCCCATCTACCATGACATAGCGCCTAGACACGCGCGCCACCCTTTCGGCTTCCGCGTCATCTTCGAGGAGATGCGCTCGGAGAAGATATGCCCGGATCTTGCCCATCCAGGAAGACGCACTGGGTCCTGCCGCAAGGACCAAGTCCTGGGACAGGGCGTGCGTGTCCGTCTCGGGCCCAGGCTCAGGGGTGGCCGCCAAAATGCCGGACGAGGCTGCCGAGGGGGCCTCGAGTGCTTCCTGGAAAACTCCCGGGGGGACCGGTGCCCACGAGGACGCCAGTCTTGAGAGCTCGTTGGCGGCGAGGTTGCGACAGCGAGGGACGTGGCGAAGCCTGAGGTCGTTGAAACGGCGCTCAAGCCTCCGCACTTCATCCACATACGCGGCCAATTCAGGGTCCAGGGTTTGGTACTCCCGGGACACCTGGTTGATGATGAGCTCGGAGTCACCCTGCACGCACAACCGTCGCACCCCGAGGGCTATCGCTGCCCGGAGGCCGGCGAGAAGGCCCTCGTACTCGGCCATGTTGTTGGTGGCTCCAAAGTTGAGGTGGACGACGAAGCGGAACTCATCCTCGGCAGGAGATACGAGGATGACCCCGGCTCCGGCACTGGGGCGAGAAGCCTGTCTGGCGCAGGAGCCGTCAAAGTTCATCGTCCAGTGGAGGCGCAGATCGGGTGCCAGCTCGGGGACTGGGAATCCAGCGTCCAGCACAGGATCTGGCTCGGGCCCCGGCGTCCACTCCACCAGAAAATCCGCCAGGACTTGGCTTTTGATGGCGTGGCGCGCTTGAAAATGGAGGTCGAACTCAGCGAGCTCGACCGCCCATTTGGCAACATGGCCCGTTCCCTCCCGGTTATGCAATATCTGCCCGAGGGGGAAGGACGTGACCACGGATACCTTGTGTGCCTGGAAGTAGTGGCGAAGCTTCCTAGACGCGATGAGGACCGCGTAGAGCATCTTTTGCGCCTGGGGATAGCGCGATTTGGCATCGCGGAGTACCTCGCTGACGAAGTACACCGGCTTCTGCTACGTGCCCCCTGGTCCCGGCCTGACAGGGGCCGGGGGCACGGGCTCACCTCCCCCGGGATGGAGCATGCTCTCGTGGCCGGGGACAGGTACGGGCCCGGGGCCCGGTTTGGAATGTGGTTAGTATGTGCCCGGGAACCGGGGGCTCGGGCTGGGATATGGTTTACATGTGCCCGGGGTCCAGGGGCCCGGGCTAGGATATGAAATGAATCGGGACGACTTCCCCAAACCCGCTCTCGCCAAGACGATGTTGTCCGGGTAATCGCGCCTCGTCTGGTCGTGAAGATGCTGAAGTTGTACCGGGTGCCGCGTTCCTAGGCCCGCCCTCGCCTTGGCGAGGCTGCCCTGGTTCGGGCTCCCCGAAGTTGGGCCCGGGAGATGGGTCCCAGGCCGTGCGTTTGTCGGGTGAGGGGCGCTCGACGACGAGCGCCGCGCTCACCACTTGCGGGGTTGCCGCTATGTAGAGCAACAAAGGCTCGTCTTGTGCCGGTGCCACGAGGACAGGGGGCGTAGTTAGGTACCTCTTGAGCTCGTCGAGGGCTTGATTGGCCTCATCCGTCCAAGTGAACTGCCCGGTCTTCTTGAGAAGTTTGAAGAGGGGGAGTGCACGTTCCCCTAGCCTGGAGATGAAGCAACCTAACGCGGCCACGCACCCGGTCAGCTTCTGGGCCTCCCGGAGCCGCGCCGGGGGGCGCATGCAGTCGATGGCCTCTATCTTTTCCGGGTTCGCCTCGATGCCACGGCTGGACACGAGGAACCCGAGGAGCTTGCCGGCCGGGACCCTGAAGACGCACTTGTCCGGGTTTAGCTTCATCCTCGTGGACCGAAGGTTGCTGAACGTCTCAGCCAAGTCGTGGAGCAAAGTGGGGCGGGCATGCGACTTCAGCACCAAATCATCGACGTAGGCCTCCATGTTGCGACCTAGCTGCGATTCAAACATTATACGGACAGCGCGCTGAAATGTGGAACAAGCATTCTTTAACCCAAAAGGCATGCAAACATAACAATAAGCCCCCTGAGGGGTAATGAAAGAAGTTTTTTCTTCATCCTCCTCCGCCATCCAGATCTGATGATAACCTGAGTAAGCATCTAGAAAACACAAAAGGTCGCACCCTGCAGTGGAGTCGACTATCTGGTCTATGCGAGGCAGAGGGAATGGATCCTTAGGGCAAGCCTTATTGAGGCCGGTGTAGTCTATGCACATGCGCAGCCTTCCGTTGGACTTGGGGACGACGACCGCTGTGGGCACCCCAGAAGTGCATTATGAAGAGTAACTATTACGGCAACGCGAACTATCTAGATGGATGGGGTCTCAAATAAAACCCGAATAAATGCGGTAACCATCCATCCTCATCGCAGACTTGCCATAATCTTTACCCACTCACAATACAAATCCAAAATGCCGAGAAATGTACAAAAGAGATAATCATAAGGATAGCTTGCCAGTCCTCCCCATCATACGCCCGTCAAACCACTCGATGGTGGCGACCAAACACGATACGTACCCCAGAGGACTCGAACCACAATAGCTATCCCCCAACCATCTCAATTATACACAACTCATACTCATGTTCAGCTAGTCCCCAGGAAAGCGACTAGCCTCACACTTTCATCACAAGCAATTGATAAACAACACAAGTACTCAAAAAAAAGGATAGACAAGTAGCAGGGTTATAGATTCTACATAGAGGGTTCACACCCTAATTCATCACAAAGTGACACAAAAGATTTGCAGCGGAATATAAACACAAAAGATAAGAACCAGTGGTGCCAAACCCATGCACAGGGCAACCGACTGGGGATAGAGCTCAACTCAAACTACTAATTATCCTCACCATCCCCGGTGGGATAATAGTAGAGCACACCATCATCGTCGATATCCTCACCTGAAAAGATGCAACGTGAGTACGAATGGTACTCGCAAGACTTACACAATATTCATAGTACAAAGGAGAAATGCTGGTCTCTACATCAAGGAAAAAGGCTATATTGATTTGATTTTGCACAAAGCTGATTTTATTGAGCAAGTAATACTTGAAACTATAAGCATTTTGTGAAATAACACAATCTGAAATTTTAAGATAGCAAGTATATGGTTCTGAAAATGGAATATAAATGAGCATAAATCATGCTTTAAGCATCATCCATGGGCCACCCTTGCCCAAACAATTGTGCTACACTAGCACACCATTTTTCATGACTAAAGCCAAGTCATATTTAACATTAAAAATCCCTTATATAAACCCATCCATCCATGACTATCCTAAGTCATGGTATAACCACATAACCCAAGTTGGATGCTAACATGACTAACTAACACATCAAGCGTTCGTCCTGTAACCGTGGACACGGCTATTCGAATAGTTCTTACTCTGATCAGAGGTGTACATCTTTACCCACACGATGTGATAGAAGCCAAACGGCTACACTCTAGTTTGGTTCGTACCTGCCGGTACCCACACTCTACACCTTGAGTGCGGACTAGAGGTCACAACAGAACCTTTTGCACGCTTAGCCCCAACCACCTAAACCACGTCTGGGCCCCCGACGACTTAGTCGTGCGTGTGTGATGACTAAGGCGGGCTTACCGTCGTGGGAGGCACCTCCGGCCACAGCCAGGCGCGCTCGAGGTCCTCCAACGGAAATCCCTCCTCACGACTGACGGACGGGCGTAGATGGCCACAGCCTCCCGTGCTACTGAGTTAAGCCGTCCCACTCCCGGCGTGTGGAAGTACATAGGGTGCTTGAATAGACGTCAACATGTTCGGTCCTTAACGACCCAGACGGAGCTACGTGCATCGGGGAAACACCATCCCTTCATCGCCCTATCATCCGCCCAAGTCAAACATATTCTCAATTATACATTAGAAGTGATTCTTTTCAGATTTTAACCCATCCATTCGCCTTAAACTAGTTTTGAACCGATAGCTCCATCTATCGGACCTTTCTAAGTCTAGAAATAAGCATGGCTAAGCATTCGGTAAAATGAAGGTATCCCAAAGTCCTTAACCAGGGGTGACAATGTATAAACATGGCATCAATAAACAAGGAATGGAAATGCATACAATTAGGTAATATTAACTCTACCCATTTTCCCCATTTTGAACAGACTGAAGCATGCATATAGATATTGTTTTCACAAACAAATCAATTTATTGAAAACATAGGTTCAATATGCTTAGACGCTTGCCTTGCTGCAGCGATGAGTCACACTCAAGCTCTGGGTTAATCTCCACGTACTCCGTATCCTCAGAATCTATCGATAAGAAGCAATATGCAAATAAGAAGCAATAAACATGTCTATGCAACATGATTAATTAATTATGAGATAAATACAGTAGGTATAGCATGTCCTAACAAGATTTTAGGAGAAATAACCAAGTCATTTGCATCCCTGGATTGGGAGATACAAAAATGACAAGGTAGAAGGGCTGAAAACGGCAAAAGCCGAAACTATAGGAAAACTCTAAGTGAAAAAATAAGTGCTTGACTTCTCTGGTAGGATTTTATGAGTGTGAGCATTTTTATGTGAAAATACATATCTTCCTGGTTCCGACAAAATTTGGTTTACTGAAATCCGATTTAAAATGATTTAGATATGAATTTTACAAGTTTAACAAAAAGAAAGGTTAGAAAATTACTTAGGGCTATTTTAGTAGGTATTTTCATCAAATAAAAATTTTCCACAGTAAGTTTACAATTTTCTGAGTTTAACAGAAGTGGTTTCACATTTTTAGCAAATAGGATGAATTTTATGGGAATATTTCAAGTTATTAAGCCCAAAATAAGTCAATTTTGCTTCATATTATTTTATGGATATTTTCTGTACAGAAGTTGTCCTATTTTATTTTACAGTAATAAAGTTCACAAATTTACAGAGCTAACAAAATTGGTTTCACTCAATTTGGAGTCAAAATGGAGAAGTTATGGATTTGCAAAGTTTAGCCATTTTTCTGTTGTAAGATAAATCTTTTAATTACTTTTCCTATTTCTTCTTCCTTTCTTCTTTTCTGATTTCCCTGGCAGCCCAGGCCCGCAGGCCAGCGAGGCAAAGCAGAGCAGGGCGCGGGCATGAGGGCGCGGGCACGAGGGCACGGGCGCGAGGGCGCGGGCGCATGGATCGGACCGTCCGTTCCCGGAGTGTATGGTCCGGCCTGGCAAACAGAGAAGGACGCGGGCAGACAGAGCCGGCGAGCTTCTCGGCGGCGGTGACGGCGAACGGCGGCTCGGCTGTGGTCGGGCCCAAAACAGAAAAGGTAGAGGAGTTCACGGCGGAGCTAAGGGTGGTCTTCTTGACACCTCGGGTGACTGGAATATCGCCGGCGGCGAGCTCTAGCGGCGGAGTGGTTCGGGTTGGCTAGGCCGACTCGGCTAGGGGCGGTTTCAGGCCAAAACAAAGCATGCCTTAGCGTCTAAAGGGTACCAAGATGCTCACTGAAGGTTGTGCTGGTCTCGGTGAAACGGAAACAGCAACGGCGACGGCGAACTTGGCCCGGCGGCGGCGAAAATCTTCGGCTCCACGACGGTAGCTCACTTCAGTTGGCCTGCGGCTAGGACACGGTGTCTAACAGGTTAGAAACTTCCTGAGGACGGCTACGGTGCAAAGAATCGAAGCGGGGCTCACCACAGAGGACGAATCGGCGGTGGCGGCGGATTGACCGGAGGGGAAGAAGACGATGTCGATCTCTCGGTATACTGTGTCGCGGTTCGATTGGTCGAGGCCAGCATCTCCTGGGAGTGAGGCGACACTGAAGGCGAGGTGGTCCGGTCAGACTTGCTCCGAGGCGGCCGGAAACGGCGAGGCAACGCCGGCGGCGGCGCAGCAGAGCAGAGAGCGAAACACGACGGCCTCGACCGGCGATCCTAGGGCAACCAAGCACAAAAATGGAACGGTCAGAAGGTATAGATCATGTTCCCGAAGCTTAGAAAGGGTGGAGCTCACTGGAGCAACCTCGAGCTCAACCGAACACCTTCAGCAGAGGGAAGGATAAGCTTGACGGCGGTGATCTTTGGGGATTCTGTGGATTTCTCCGGTGGGAGCGTGAAGAGGAAGGGTGAGAGGTTCTACTGGCGGAGTTTGAGTCGAAATGGTCGATGCTCCATGGAGGAGCTCATCTAAGTCACTCTGTGTGTGCTGTGGGAGAGGAGAATGAGAGGAAGACACGTCTGCCATGCAATGCTGAGTCGTCTCCACTACTACAGTGTTCAGGGTGGGTCCCACATGTCAGGCAACAATGTTCTACTCATATTTAGCTAGATTTACTCTATGCCTTGTGGGTCCTTGGAGTTAATTCCTATGGAAAAGAGAGGGGTGTGGGTAGGAATGGGGTGAAACTCACTGTCCCAAGATTGGCAGAGGCTTACAGGTGGGCCAGGGTGTTGTGGGTCCCACTGGTCAGTGAAAGATGAGAGGAGAAAACTCCAGAAACTAAGTCTTGCTAGCTGTCAAGCAGGCAGTCTTTACACTACTGTTTCACTAGATTAATGAGGAGCATAAATTGTGGGAAAATTAATGGAGGTAGAAGAAGATGTGTTTAACATGCTGACCAAATTTCATGGTTAGAAGTGTTCTGGTTTGCCTTTGGTGAAAATGCAAAGTAGGCACACTGATCCAGTTTTGCTGCAGTTTCACTTGTTTCTCCAGTGCCTTGATCTTGTCATTTTATGTGTTTTCTTTGGGAGATAAATTAATCCAAAATTCCTGATGATAGGGTTCATGTTGGCACACACTTTGGCAAAAGGGCTCTGTCTAATTAGTCTTCATTTTCATGTGGTGAATTTTAGAAGTAAACTAATTTATTTCAGCTAGCTTCCTAGCTCTGCTGATTTGAGGGATTTCGTTGAAGTATTTATTGAAGTGATAAAATTATGTAAAATTTACAGGGGCTTACTCACATCACCTGACATGTTTAGGAATTTTTGTAGGATTTTTAGATATATAGAACTTGGGAAGTGACAACTAGCACAAAGCAAAGGATTAGCTAGGGCTTAACACTAATTACCCTAATTTAGATTTAGGGCTGTGACAACCGGATTGGCCAACCACTCCGGGTGGACAACCTCGCAGATGAAGCCGGCAGCGAGAAGCTTGTCGATCTCCTCGCGGATGAAGGCTTGGCGCTCCGAGGCTTGCCATTGTACCTTCTGCCGCATCGGGCGCGAGCCCGCGCGGATGGCTAAGCGGTGCTCAATCACCCCCCTGGGGACCCCGGGCATGTCCGACGGTTGCCAGGCGAAAACATCGGAGTTAGCCCGAAGGAAGGTGATGAGCGTGCTTTCCTATTTGTCGTCTAGCAAACCGCCAATTTTGACGGTCCGAGAGGGGTCATCGTCGAGGACGACCTCCTTGACCAGCTCCGCGTCGGTGGCGACGATGCGCGGCTTGGGGGCACGGGGAAGCGAGGGCCCGCGCCGCCCGCCACACCGGGAGCTGCAGGGGTGATGTCGGCCGCGCGCTGCTCGGCGCACGAGAGGACGGCCTTCACGTCCCCGAGGACTGTGATCGGGCCCGAGGGGCCCGGGAGCTTCATTGTTAGGTACGCATAGTGCGTAACCGCCATGAACTTCACCAACGCGGGGTGCCCGAGGACCGCGTTGTAGGGAAGGTTGCACTCGGCGACATCGAAGACGATGCGCTCGGTGCAAAAGTTGCCGTGGTCACCAAAGGTGACGGGCAACGAGACCTGGCCAAGAGGCCAAGTGAGGCCCTTCGTAATCCCAATGATGGGCAACGAGGGCACAAGGTTCATCCCCGGGGCCTTGATCTTCTCAAAGACCTCGAGGGAGATGATGTTGAGGGCGGCGCCCCCGTCGACGAGGACGCGGCCCACCTTGACGTTGCATATGGTGGGGGAGACAGCCAGGGCGAGCTGCCCCTCCCCAGGTATCTGGGCCGGATGGTCCATGGGGCCGAAGGTGATCGGAGTGTCCGACCACTTTAGCTTCCGGGACGCCGCTAGGCCCGGGGTCGTGGCCAACAGCTCGCGCTTCATGGCCTTGAAGCCACGGCGCGAGGAGTGGGCATGCACCCCGCCGTCGAGGGTGGCGAGGACATTCTCGGGTTCTTGGAACTCAAGAGGCTGCTCCGAATCGGGAGCGGGCTTGGCTTGCTGCCGCTCCTGCTGGAACTTCTTGGTGCGCTCGGCCAAGTTTTGGATGGCGCGGCACTCCGTGAGGTCGTGACGGTCTGTCTCGTGGACAGAGCACCACTTCCGGCCCGAAGCCAATGGCAGCGACGCACGTGCGGCCTTCTGCCGCTTGCCGCCGTTGTCATCTTGGCGGGCGACGTCGCCCCGGGGGCCGCCGGTTGCCGCCAAAGCGAAGTTCTCGGCGACCTCCTTGCCCTTCTGGCGCTTCCGCCTGTTCCGCCGTGTCGCGGAGCATGAGGACTCGCCGTCCTCTCTAGGGCCCTGGTCAGGGGCCCCAGGGCGTGGCTTGTTCCACGCTCGGGCCTCCTCCTTGCGGGCGCAGAGGTCGGCAAGGCTGAACAGCTCAGCCGCGGTCTGGACGTTGCGGGTGCCCATCTTCTCGAGCATGCGTTTGTCGCGCACACCTGAGCGAAACGCGTGGATAACTGCGTGAGGAGCGATGTGGGGGATAGTGTTACGGACCTGGCTGAAGCGCTGCAGAAAGTGCCTCAGTGACTCGTCCCTACCCTGACGTAGGGCGTGGAGGTCCGCCTCGGTCCCAGGGCGTGGAAAGGTGCCCTGGAAGTTTGCCACGAATTGGTGGCAGAGATTCTTCCACGAGTAGATCGACCCCTCGGGGAGGTTCATCATCCAGGAGCGAGCCTGGGCCTTGAGGGCGACGGGGAAGTAGTTCGCCATCACCTTCTCGTCGCCGCCAGCTGCCTGGATGGCGGTGGTGTAGATCTACAAGTACTCCGTGGGGTCGACGGAGCCGTCGTATTTCTCCAGCAAGCTGGGCCAGAACTTGGCCGGCCAGCGCACCTGCCGGAGGCCTGGGGAGAGCGCCAGGCAGCCCGAGCCACCGTACGGAACAGGCTCGGGCGATGGATGACGGTTTCCCGTTGGTGGGTTGGAGCTGGAGGCCTGGGCCTCGGAACACCTGGCAGTGTCCACGCGCTGCTCGCGCTGTCGCTCCAGTGTGACCCGGGCGTCCTCATGGGTCCTCATCCGATTCAGCCCTAGGCTTGATTCTGGTTCGGGGCGATGGGCCGGCTCGCGCTAGAAGTCGCGCGGTCGGAGCTCCCAGCCCTTGCACGGCTGTCGGCGGCGACCCGACGATGGGCCGCGCCTACCAGGTCAGCGACCTCGCTAAGCCACAGCCGCTCCCAGCCTCCGCCCCCGGTAAATGCCGGGGGGTGGAGCAGGAGGGCTTCTGCCGCCAAGAGGGCTCCCTGTGGCGTCGCTGACTGAAAGTTGAGGCCACGGCGCGCCGTGGAGCGGCGCCTCCGTTCGTGCCTCAGGGATGAGGCCGCGGCAGACCCGGCGGGGCGCTTGCCAGCTGTTGACGCCGAAAATCGCCGGGTCCCGGTTCGGCGTCTGGGTGACACGCGAAGGCCTGGGAGATTTGCTTTACTCCAGTGCAGGTCCTAAAGTTTGAGGTTCGTAGGCGTGCCAGTCAATTTGACCCTGTAATTGACAAGGAGGAAAATGTTAGATCAATGAGCCAATCGGCTGGAAGCCGATCTAGACTCGTTTCATCAGCCGATGGCCGATGTACACTGTAGCACTTACACATCGGCTTAAGACCGATGACGGCAAGGACAACAATGTAACAATAAACAAATATCATGCTAGCCGATCATCGAAGGGATATTCGAAAACCGGCTATAAGCTAGATAAAATAAGCAAGTATAATGCATAAATAAATCAAATAGATCCTAGCTGATCATGATCTAGTGTTACTGGTATTGTTATGAAGGTATGCCTGCACCCGGGCCCTTGCTCATATCGGCTCCCAAGATCTTCGTCCGCTGTCCGGGCCCATACACTGGTCCTTACCCGGGCTCATGGCCGGGCCCTTACCTGGGGTCGTGCCCGGGAACCTGCTTGTACTTGTGCTTGGATCGGCAGAATAAACCCATCGGCTAGCCCTTAGCCGATTGTGACAATAATACAGGCAAGAACATATAATAAAATATGCAATAACGTAAATGATAAATAATTGGTAAACTAGCCGATTGCTTAACAAAGCGAGTACAGGATAAAACAATGAATAAATGTAGTCGGCTTTAACAGGTAACTTATCGGCTAAGCACTCCGATAACACTATCGCACAACACCATCGGCTTATTAAGAGTAAAGCTATTATCGTCAGTCTAGTAGATCGGACCTAACCGTTGCAGCACAGACCGACAATGATAACAATGCCTCAATGAACCGATAGATATAATGCGATCGTGATGAAAATAACTTACCGGCTATGCACTCCGATAAAACGCCTGCACACAACGCATCGGCCCAGCAGGATTGACTTATCACTAACAGTTCAGTAGGTCGGACCTAACCGATGCAGCACGAACTGATGATAAATCGCTCCCAGTAAGTCGATACAGTCTGTGCACACGTGATGTGATATACCTAATCAATCTATGAGATCAAACTGAACTGATGCAGCCATAGATAAAATAAATATATCGTGGTAAGCCGGCTACCATAAACCAACTAGAATATCGGACCTAACCGAGGAAGTCCTAGCCGATTGGTAGTCGGTGTGACGAGACTTACCCTCTCGCAGGAGTTTGGACCTAACCGATGCAGCCCGGCTCGAGAAGCAGGATCCCGTCGAAGGGATGGCGATGCGCCGAATTTGTATTGATCGTTGTGATGATTTACAAGGTCCCCGGGCATACGTATATATACCCCGAGTTACATGAGTCCTTATAGGACACGATATATGATTTCCTATCTATAACAGAAAACGCTAACGAGCCCTGACCGGACACGAGGTCAGGTTTCCTAAAAAGAGATAAACCTTTTCCTAATAACTATAGTAATTAACTGCCACGCGCGGTCTTCACGGCTCCTTCTCAGACTCGGTCTGCTTCTTGGATCAATTTCCATTATCCGACTGCAACCGTCCTCTTGACCGAATTTGATACAGGTCCTTACCAAATTTTGGCGTTAACACCAGCCCCCTCCGCAAGGGAAGGGGCCGAGGCCGCACCGCCAGGCCGCCGCGGGGCGAGTTCGGCCCGCCGGGCACGCGCCGCGCGCCCCCAGGAAGATGAGGAGGGGGAACGTGGCGGGCTCGCCACAGGGCTAACGTTACCCAGTGGGGTGAAGCCGCCGGACTCCTCGTCGGAGTCCCACGGACGATGGCCTCCTGCCATGTTGTGTGTCGGCGTTGGGGACGTCGGCGTACCGTCCGGAAGAGAAACCCCCCCTACCTGGCGCGCCAGCTGTCGGAGAATGGACCTCCAACCGCGGGGAGTCTGGGAACCCCCCTTTGAGGTTCGGCCAGGGGAGTTGTTCACAGGACGGCTTGCGACGTCGGAGGGAATGGCACGCAAGGGAGACAGGAGGAGTAGACAGGTTCGGGCCGCGCGGAGGCGTAATACCCTACTCCTGTGTGTGTTTCTCTGTGGGAGATGAATATGAGTTGCTTACAAGGAGTCCTTCTGCCTGGGAAGCTCTACCGGAAGCCCGGCTTCTCCCAGACTCAGAAGCTAGGACTTGAAGAAGAAGAAGCCTCACTCAAGCTGTGGCTAAAGACCCAGACCTCCAGAAGCTGTCTAGCCCAGCCGACCTCTCCTTGCTGTAGGCTCGGATCCTCCTTTTATTGATCAAAGGGGAGTCCACAGTGCCCAGTACATGGAGAGAGATTTTAGGTATGCTACGTCTTGTCGAGCATGTCCGCGCCCGGCCACCTGCTGAGACGCGCCGGAGGCACGTCTCGTCGTCACCTCCCTCGGCGGCTGTGGTCGGCTGGACGATGAAGATGCTGTCGGCTCCGCCAGTCTGGTCGTCGCCTCCCTCGGCAGCTATCAAGGCGCACGCCGTCGCTGCCAGGCCGTGGAAAACCGAAGCGCTCTGACTGCCTTGGGAGCAAGCCGACAGGGGGTCATAATGACGGTGCACACACGTCCAACCAGGAGACAGGCGGGAGGCGCACCGTCGCCTCACCATTAATGCGGGTAGCTGGGGAGCTGATCCGCTCAAGCCAGCCTCGTGCCCGGGGCGGAGAGCCCATCGAGCCCTCCGCGTGCACGAGGCACCGGGACTGTGGGTCTCGGGCCTGGGGGCAGATACCCGGGGATGGTGCACCCGGGCCCGGGCAGCGCCCAGGCCCCAAGCACTCAACGGGGTAACCAGTAGCAGCCGGGCGCCACCTGTGCAGAATATGGGCCCCGGAGGAGCTGATGTGGCCGAAGATCCACGCGTCCCTGGATAATGTGAGACCCACATTCCCGTTTCACCGACAATAGTAAAAGCAATACACCACAACTAGAGTAGGTATTACCTCACATCGAGGATCTGAACCAGTATAAACCTTTGTATTTTTTCGAATCCATTGAGTTTATGTCCAATGCATAGTCCCGTATTCAATACAACCGATATAAAACATAAACACAACCACTCGTTGCTTAATCATAATAGCGACACTAAAAAAATGATTCATTCACATCCTTTTTTCACGTCAACGTAGTTTTAGACTTTCAGTAATGGAATCAACCTCTAGTCGGAATACCACCAACCAGCTGCCCGTGTACTTAGCCTAGAATTGAGTAAGCCAAGCAATATATATGTGAGATCCCCTGGGGATTCTGGAAGCCATATTTTCTTCATGAAACATTCAGAGAAAGACTCTTTCACGTTACCTGACAGATGAAATTGATTCACGAGGATCCGGTTGCTAAGCTCGTAAGCAAAACAAGATTTATTCTCTTACGCCTTCTAAGCATGTTCCTTCTACTTTTCTAATTATAACTATTAAGGATATCTTAGCTGATTATATTGTATATGCCTTGTATAGGTCTAAGGTTGTGGATCCTTGCAACTTCCATGTAATTGGCTATATATGAAAGATCACCCCCACATTGGGTGCATGGTGTGTTCTCCCAATTCTCTACATGGTATAAGTTTTCTCATTCCTTTCTCACTTCCGCTAACCCTAGAGAATCTCCCATCGCGCCGCCACCACCCACGCGCACGCATCCCCCATGCTGCGCCCTCATCCACCCGTGGCTGCGCCCCTGGCGCGCCTGCGCGCGCTTCTGCCGCTGTGCCACCTGCCTGCCCTGGTGATCACGCCCCCTGCATGCTTCCGGCTGCACCATGTCGACCAACACGTCCACTTCCTCCGCGACGACGTCGGCTACCATCAGCTCCACTTCTCCTACTTCCAGCTCCGGCGCACTGCCTGAAGCCCCTGCCGCCACCCCGGCCTTCCTCAACCCGTATGCCACGGTCGCAGTGAAGTCCCATGTGCCAATCGTCCAGGAGATGATGAACCCTAACTTCCACAAGTGGTCCTCCTTCTTCAAGGCCATGAGCGGCAAGTTTAGCTTCATGGCGCACATCGACGGCACCTCTCCGCCGGATCCCACCAACCCGTAATAACTGACAGCTCTATTGTCACTTGAATGGAAGTACCTCTTAGGTGACTAAGCTTGAGTCAGCACACTTCAGTCCCCCCTCTACCCCCAAGTCTGCACAGTTCAGAGTATATCAAGCAAAGTAGAATGCAGCAGTTTGAGGAAAAATATACTCCTTTCGGTTTTTAATAAATGACGATATTAACTTTTGACATGACGTTTAATTATTTGTCTTATTTAAAAAATTTTAAGTAAATATGATTTATTTTGTTGTGACCTAGTTTATCATTAAAGAAACTTTTAAGCATGACTCATATTTCTTATATTTACACCTTTTTTTAATAAGATAAATGGTCAAATATCACGATAAAAATCAACGGCGTTATTTATTAAAAACCAGAGGTAGTAGTTGATTTTCTCAAAGCAGAGAAACGTACCAGGGGAGATTGAAGGGAGCAGCAAGATTTTAGATAAAGAGAGAGGTTATCTAATTGCTCGTGCATGTTCTAGCTAGCACACTTTATGAAGGCACATGGACGATGGTTATGTGTGGATTATATAGAGAGGGCGGAGGAACTTTTAAAACGCCAGTGCATTTCATAGTTAGAAACGTGCCAGAACAGCCGGCCAGCTGGATTTGCCATTCTCTCTGATGGTTCTTAAACATAGCCACACAACCAGTTCTCACCTGTTGAACATGCGGGAAAGGGCTCCTCTTAGAATCTCAAATGTCATACCTTTTCAACTGCATTAGGAATAACGAAGGGCGAATGTGTTGAAGTCCTGAACATTCCACTATAACTACAGTTCTATGTTCCAGAGAGTTTTCCAAAAAAAAAAGGGTTAAATTCATCTCAAAGTAACAGTCACACACCGCTTGGTATCCAAAACCACTATAAACATAAGACCTGGGCCAAAGGTTACAAGGGTATCATGTGCCTATCACTTCTGAACCATGCACACGGGGAATTACAGACAAACAATGCAGAACATGTTTACAATATATTTAACCAGTTCAAGTGGACCTCTTGCTTTTTCATTAAATCTCGTTCAGTTTTTTAGGTTATTTTCTACATGAATATACAGGGACAAACCGGGTACAGCAATGCTATGTACCATCACATCTCATCGTGGAGGCTCTTTGGTGACTCATGGCGGGGAACAATTAGCCTCAACTTAGGACCACAGATATGTGGTTATGAATTTGGTTGTTAGGACTGCATAATTGTATTTGTGGTTATGAACATGGATGTTAAAGTATTACTATTGTTATTCTGCTTGTGTGTTAATGCTTGTATGATATTCTGATCATTTTACCTAGCTTTCTGATGTTTGTTAAAACAAGTGCCTCAATTTTGGTCGATTTTGTCCATAATTTCTGAATTTCGTCCATTTCAGCGAAGCGCGAAATTTCCATGCAATAGAATCCTAGAACCCTGGCCTCAACTGCAATCCTTGGTATTTCATCTTACCTTTGTTTTTCAGTTAGAGGCATAACCATCAAACCCATGTTGTCTTCCAAGCGTACTTGTTGGTCCAAATGTGACTAAACATAGTGATCTACTTCTGATTCGACACCCATCCTACAGCATGTTTGGGTTCTTCTAATATCGTAAGCATATGTGCTGTTGAAAATCTTAAGAGAGAAGATACTAAAACATGAATGTGAGTGTTTTTCTCTGAGGAACTCTTGATCACCACCCTTCCACACTCTACGTTCTAGCCCTAACTTATATAAGTATTGGTGGTATTTAAAACCTTTAAATAATAAGAATGCACACCGAGTATTGAGTATATGGAGCTCTCAGTTCAGTTTACAGTAATTCACAATATGATAACGGTTGCACAATTTGGACTGTGGATCATGTCCTGTTACGCAAGAGATGGTTACCATTTTTGCCAACAGTTTTACACAATTAGGACGATACCCAGTAGTAAGATTGTTGTAGTTGATTAGTCTATTTGAATGATTTGTCTCTTCAGGGGAAGAAATTCCATCACTTGGACAGATAGATAGTTACTCTTAGCTCTCGCCAGAGCGAAAAGGTTGTATGACCAAAGGTGTGATTCTAGGGCAAGATCGCAAGGCATACCAATATTTGTAATGTAGAGAAAGGCTATCAAATTCTCAAGACCTCTCACACCTATATCAACACCTCTAACATGTCATACCTAGAATTTCCATTTAAAATTCGGGTGATTTAATTGTGCATAAATCCTCATCGAGGAATCAACCGAGGCACACAAATAACATAGTTGATAATCAAAGTAATGTCTTACAAATAACGAGTATAATTATTACAGAGGCAAATAGAACCTCTAAAATAAATAAATGTCTTAACAGCGAAAAATAAACTAGCGACAAGCATGACGACTCCACTCCACAGGCGCTTGACCAGGGTCCCGTCTAGTTCTCTAAGAAACCTTCATCGCTGTAGTACTCCTCTGATAATTGTTGATTACAAGGTGAGTACATGGAATACTCTGTAAGTTATACAGCAAAGATGCAAGTGCACAGGTATACAAGAAAGGCATAATAGAGCTCATTTGCATAAATAGCATTGAATAAGAGCATTTAAAGAAGTAATAAAACAAGTAGCCATTAAAGAATATTAATCACCACCGCACAACCCTCTAAGGTAGTACAGGCCCAACCACTCCCAACCTGGAGCTAATCCAATTAATAACCAAATTTAATTTAATATAAGTGAGACTAATCACAAAAACATTGCTATGCTGCCCATAACCGCAGGCACGGCTATTCGAACGGTTTTACTCTGGACAGAGGTATACCAATTTACCCACAAGACACAGCCCCACATTGCCGTGTACCTCAATACCACCACGGTACCTCAAAAAGGAGTTGTGATAGGACCATCCGTGTAACTTGCACAATAGGAGTGCCCCCGTCAAGCCTCTGGTTTTCGGTAGGGGTGATCAAGTGCCTTCCCGCGAGACGGCCCTACGCCCGAACTCATGGACTTACCAATTGTCATGTGTGGATTTATGACAGCCACAATCATGCCCTGGTGCCTCCTATTGAACGCGTCACACTTCAAATCCCGCCATTACCTATTCTAGCTTGTGGTTAGTATGGGTGTTGCTTCGCAAAGATAGCTCGCAAACCGGTGCTTAAGTGTCATGAGCACCACTAGCATCATCAACCTTCCATGTGCACACAACTCATCATTTAGTCAAGTTTTAGTTGACCAATTTAATTAACCACACACGACTTCAGTCAGGAACTAGATTGCCATCATTTCATGTCATTTTTATGTCATTATTAGTATTTAAGTGATAGCCCAAAAGTTCCACTATAGTTTCTAAGCATGGCTAAGCATAGTTCTAAAGTTATTCTAGCTAACCAATAATTAAAATTAGCTAGTCACACTGACCCATAGGTACAAATAACAGGTATAAAGCAAATGAGCCATAACAAGGAATAGTGTTTTCCCTCCTAATGACATTGCAAAATAAATGCATATTTGATTGAAACATAGCTTTAAACCATAGATTCAACATGCTCAAATGGATTTAGGATCTGTGTAACTTGCCTTGCTGCTCTGCAAAAGCCTCAGAACTCTCCTCGAAGAATCATGCTTCTTTCGGAACGTATAAAAAAATGGCAAAACAGTATATAAGCACACATCAACAGTATGTAATTATATTTTTATGGATAGATCCTGATTTTTAAAGAATTTTGCAAGTTGAATCACCCCAAATGGAGTTAGGATGAATTAGTTATGAATTTTCATAGTTTAAAGCCTATTATATGTGTTATAGAAATTATTAATGGATTTATGACATCAGCCCTAGGGGGAGAGAGAAAGAACCGGCAGCACTAACATGTGGGCCCCACATGGCAGAGAGAGGGAGGGGTCAGGTTCACTGTAGACTGGGTTCACCGAAGCGGCATATGAGAACGGACGGCTAGGATTGATCAGGGTTAAGAACCGGCGGTCCAGATTGAATCCGATTGGGTGGAGCTGCGGGGTGCTGACTAAGCGGCCACGTCAGATGGGTAGCTGAGGTGGCGTTGACGGGGCGGTGACATAGCCGCCACGTAGGCAAGCCGACAGCGGTGGCACAAGACCCTATGGTCACCAGTGTTCTACGGTGCGACGGCGCGAGCGGCTGGCACGGGGAGGTGGAGGATGACACGACGATCCTTACTGAAGCGACGGCGAGGATGAACGGTGACAAGAACTGGCCGGCGGCGAGCTCCAAGTGGCAAGACGCTACGAGATGTCGACGACGGCGATGTTCCAGCGGCGGAGAAGGAGTGGCCGGGGTTTGCCTCGCTCCTACGGTCCTAGTGCTGGCGGCGGCGAGGTCCAGCGCCCGGTTTCCGCTGAAGTGCGACGGCGGCAGCGGAGACGATCGAGCGCGGTGCTAGGGCTTGGCGGGCTCGAGAGGCGGTGGGATGAGGTAGAGGAGGAGTGGGGGATGCTATTTATAGGCCTAAGTGGGAGAGACCAAGCTCGACACGGAGGCTATGCGGCGACGGAGCCCTAGGGCTTTTGGTTTCCAAGCGGCGAGCCAAAACTTCACAATCCGAGCGGGATTCGACCCAATTTCTTGGGGATTCGGCGGAGAAGGATAAGGGGCGGTTTTCCTCTCAACCAATTTGGGGAAAACGCGTGCGGATCGATGGGATTAGAGCGAAATTCACGGCGTCGAGTCGGAGAGGAACAGGACTCCCCATCCTGAGCTCGACGACGGAGCTGACAGGCGGGCCCCATCTATCAGCGGGAGCGGGAGCGGGCATGGGGAGAGAGCGAAGCTGAGCGGGAGAGAGAAAAGGAATGGGCCGAATTCGGCCCAACAGCTGAGAGGATTTTCTAAGGTTTTCCATTTAAATAAATGTTGAAATGCTCATTCCTTTATTAAAAATACTTCCCTTACTTAATTAATTCTTAGAAAATTCCAGGAGCTAAAAGATTAAGCAAAGTATTTATTAAAATTTTATCTGGGCCATTTTTCTGTTGAAAGTTTTCATAGATTCTTACTAACTCATTCCTTGCCATTTTAATAAATTCAAAAATGTATTTTTCACAGGATTTAAATATTAAAGAATTTTAGGGTGTGACATGACGTACATACACCTTTATCTTGGTACCACTAGTACATTGCTCATGTGAGTTCTTACCATCCAGTAGAAGGCATGGAGTGCTGTGGATGATGGTCCTGTGGATTGTATAGAGAGACAGGGGGAACAGTTGAATGAAGAACAGTTGGCCAGCTAGATTGCCGCTCTCTCTGATGGTGCACGTGCTGAGATGATCCGTTTTCTTTTTTTTTCTTATGTCAATCTTCGCTATGCAGGCCGTCACTCTCTTTATCCTAAAATATAAAGAACTTATAAAGCTAGACACATGTATACAGCTAAGAAGCAAATAGGTTGAATTAAATAGAGAAATGTTTTAATTAGTTAAAAAGATGAGCTAGGTGGAGAAATTAAATACAAGATAGTTGTAATTGCTTAAAATGAGACAGTAGTTAGAGAAGTTACTATATTCTAAGATAAATTTTAAACGCTAAAAGTTATTATATTTTAGAGAGGAGCAAATACTACCTCCGTTTTTTAACTGTCATTGTTGACTTCATTTTTTCAACTTTGATTACTAATTACTCTTAAATAATTAAACTACGATAAATGAGAGATTCATACCTATACGTAAACCCACGTACACTTTAAAAATATGGTTTTTTTAGTATTTGCAAACTTTTGCAAAAGAGATAAATGGTCAAAGTTTGAAAATAAATAGTGCCCAACGTCAGTTATTTGAAACGAAGGGAATAATTCATTTTTTATATAATGGAAGTATTCCGTAAAATCTACACAGCCACCGTAAACAGTAACGCATGCGCCATTGCGCCAAAGGTTACAGGCGCAGATAGCCTGTCACGAACCTACAATGCTGATCGTCACGTGGCCAATTCCGCCAGTGACAGTTAACACGTTCTAGTGTGGTTGCTCTGCTGAGACCCATATGGTAATTATGTGTGTTCTGAACATGCTTGCACAAGGGAGATTATAAGGTAGTCAGAGAATGCAGAATATTCCTCCCAATATAATATAACTAGTTCAAGGGAAATCTCCTTGCTATTTTCATTCACATTTCGTTCAGTATTTGGGGTATTTTTTTTACATGCATGTACATGGACAAACCGAGTAAAACGATGCTTTATGCCATTGCAGTCATGATGAATTCCAGATCACATCTCATCGCGAGGTTCTTTGGTGGCTGATGGTGGGGAACACTTAGCCTCAACTGCTAAATCCTTGAGGACTCCTCGGCATGGATCACCAAAGACATCGTTGGAAACACTGATAGCGCATTTGGTGTTGCCAACACACGCCTGGAAATGCAGAAAACAGAAAATTATGATATCTGCCTTTTAGTGCATATTTGCAATAAATCTTAATTGCACTGAGATGAGTTTCGTGCGTCTATTCCAATCCGACAGTCTGAATAAATTTATAACGTAGTCCATTGTAACTACGTCCAACTCATCTTGCGAAGAAACACACAAGAACTTCCGCCCAATAAAATCACCTTGTGAATAAATCGTAAGAGGGGAACTTCAACCAGCAAAATTTCTGTAGAAAATGTTCGTAGTCCATTTTTGTCTTGTCTCAGAACTATTTTGATATTGCAATTAATATATCCTTTTGCTTAGAAGCATCCAAACTTTAGATTAATGATGCATATAAGTACAAAAAACTATAAAGAGTTGCCTTGATATCTGAAGCACGATATTAGTAGATGTAGCAGTTGATACATGTCAACTTACCTCTGTCACCAAGTCCAGAGTGCTCGATGCATGGCATTTCCCTTTGGAGAAGTTCAGGCAGCCACCTGAAGGAGTTCCATAGCTCGCAAATGTAATCTCCGAGATCACATGCCCATCATCACACTGCAAGCGCAGTTCTGGAGTTGCTGTATTCACTGAGGCACAGCCACTGGAAAGATGCGACCAGGAAGAAAGGGGAGGATAATAATTTTCCGAAATTCTTGAACAGACTGTTTCAGCATAATGAGCCTCGAGTGATATCTGTGAGGGATCACCTCCTGTTTCCTCAAACAGAACCAACAAATTGTCTGACTCTTTTAACCATTCTCTTGGTATGTGGTACCTAATTGGGAAATAACATGCATGTTATGGTACGCTTCACAGGCATATTGAAAAAAGAATTGCAAACAAAAGATTATTCTCATCCAGAAATCTCAACAGAAGATTCTATCAGGATCATAATATTTATTCTGTTTTTTTTATATCTATCAGGATTATGATATTTCATGGGTTGCTACTGTGATTTCTGTCAACAAATTCTCCAACAGAAGGGGTACAAAATGGGTGGTTTGTGTGCATGTAGCACTTTTAGTAAATACAATAAATATGAAAAAGTTCTATGCATTTAATATGAATAATGAAAAACTGGAAAATGAATGCCAAGCAATATTAGAAATATGCTAAACGTATTTGTTCTCAGTACCAATTTTGTGTAGGCATGCCACAGTTGGATTGGCACTTCCTCTCATTGTAGGCTCCTGGGTAGTAGCACGAAGATGAGCACCCAGATTCTGGTGCTACTAATGACCAGTAGCGGCCAATTAGATGCCCATTCACCCAAGCCTGACCCTTTCCCATGCTCCCAAGATCAATGGCAACAGGGTCGGTACCTTTAGGGGCACTAAACATAGTCTGCAAATACAACAGAGTTGTGAATATTTTACAGAAGTGATGTAGATTGAATTTACTTCCAGTATAACACGACAGTAGTGAAAACATAATAAATATGCGAAAGTTCTGCCAGATTTGCCTGAGCTAAGGAGAATTGGTATGAAAATTCTAGTCATGCTGCCTCCAAAAGCATAATGCGTTAAGGGACATTTAGGGATGTATGGTTAGCTCTCTCAGAAGAAATTGCAAGGCTGGACACATTCCCAGAACACGCTGTTTGGTCCATTTCCTGAGCCACGACGCTTTGCCTGGCCTGAGCAACTCAGGCATCCCAAATCAAACACCTGAGCTCGGCATGCAGCAGCCTATGCGAGATGATTTGCGACTAATCTAACCACATTACGTTATTCTAGTGGAGTAGTGTGAATACTCTAGCCGTATGGACAGATGCTATTGGAGCCTTGGCAATGGCTGGCGAATATTATGGGATTATAATTTTTTATTCCTGATGAGGGACATCACATGGCCAGTATAAGCGTTACAAGTAAAATTGGATTTTGCTACTAAGAACAAGAAGTCAATTTGAGCTTTACTTCTAAAATACATGCTTCATGAAGGGACAAGAAGACTTGTGATGCTTGTATGTCCTATGAGTTGTGTCCTAGGTGTCATTGAGTAATAGATGATTTGTTATAACACCCTAGGTGTCAATTAGGTTATCTAGTTGGCTAGTAGTTGTCATATAGTTGTGTATGAGCTGCACATGGCTTTGTAGCCTATAAATAGAGGCAATGCCCCTCTTGTTTTGTAACTCACTTTTGTTTGCTATCTTATCAATAGAACTAGATGTTCCTATTTCACATCTTGGATACGATCTTCCTGTGAGCTTTGAACCAAGCTCTTGCTGTCTGTGGATTTGGACCGCCCTTAGGGCGTTATCTACTAGCATGTTGAAGTTGTTCCTTCAACATTTTGTGCTATATCTATACATTAGCACATTGGAGAGGTTCCTCCAATACCTTGTGCTGCATCAGATTGGTATCAGAGCCTCAAATCAACTCTCGCTGTTGTTTTCTTTGTGAGAAAGTTACAGAAAAGACATGGAGGACTTGGGGAAGAGAATGGATGCTGCCGAGCAACAAATTCAAGCTCTATGTGAAGATCTCAATAGGAGATTTGATCCGAAATCATGTCGCTGTTGCTGCCAGTCAAGGGAATCCATCAAAGATAAGACCAACAACGTAGGCAAGCTAATCTTCAGGCTAGGCTCCAACAAAGGCATGCTGCAGAACAAAAGGCCTCAGGTTGATGATCCTGAAGGTGAAGTAGATGATTTACATGAAGAAGCTGAAGCTGATCTTTATATACATCCAAGAAGGAATGGTGGATATGCCGGAGATAAAAATAAGATGAAAGCTGAAATCCCTACTTTTAATGGAAGTGTTGATATAGAAGAGTTTATTGATTGGTTATATCAAAACTTTCTTTGAGATAATGAATATCAGTCAAGATCGCAAAATTCCTTTGGTTGAATACAAATTGAAGGGTGGTGCTGGTGCATGGTGGCGCAGGTTGGGGGGTGAACCTTGTGTAAGGTATTGGCACCAAATGAAGGCACTTTTGAAGGCTAGATTCTTGCATGCTGATCATGAGCAAATCCTTTTCACGGAATTTGAGAATTGTGCTCAAGGAAATAGGTCTGTTTCAGAAGAGTTCTTGAGGCTACAAGTGAGGTGCAATCTTGCTGAAACTTGCAAGATGCATTAATTGTATCAATGAAGTTATTAGAGATCAATTGGTCATGCAACAGATTTAGTCAATAGAGCAACCACAAGCTTTAGCATTAAAGGCTGAAAGGCATGTAAAAACAAAGAAGATAACCAAGTATCATTCATATTCTCACATGGAGGACACATCAAAAGGCTATCCTAGCACGTTGGAAAGTAAAACCGCTCAGTCAAAAGGCAAAACAACCTGAGCTTAAGCAAGCCGCAAAGAAGGTTAGGACAAGGAGTAATATAAATGTTGTTAGATGCTACAAGTGTGGTAAAGAAGGGCATGTGTCTAGCAAGTCCTAGAAGGAAGGTTGTCAACGCTGCACGCTATGAAGATGATGGCAACAGTAACGGTAGTGACAGTGATGAGTATGAAAATGAAGGTGAGGAAGAACAAGACATTTGTGAAGAGGAAGGTGATGAAGTAGTGTGTGTGATTCAACGTCTCTTGTGCTCCACACCACAACGTGATAACACACAACGAAAGAACATATTTGAGAGCAAGTGCACAGTACACACTGTGCACTTGCTCTCAAATAGGGAGTGAACATGAGGATGACAAAGCAATGCAATTTGCCACTTGCTTTAGGCAAATATTATCGCTCAAATGTGTTATGTGATGTCATTGACATGGATACAAACCATGTTCTTCTTGGAAGACCTTGGCAATTTTGTGGATGCCACACACAAATGAAGGGTAATACTTAATTCTTTTATTTGGAACAAGCGGACGATCATCATTATACCTAATACACCTGATGGTTATACTTCTAAATTGGAAGAGAAAAATATGTTGACTATCTCCCATACCTCAAGTGAATTTATAGAAGATTTGAACAAGGCAAATTTATGTGCTGCACTAATTGTCAAAAGTGAAGAACAACCTGTTGCTGAAATTCCAGAAGTACAAGGCCTTCTATCAGAATTTCAGAGTATATTTTGGGAACCAAAACACTTGCCACCAATGAGTGTATAATCCCATTTTATCTTCTCTCAGGCATGGACACCAACCAAATAAGTTGTTCTCAGGCATGCCTGGTCAGGCACATTTCATCGAAATCTCACATAGCTCTAAGGCATACAGTTTTCTCAGGCACGTTGCTCAGGTCACCAACCAAACAGAGGCCTAAATACCATGATACTAACAACAAGATACAGAAGCATATATATTCAGGTGCCAACTTACCTTGTACCAAGTGAAAGGTTGTACACTGTCATTCTGCATGCGACTCCACTCAGCACATCCCTGCTTCTCAGGAGCATAAATCATAGAAAATTCACCTTTCAAGCCAACCTGTATTTTAGATATACATGTTACATGTGCTTGATGAACTTGGCAATCCAAGTCAGGAATAAATAGTTTACGTACGCAGCACAGAACCCCAAGGTGTGGAATTAGATATAACATATCTACATGGTAGAGCTATGTCTGTTTGAAAATGACACCAGGCTTACAGAAGAACAGGTGGTGATAGATGCTGTATCATGTATGTAACCTTTGCTGATACAGAAAAAACAAGGTGTGAATAAAACAAAATAATTACAGTGCCAGCTACTACTGTCCCAAAATATAGCAAGTTTTTAGCATTTAAAATTTATCCCAGAATATAACAACTTCTCCACCTACTCCCTCATCTCAACCGACCACAACTATCTCCCATTCAATTTCTCCACCCACTTCATCTTCTCAACCAATCACAACATTCACCCATTTAATTCCACCTATTTCCTTAATACATGTGCCCCAACTCGAGAAGTTCTTATATTTTGGGACAGAGGGAGTATGTCATTTCCAAACTTACTTGGTGTCAGGTTCATGGCCGGGGGAGCCATAACCATAAAGAAGACATGTTAGTTATTAGTTGGATAAATCAGTTAACCAAGATTAGATGAAGATTTGTTAGAAGAACTCTCTCATTTAGCGCACGATTCCACCTAATGCCTCCTACATAAAAGGGATGCTGTGGTGTGTCTTGGCATGCGCTAGTCTCCTTCCCTGGCCCTTGTGGTGCAGACAGGGTTCAGAATACCAGTAATTCTGGATTTTTCCCTGACAAAAATTCAAATCCAAAAATTTCAATTTTTGAAAGAACAGGCAGCCAGTGAGTGGCCATAGAAAAGTGCATATCCTTATGGCCGGTAACCGCTACCTAACCAGTTTTTTGAATCCAGGGTGTGGCTACCGTTCTTTGGCATGGTCATGTTGGGTCCAGGAGCAACTAATCTATGCATGTTATAGTTTGCTGTATTCTTTAGCACTAAGGCAATGAAGTTTTTTGGTAAATTACACCCACAATTTGACAGCTTACTGCCCTTAACATTAGTACTGTTGCATCTTTATCCTTCTATTGTAAAATTTCTATGGATGCACAACAGTTTGAACCATGCACCACCTACATATATATCCTTCTAGAGTAAAAACTCTTTGGCAGCATGGCAATGTGAGTGGAAGAAAAGAAAACTAGATGAATTGCAGTCAAAGAAGTGAAAGTAAATATGACTAAATTCAAACAAGATCTGCGTTGTTACTACAGCGGTGCATTTTTATACTGGTACTGAAAAACCGCACCATACTGTACCATTATTTGGTTTTCTGTATGGTTTCTTGCAGTCAACATTGTTAGATATGGTATTTGCCAACAACATACCCGAATAATTTGCTATTTACCAATCCTGAACAGTATTTTCAAAAAACAATATATTTAGCAAACTAACAATACCGTATACACCACACTACCATACGCACAACCCTGATTGTTATACAAAAAGTATATAACTATGAATTGTTTTTACCTGATATGTCCAAAGGGAATTAGTCAGGTCAATGCCCCCATCTGACAAACCGGTGAGTTTTACTTGACCTCTAAATCCAGCTCCATCTTTCTCCAAGAAAGCACCATAGTTCTTTGCATTTGTCCAAAAAGTCATGATACAACAAATGGTGTATTATGTTTTGTACATGAAGCAGACATATAACCAAATAAAACTATATATCACATGCACAGGCATTGTGTTTGCTAGCTTCAACGTAAATGAAAGTACTTCGCTCACTATACTTTGATAAGTTTTCAGGATTAGGAATAAGAAAATTTTCACATTGATAAGTTTCCAGGATTAGGAATAAGAAAATTTTCACATACCAAATGAGTCTCAACCTGGTACAACTTGCAACAGGTGTATCTCTGTGTGGATTAGAACAACTAAAACCGCATCAACAAAGGGCAACCTACAAAGGATATGCCTTTTTTGCTATGTGTTAACCTTTGTCCCTTGACATCCCATATTGATTAACCACTACCTCTGTTCTCAAATAGATGTCGTCCTAGAATGCATGCAGTCAAACCTCAAAAATTTAAATGATCAATCAATGCAAAAATATTAGGATTTAACATGAGAATGATATTGGTAGAATTGTCATGAAAAGCACTTTCACATAGTTATATTTTTAATAGCTTTTGAAAACATATAGTTAGAAAAAGTAGTGATGAAACATGTGCATTGGAGACTGTTGATGTCTAAAACGACAAGTAAAAAAGAATGCAGGTAGCATTTATTCCACAGAAATGAATGCTCCTGGACTCATGCTACAAATTCTATGCTTAAATGGAACATGCAAAAAAGGAATTAATGCATTCTTGAGCTTTATAAGAAGTCCACTAAGTCCATTGAGCTGTAACTAGACATTTAATCCCTTAGACTGAATCCTAACAGGGCTCAGTGGATTTTGCCATCTTGACAGCTATATATTACGTTTTTGCTGATGGGTCTTAAGAGGAAAATAGAGGTAGACGATGTGCTTGCAAAACCCCCATAGAAAGGATTCCCATCAACAAAAGTCACTGCAATTAGACCATGTCATCAAAATAACCTTTGAAATGTAAATTGACCTGCATTTTGTTGCATTTTTACGGGGTAAAGAAAATAGGTTGTGTAAGTATGTTAAATGACCTTCTGCAAAGCTCAGAGAGGTAAAATTAATTTAGTCCAAAAAAGAAAATTCAAATACCTGCAAACCAACAATCTCTGAAAGCATTGTCAACTCATTAAGCCCTTCAACCAATTGTATTGGTTGTTTCAGTGACACCCAGTGACCAACTTGACTGCCTTCATATTGAAAGAAACCTTAGTAAACAACTGAATCTTTCTATCAATGTGTTAATGAAGAAATATAACACCAGAGCATGCAAAGACTGCATTTCAAATGTTATTCCAGACCATTTAATTTCTGATAGCTTAACAAGATCCTAGCTATGTAGCGTGGGTACCTCCTAAAATCCGATCAGATACATTTGGACATGATTTGGTGATTTTTCCTTTTTCTTCATTCAAAAAAAGAAAAAATTGCCAACCTAATCCCCCTCCACTGCATATTTAACTTCTATATTTTTAAAATTATTATATAGATACACATGTATCAGTGTTTTCGGGGAAACGTCTTATCATGGTATCACCTTATCACATATCCCTACAATTTGATCAAAGCATTTTGGTTCCCAGCTTGTGTCGGTGGTAATCAAATGCTCTACACAAAAAGCTTACAGACAAACAGGTGGGCTGAAGTATTTCCATTATCCAATAATTAATGTTGATATCCACACCACTGATTGTACAGTTACATCATGGGGTGAATCAAAACTAAAAGAATGTAATAAAAAGTCTCTAAATAAATATGCAGCCAATAAGTGGCCAATTACCAACAAAAAATAGGACATGGAAGAATTGATGGCCTGGCGTAGGTAATATTTTTAATAGATCTACTATTTAGTGCCCAGGGTGTTAAAGCACCCCACACTTTTACATTCGCGGGAGACATTCACAGTCATAGCCTCATGGGAACATGTTTACAATCACGGGATGCAATTATTACTTCGCAGAAACACGCTTATAGTCGTGGGGGAGGTCTAGTGAGTGGGGGCTACTAGCGCCCTGGACCCTGGTTAGCCCTTCCGATATTTTTCATATAAATACACCAAGATAAAATGCAAAACGTTTTTCTTATAAAGATTAATAATTCGAAATCAATACCTGCAAGCTTGCCATTTACAAATACACGAGCTACATCACGAATTTTATCTATTGTTAATAAAGGAAGAACCCCTTTCGAACACCAGAATGTAACATCTGCATCAGAAATGTTTACCCTGTTGAATTGGGAAAATGTGTATAGTAATTAGACTCTTGAAAACAATGAGGATTGTCAGCAGACTATGAAGTACATGCCATTCAAACCGCATGTATGCAACATGACATCATTTTGAAGTTATGCATATGCATTCCATCTCCAGGTTCGAATTTGAAATTCTAAATAGTTGAAAAATTAGTCAATATATAGTAATATACACAGTTGACATTTCATTGAAAAATGATATTGAATGGAGTACTCTTTTTCGTGTTTGCATGCAGGTGGACTGCTAAACATTATTCTACATAAGATGTATAATTGGGAAATAACACCCAGCGTGAGGTTGACAAGTGGGTTTGGAACACTGGCAGTGGTACTACAATATTCCATTCTCTTTTTTTGTTATTTGAGGAGTCAAATTTGCCCCATGCATAAATCATATCACTACAGATAATACTCCTTTTGGTGTTGATGACTATCACCAATAACATTTTGGACACAAGTGCACAGCTAAGACCTTACGGTTTCTTCTACACGCTTGCACACATAAAAAATGTTGTCAGAATGCATAGTTCAAAATGTCAAGTCAACCAATCATGGACTAAATACAAGAAATGATATATTCTCCAACAGCATATAGTCGACATTCACCTGGTAGTATACCACAAGTAGTCAGATATGTCCTTCGTTACATTCAAGTGCTCTAATATTCCCTGAACAGCAAAGTTGTTTCCACCCCATGTACCAATGATCTCTTTAGAAGTCCACCAAGTACTTGAGAGATAGGGACCTCCGGCTGTAAGTGAGAGGATACTAGGCTTATGTCTACTTGAATGACTGGGAGACCCAGATTCTACAGTAAAAACTGAAGTCTGTGCACCAATCTGAAAAAGGTGCAAGTAAACAATAAGAGAACGATCATGCATTTAATGTCAATATTTCATCTAGTACGGCATAACCAAGTTTTTAGTATGTTTATGTTGACATCTAGACTGGCATCCAAAAACTTGCAGGCTTTTTGTCCTATAGGACTCTGACAAACTCAGAAATGCATGAATAATACAAAAAATGCAGTTCAGATAAGGTTCTAGATTCCAGTGACAACAAATTAGTAAATTATATCAATGATTCCTGGCATGTTCCCTTAAAAAAGTGGTTCCCGGCAAATATGTCATAATGCAGATGGCACCAAGATTTCACGGGTCAAAACATAGGCAAATATTTCAGAACAAAATCAGACAAGATATTATTGTTTGGGACAAAAAAAGAATACCTAAGCAATTTATAAACTTACACAGAAATCGTAAATGGTGATTTAAAAATATTTTTTTATGTTGTTGAGGTTGGTGAAACTTCTTTCTGACCAATTGGTAGCCTTATGGAACATGTAATTTTAACGTTTTAGATTTTAAATGGAATTTAAGAATAATCTGGGCAACTATTTGAAAAATGAGTTATGCAGTAAATTTCACAGATTGTGTTCCACAATTAGTGTATTTGTCATGAAACATAAATTAGTGTATTATAGTGGCAGACACTATGATACCATGGGTCCAGGGGTGTTGTAGTGGTGCAGTGGCATTAATTCCACCCAGTCACACAGCCACTGTAATATCATGGGCCACATGAAGTTGAGGACGAAAGGTAAGAGGGTGTAATGTAAACAGAGGGTGTTAAATACGGTGGATGTGCTGCTACCATATTTTAGGATGGATTAATATGGAGAATTAACTAATTGTAGTGCTCTGGACACAGTTTTGGATTGGGATGGTACAACCATGCTGCACAATTCAAATTCCACTTCGATCTCAAAAGTCAATAACCTGGGTACTGAGACCATGCAAGCACAAAAATCACCACAAAGGCAGTTCAGTAGGTTTTTGGTCAGTTTCTGGATAAATATGAGTATTCAGTTTTTTCAAGGTTAATTTGGGCCATATGTAATAAACAGTGGTATATTCATTCCCATGTAAAAAGCATATGTTAAGGGGATGTAGGGACTGAACAGAACATCTTTCACCCATATTTATGGTGTGGGCAGTATGACCACAAACCACTGGAACCACCAGAAGGGAGGTTCCAGAAAGTCTGCCTTCACTGTATACATTGAAACCTAATCTCAATTGTATTTGCATAAGCATGTAATTGACTCAAACACTTAGTTTCATAGGAATATTGAATGCAATTAGTGACTACATACCCGTGCAGTATTGAAGGCCACATTTTCACAATCTGGTAGTATGCTCACAGACCAAGGTGGTAGACTATAAGATTTACCAAAGATCCAGACTGATGCATATCTATGTTCATCAATATTGGCAAGAAAAGCTGAGCAAATCTGTGCATTTCCTGCCATGCTTCCATTTGTATGGACTTCTCCAGTGGAATATACATGTGCCTGAATCAACAAGCAAAGCATTAGTGCTCACAATGTAAAAAGTAAGCAAAGTAAGTCAGTCACAATGTGAAATATAAGCAAGGTAAGTCAACATCCCATGACAAATATTCCAACAGTAAAACTTAAGCTGTGTGACTGCCATATTAACAAATAGCCATCTACTACCTCTGTTCATAAACGTAAGATGCTTTAGAAAATGAACAGTCGAACTTCCATAACATTGACCACCAATATATCAAAAGGAATTTAGAACTTTTCATATGAAATAAAACCATTAGATTCGTCATGAAAAATTTAATAATTTTGGCGGTGTTTGTTGGAGACAGTGAGATGTCCAAGACGTCATACATTGTTGAACAGAGAAAGCATTTTTTTAAATTTGATTTATCACCAATCAATATGCATTAGTCCACAAAGCAAATTGTTCACATAACCCTGTTCATTGGCCAACTATATTCACATACAAATGCTACTTGCCTGTTTCTAACTTCAGCAAATCAACCATGCAGCACTGACTGGACATGCCACCTAAACGAGAACAAATGCAACAAATACAGTGTTTGTTCTCCTTCAACCTTCTTCGGAGTGGAAAATCGGTCAAATTCCCTTTTATGCAGAGTCAAATACTCCCTTGTTCCAAAATATAAGAATTTCTACCATTCAAATCTTGTTCCACAATATAAAAATTTTTAGCACTATTCACAATACTACTTGTCCCATCAATCACTTCCCATTCAAATTTATTCCTTTCTTACCCCCCACCTACCTTTTCACCTCCATTCATTCCACATTTACTGAGGGGCACCAAAATCTTTTTTCCTTAACCTTAATCTCTGCTAAACAACCTAGAAATCCTTATATTTTGAAACGGAGGGAGTAACTCCAAACATGATGCTGCTTTAGTTGTTTGTCATGTAAAATGGGCCATTTAGTCAAGAAAAACAAATTTTGAAAATTACATGCATTAACAAGAAAGAGATCATATGGTACTTCTTCTTCTAATGCAATGATATGCCGCTCTCCAGCGGTTCAAGAAAAAAAAACAGATCAGCAGGGTCAGCTGCCAGGATTTACTTATGTCATTTCATTGGAATTCTAGTACTTCCATTAGGACCCTGGATGCCAAGTGTCCACAGATCAGCTGTGAATGTAAGCCCCCCATGCCATGCCCATAAAGAGAGAGAAGAGAGAATTGAGTGGTCATCAGGATGACAAAATTCAGCAAGTTACTGGCTAACCCGTAGTACAAATAGTAAACTGATTGATTTGAGGTATCTTTATATTGATTGTGGTAGCATTTATATCTAAAAATATGCTAAATGTTACTGGAAACGTCAAGGAATTCAGAAAACAACTTGCAGAAAATTCAACTTTTACCTATACACAAATAGTAAGCAGTTACTTTCTGCCAACCAGAGGGCGTCTACGGTCATATTTTGTAAGCTAAGATATAGAGCAGTTAATTACTCAGAAGACAAGACAAACTAATATCGAAACTAAATATGTAAAAGTGAACTTCATATTAAAATTGCGAGATCGGCGTTTTTTGTCCTAGACTTTTCATTCTGACCTCTCCTCTTTTATTTTTTTCAAAAAAAAGGCTAACCCCTTTCGTTTTCTCTTGCATGGATAAACATTTCATCCAGCAGTATGCATCTCATAGGGAGCAAAGTTGGCTGCTCACTTGGTGGAACCATGGAGCTTGCACATGTAAACAGATTTAATTTAAAACCCAGAAAAATTTTGAGCACATAGAACAAAGTTTACAATGGGCCAGCATTTGAGATAAGAGGCTCCCATGGGGCATAAAATTGGGCTGCAGCTATGCAACCATGATAACAGGTCAATAGACAATTCTTTTTAGTTCTTCCATGTAAACAGATCTTGGTGGCCTGCACAACTCTGCCGGTTGCTGTAAGCAGTAACAACATCCAGGTCACCTCATACACCCATCGATCCTTCCATAGCTTCCATACGTCAGTCTACATCTACCACTATTTTTTAGAATAGAAAAATAAGTAAACACCTAAGCATCAAAGTACCGGAACAAATGGTGCCATTTTCCCCAAATAACTGATAATAGAATTTTCCAGAAAATGTGTATAAAATCAAAAGAAAGAAGATGGCAACCAACCTCTTGCATTGATCCTAACTTTATATATTGAGGTGAGCCGTCAACTGCAATAAGAGCTGGCTCACAAAGTTTGATAGCAGCATGTAGATCTTTCAAATGCCCCCATTTAGGCTGCCTTAATACACCTGAAAATAGCAATTCATGGATCTCAGCTAGCATCTCTTTACATAAAACAAAAGACACAACTATAACCTTTAAATAGAATAAGGCAAGGTCTTAAAACACCTAACATTTATTTAAAACTTTTACATACCATACTCATCAATTGGAGCATCATAATCATAGCTTGTTATCTGAAGTGGACCACCAGCTGTTCGTGCAAAATTTGTTCCACCAAAGTACTGAAAAAACAAAAATGAACAATTAGATTTCTATATTAAAAATCATCATTGCTCAGAAAACTATTCAAAATCACTACAATCAAGCCTGAGGGGACATACTTCATGATGGAAATAAAATATGCATTAATAATTGAAGGCTAAAAACATACTTAAAGTAGCAGGACAGAAATGCATACAAGCATGCGGGCATGGTGGGTGGTTGTGTGTTATATAAGTGCCCATACTTCTTCATTACAGTGTTATGTAAGCTTGCAGATCAAATCCATACAGCACAAGTCATGAAGTAACCCATCTTTGGAAAATCCTGGCAAAGATGTATATAGCTGTATACCCAGATTAATAAAGGAACAAGTAGCTACTATCAATCTTTTACTTTACATGTACTCAGGTGTGGCCGCCTAATTGATTATGGCATATGGGATCAGCAACAGAACTAGCTTTTTGTTATGTTCGTTTAAATCTTCACTGGTGGTTGACATTTACACCAGTTCAATGAAACAATGATGATTCAGAGAGTACACAAAACTGTACAGATTTTTTTGGCTCAATTCAGGCACATGAAGTAAATGCTATTCAACAATGCAAGAGAATATAGTGACACCATTCTTCTATAAGAAAATTGCTTGGATGCCCTCAAGTTTTGCTCAATCCCTTTCGTGCCCTTAAGAAATGCTTCATCCCATATATGTCCCTGAGTTTTCCCTTATATCTCCTACAACACAGTCTATTAGTTGACTATAAGTTGACCGCTAGGTTTTTTAAAGTGACCATATTGCCCTGTACAAAAATCAAAACCCTTGCCACGATTTTTTTTTTCAGTTACACATAATTTTTTAAGAAAAATTACCTAAATCTCCAATTTTAAAAATTCAACCAAAGTTTAAGTTTTGTATGAATTTCAATAAGAATTCAAGGGAACCAAATTTGGTTGAAATTAAAAATACCGTTGGTCTTCCCAACTATGGGTAAAAATACCCCATTTTTTGGTTATTTGTGTGATTCACTCCCTCTTCTGGAATTTTTTCAAATTTGGTTGAAGTTGATCTAGAAAAGTAAAATTTTGGTTTTCAAATTGGACAAAAATAAAAAAAAATTGGTGATTCGGTTAATTTCATGCCCTTTGATATTTCTTTTAATTTGATTGAAATTAGTTTGAAAAATTAAAATTGCTTTTCAAATTTGAGGTGAAATAATCCGCTCCCGTTGATTTATTTTCATAGCTGAAAATTCTTTTGTGGTGATTTTGATTTTACGTTAGAGCCTAGCTTATTTTTTATGGTTATGAGAGAGGGCAATATGGTCATTTCTAAAAAAATTAATGGTCAACTCATGATCAAATAACGGAGTCGTCCATATAGGGGATCAAAATAACAAAAGAAGTATGTAAGGAATGAGGCAAAAGTTTGGGGCATAAAATGGTATGAGCGAAATTCAGGGGCACACAAAAAATCTCTCAACAAGAGATAATATCCAGCACACTTGTTTGACCACCCATTTTTTTGAATTATATATATAAAAATATAATGATCCCAAGGTATTTTTCACTACAAATAAAAAATACCTCTTTATGTGACAAATCCAAATATTTTCATGTATACTAGTGATCAAGGTTTTAAAATGTTGGTGCTATGACAAGTAAAAAAGGATTATTGACATATGAAAACCAAATTGTAAAATGTTAGCAAAGGAATTAACCAATGGGGCATGAAAGGAAAAGAAAAATATGGCTTTCAGTCCCTTCAAGAAAAATCTTACCATGTAATAGTTTTGTAAGCTTCCACCTCTTTGGTAGAAACGAGCAACAGCAAAAGCACTGTCTTCGGCTGGCCTGTGAGGTAACGCTCCACCCCAGTCGGCATACCTGTTCACCATTGGCACACTATGTTATGCTCAATACAAAACATTGTAGAAGAGTGTACTTTGAGAATAGCAATATATTACCAAGCAATACAGCAAAAAAAAAGTATACACAACATATAAACAGTAAAGGCTTTGAGACTAGCAATACATTATCAGGTAATACAGGAAAACAAAAACTGAAAGAAACATAAGCTAATGGTAATTGGTACCTCCATATATTAGACAAACATGAGGAAGTGTTTATCCACGCATGAATATTGTCACTATAATGAACTTTATCATATAATCCAGCACATGTAGGTCTAGGGATGGAAAACAAAGAGCTTTTCAAAAGCGTGTACAATACAATGTTAATTAATCATCAATCATTAATACTCCCTCCGTTCCACCCTGTCCAGATTCATAGTACTAGTTTGTGTCAAATCCAGTCCTAGGTTGCTATATTTTGGAACGGAGGGAGTATGTTATTCGAATAGTTTTAAAATATCATGGTAGGAAATTACAATTTTTCCAGTAGAACTTTTTATGATAAAACCCGAAATTAATTCTCTTGGAAATTTAGCATTGGATAATACGGAGCAATTAAAAATATATAGAGGAATACCAAACGAAACCATCTCTACTACCCAAAAAGAGGAGTCAGTGGTGGCTCTATGCATCCTCAATTCAGATCTTTTGCATATGGATTTATCCAGACATGTGTTGTAGAATCTTCTGGTAAGTACTAAAGTACTGCATTATTTGCATATCTGTATCTGTAGTTGTTAGCTGATGAGTTCTTTATATTAGAGAATAAATATTTTCTGAACCGTGAACTTGATGTGTTGTAGGAATCTTTTCATTTCACCACCCGCTTCCCCACCCTGCTGCCTACCAACCCACCATAACCCATCTTCCCCATTCCCCTGTCACTGGCCTTGCCCACCACTATCTCACAACTGCAAGCAGAGAGTGGTCACCGCCACCGCTGCCTCAGTCATCACCTTTTTAACAAAATTCCACCCCCCCCCCCCAACCCCACCCACCCAAAAAGAAAAAAACCCAGACTCTCCCCTTTTTTGGTGTTTTCCTAATTTCTGGCAAGTCTTCATGAGTTTGCTAACTAGTAAAGCTTCCCTGCATAGCAAAATTCATACAACTTACTACTAAAATGAAACATGCTATCCAACTGATGGCCCTACTCGACTGACTTGGTCAGGTCTAACATTGGTTTAAACTCATGGAGCCGAAAATTTGCTAAGTTGTATCCCAATTTATAGAGAATAAAACACCTTATCATCCCCAGTTTCAAAATTTTCATAGTAGCAGTTGAGTAAAACTAGAGCTGATAGAACCCAGGAAGGAACCACATACCATCCATCCCAATCTTCAGTCCATATTGTTGGCTTATTGTAAGAATTTGGCTTGAAACCATCACAATAAAAGGCATTGCATGTATCAATCTGCCAAAAAGGATGAATAGCTACTGACCTACTTCATATAATTAGCAAAACAATATAATATTAACAAGAATCAAAAGATTATGAGGTCACCTACAATTTCTTCTGGAGCATCAGTCTGCCTGCACATTACCCAAGGAATGCCAGTGTCAAGCCCAATTGCCATCTGAGCGGCCCATTGCATATATCTCTTCCCTGCTTGACCATAATTTCCTTGAATATTCCCATATTCATTTTCAATCTGTCAAACATTCTCCACAGAAATCAAAGACAAGAAGATAAGTCATGTGCACATTTTCATTTTGACTTTTGGACATATATGGTACTATTAAGAAAAGGCATAAATGAGTATCCGCAGTCATATAAGCATGCTGCATATATACTACTCCCTATGTCCCAAAATAACTTCATCTTTTGCCCATCTCATTTGTCCCACAAAGACTTCATCTTTGGAGCAATCAATGCATTGGAGTTTGTGAAAGTAAGGGACAAATGCATTGAAGTTTGTTAAAGTGGGGGACAAATGCATTGAAGTTTGCTAAAGTGGAGGGCGTTCTAGTCTTTAGATTTGTATTGGTATGGGTGCGATGGGCTAAAAATGAAGTCTTTTTAGGACAGAGGTAGTATATCTTTGGTTTTGGAGGTGCAAGTCAGGTGGTGGCTGGTTAAATGATAAGGTAACATATGAGACTGCATATAGTATTGCAGTCCTGTTATTGACCGATTTGGTCATGATGACACATCTATACTGGCTGCTAATCCCAGTTTTCTTGCATCAACTCATATAGGGATCCACCCAGCAAACCCCAAATCAGATGGATAGAAGACCTTTCATGGAGAACTGCATGAAAACAGACGGTTTGTAGCCAAGATTTATTCCTCTGAAAATTAACTAGATAAAGAGAACTTGTGTGCCTTGAACAAAGTAGGACACAGTTTTCCCTGCATAAAAATGGAATTAAAGATTCCAATGATGCATATCACGTAATTACCATAATTTTATTACACGTCTAAATCCTCCGACATTGCAGTTTTGCAACATAGGAAACAGTAACTGAGCCAATATTGTGGCTGCCTGCAACATCAGTTGGTGTTAGAGCTAACATTATAGCTTCCAACTACATAACATACCTAAAAGATAATGTTTTCCTTACTCCTTAGAATTCTCTGATTATTAGCCAAACAGTACTTATACATTTATATGAGAATTGCTGCATGTCAAGGCTAGCTCTAGAGATATTTCATTAAGGGGTACCAAACTAGGAATTAATATCAGTGTGCAAATAGCGCGACTGGAGTGTCAAGTTATGTAGACAGATCACAAGAATGCATCGTTTCCATTACCAATCAATACAAGTCAGTGCACCATCCAGTGTAAAAGACTAATAGTGGGTCACAAGTACTTTAGTTGTCAATTTGCCATCTGAATTCCAAACAAAATAATATTGATAATAAATCATAAGGATTTGTTACTTGAGAAGGTATCACCTATATTTAGTTATGCAATATAGCGCATATTCTTCATGAAAAGTCAGAAGTAGCCAAGTTTGATATCCTTGGAAAAATGTTGAACAACTAACTGAGAAATAACATCTGAGAATGGTTTAAAGACCTGCTGTAATATAATAGGGCCACCTTGCCAAGAATAAAGTTTCTCCTCTTTCATCAAAGTGACAATTTTTGTCACGAAAATCTGCATTTCAGCCTGTAAACATTTAGAAGATTTAGTTTGGAAATTGTGTTTGCGCGTGCCCCTTGAAAAAACATTACGTGCTGTAATTCTGCATTCTTTCCTGTCAAGTCTTGAAGAGTTTGCATAATATAAATTATTATCAGATGAAAGTAATATGATCTATAGAGGACATGTCTTGTTGTTTTACCTTGAATGGCTCATTGTCAGTTCGGAATTCTATGCCAGGGATGTCACGTAACCAAACTGGGAAACCACTGCAGAAGTGGGCGACAAAACAAAGGAGTAAAAGAGAGAAAAATTATGTTGTAAGATTTCTCAATAGGAGAAGCAATGAAGCATAACCAGATAGAACTGTGTAAAGTTTAAAATTATAGATTAAAATACAATGGAAATAAACATCAAAGTTGAATTGCAAGAAGAGAAAACACACATGTCTGAAGTAATAATAAATGCATCCTAGAGTACATAACGGGAGAAATATATGGCTCTCGAAGTGTTTGGACTAGCTTTATTCATGTGAATAACTGTGAAGCTGGGTTTTTTTTTATGCTGGCCGATATGAGAACAAATTAATAGAGCAAACTAGTCATAGAGCATCCTAGAATTAGCCTCCTTTTCTTGAGCAGCATTATATTACAGGACATAAATTGTTAAAACAGAGAATGGAATAGGCAGAACTGATATGGAGTAAAATGCGAAGATTTAACAGACCCGAAATTCCATTCTGCACAAGCATATGGGCCGATACGAAGAAAAAGAAATAGACCTTCTGTGGCAACCAGCTTCGCAAATTTCACAAGATCAAATCTTTCTTCAAAGTAATACTGGCCAAATGTACGGCAACAAACATAAGGTAACACTCAAGGACCAAATGAGCCAATAGAAGTTAATAATGGAGCAACTATGTTACCTGACCTTTGGCTGGCTCATGGCCATTCCAAAAGACATAGGTCTCAATTACATCTGCGCCACCCTCCTTGCACTTTGCAATTAAACTAGGCCACATCTGACATAATTTGCATATCAATTAATTGAGCCCTAAAAACAGAAGTAGGACACAGAGATCGCCAACTTGTTGGTAAACCTTGCAGTGAACAAAACGGAAAGACAGGAGGAGCAGGTGCTTTACAAAAAGAAACTACTCTTAAGAATGTAAAGAAGAAGTCAGGTCAATATATATTAATGTTAAATCGATATGCTCAAGCCCAATCAACTAGCATACAATGTATTGGAGCATCCGCATCACCCAGCATGATTAAGCAAAATATGTGCTGAGAGCAAATCAACGAGTAGTTTAATCAGCATAGCACTATAGCAGGTGAAAGCAACAGAAGTTTAATATGATGCAGAATCCCGAAACCCAATGGCTAGAATACGACCTAAAATACGGACCTCAAAACTAGAATACGACCAACTAAAATACATATTGAAGGAGAAATTATCAACGATTTCGCACCAACAAGACGCCTCCAGCTCCAAGAACAACCAAAACAAACACCAATTCAACCCAGTGACTACCAATCCCAGTAGTCCCACTCCCCAGTCCCCCACGAGCACACTCCGAACACTCGCATCCACCTCCACCCAACCCAGCCTCGATCGCAGCAGCCACAACCGATCCCACACCACCCAGGCACCCCCAACCACCGATTCCGCCCCCAATGCCCAAACCAACAACCAACCATAGCAGAGGAGAGGAGATGAGGGCACGCCCTCACGGCCTCACCTCGGGTGTGGCGCGCGGGTAGTGCAGCCCCGCAGAGACAAGCATCCTCCGCTTCCCCCCGATGAGCACCGCCCGGTGGTCGTACGTCACGTTGAACGGCTCGAAGAAGTTCCCACCACCGTCACCGACGTCCCTCCTCCCAACCACCTGCCTCAGCACCCCCTCCCCCTCCGCCTCCGCGCCCGCATACACCGCGGCGGGGGAGCAGCCGAGTAAGAGGAGGGTCAGAAGCATCTCCATGGCCGGAAACCCTACAAGCGGCGGCCCCCGCGAGGCGACCATGGATGGCGGAAGGCACGAGAGCGGAGGCGGAGCAGGGAGAGAAGCAACGGGAGGCGACGGCCACGCGGAGGAATATAAGGAGCAGGGGATTTTTTTTTTTGTTAACTCGTTTCCATTCTCTTTTTAATTTTCCTATTTGTCTAGTTGGGGATGGATGGTGACGTGGGACGGGTTGTACTGAGCTAGTGAGCTTAATTTTGGGGTTCGGAGGAGTGCACGCAAACACAAACGTAATGATTGTAATCTGTGGCTTAACGAGGCGGAAATGTTGACAGAGATTTTTATTTCTAGTCATTTTACTTTATAATTTCACTCGTGCCCTGTTTCCATAGAAATCATATAAACCGATCATCTCCATAATCAACAGTCAGTACATAAGATGGAGAATATTTATATATCAATATACCACGAGGGTAACGTGTTAGTCGGAAAAAGTCATGCGAAATAGATCGGTCCTCATCTCAGAGACGCCAACGCTCACGAGGAGCCCTGCCGCCGTCGCCAGTCCGGTGCCCCCTCCTCGTCCTCCGGCGTCTTCACTGGAGATAAGGAGGAGGGGACCAGTCTCTTGTCCGGCTAAAACTAGTTTTTAGAGTTTGCTTAAATCTTTACATATTAGATATGTTAAGTTGTCAATTATTTGTCTTGTCATAGTAATTAATTATATAGTTAGGTTTATTTAGAGCATCACCTAAAAACTATTTCCAAAATTTAGCTTTTGAGATCTCTAATCAGATTTTTAGGTTGTGAATAGATTAGTCACTTCATTAGAAGTCCACCCAAAAAATACAAATAAATCGTACCCCATTCCTCGTGTGATATCTTCCCCTTCTCCATGCGTCGCTCTCCGCTCACTCTCACGTGGAAATTGGGAGTGAGAGATCTTTCGGACTTAGAGATATTCCCGACTTGTGGAAAGCGAGAAAGGAGGTGAAGGGGTTTTCAATTTTTGGAAATGCATTTAGGCCCCCTCCTCTGTGCGTCGCTCTATGCTCTCACTCGGAAATTAGGAGCGAGAGATCTCTCTGACTTGTGGAGAGCGAGAAAGGAGGAGAAGGGGATTTCAATTTTTGGGAATACATTTAGGGGTAATGTTGGAGGCTAATTTTTTCTCAAAGACTCAAAATTTTAGAATTAGGATCCATTTTGGGTTTTGTCGGCCATGCTCTTAGAGTCTTTTACTTTTTTTATCTCTTTGTTGGTGACTATTTCGTTCGCGAGGTTCTCGATGAAGAATTAGGAAAGTTTTTCTGTTGGATTGTCGATGATCATATCGGCAGTGCCAGCTTTGGATCTAGTGTAGGGTTACGGGTAGGCTACGATAGCGCAAAATAAAAATTTCTACCGTGTAAACCAAGAAACTATGCGAGTAAAGTATCATGAATCGTTACCACTCGACGCGCAAAGCAGTGGAAGCAGAGTCGGAGTAGCCCAATCCGACGAAGCGCGCACCGGCATAGAGGAGGTAGTCGATCTCCTCAACCCGATCACCACCTCCTTGACGTGAGCGTCTCCTTGTCGCGCTATCTCCTTCTCATGTTCCCTGCCGACCAACGCCGCAATATAGCAGCGTCTCTACCGGTATCCACACGCTCGAGGTTGGAACGTCATGCATGAAAGTGTTAGCGCCCGCGCACGGCTAGGGTTTATCTCATAGGGAGAGGTGCGGCTAGGGTTTTTCTTTCTCGTGCAGAGTAGGTTTCCACCGCGTCTCGCCCCTGAATATATAGAGCATCTAACTGGGCCTCGCAAGCCTATTAGGAACTCTATTCGGATCCCTATCCAAACTGAACCATATTCGGATCTCTATCCGAACAATTTGTTCCAACCCGTTAAATGTGCGACCCTGTAGGTTCATGTGCACTCGGTTACAACCCGAAAATAACTTTTCGGTACACGTGTCAATAGCGGTCTCTAACAAGGCATATTGACCCGCCGGGTGCACATAAAGATCATATCGGCTGAATCTGTAGTGTATACATGTATGAATCCCTTTGCCACATGATATCGATTAAACTCAAGGCGAGAAGTGTGTCATTCTTTCATTAGCTCAATCATTCACTCGACCATGTGATGGATTACTCAACTCATGATTAACTTCTCAATCACTCGGGATGGACATGCACTTCGATAGTCCATTACATCGAGAGGCCCAGAGATATCTCTTCCATTAACTGAGAGCGGCAAATTTCATCTTGATTATTCACATTTTACTACATGTTTCATAGCAAACCCGTAGACTACTTTTATAACTACCCAATTATGGAATAGCATTTGGCAGCCCCAAAGTAAGACTACACATGTTGAGAACCGTAATAATCTCATATACAAGAGTTCTACACTAACACTACTTGAGATCAACTGATAACACATCATATAAAGCTCTTGTAGTATCTCATGTTGGGTCTATCCAACAATATGTTCTCTAATATGTGTCCACATTGTTGATTTGGTATTTTCGTACCATGATCCACGAAACATGATCATCAATCAATACATGTGCTGATCTTAAAATCATATTCGTTTTATATATAATATATAATCAGGAATCATTTAGAAATAATAACATATCATATAAAGAATCTCATGAATAAGTCACATACTTATTGATCAATAATAGATTAACTATCTCACAGAATACTTTATTCATAAATTCATAAATATAGTATATGATACAATCATCTCTCTGATTATCTCTAGGGCATATCACTAATATCTAGTACATTGACTTGTTCGATGACGCCGGATCACTATTCTATGCTTGTTTATATGCTTTGCGCGTGGTTACACCTACTTAGCGTTTTACCATGAAAACCTGTGATGTACCCGCGAAAAACTGAGAGTTTCAAAAACCGAGAGGGTTATCACATGGGGTTAGCACAATACCCGTGGGGTAACTACGTAATATTGCATACCCTGGCTAAACTTGGTCAGCATTGTGGCTGTCTGTTTGTATCTCTTGTGACATTTTAAGATGTGAAACCTCTTTGTTCTAGTTTGGTAGATTTTTGTTTTTATTTTTTTATACATTAGGGTTGTAATCTCTTTTATTACTTAATATAATCGATCCTGGTTCGCAAAAAAATTTATACCACTAGCGTGTATTTGCTATTTGGTATGAAAACCAACAGAAAAAAATATATTTATGTTGCACACGGTTTTTATGGTGGTCTGTGATGTAGTTAAAGAGAAACAGTGTCATCGGTTACACATCTTAATTTTTTATCAATATTTACGCTAGAAATTCAAATTTATTTTTTTCTTGCAAAATGCTTGCTTACCATGGTTTTTTTTTTGTCAGTGTGGAGCAATCTCATGCTATGGTGCCACGCCTTGACGTGACAAAAAGGCTACATCTGAATAAGCTTTTAAATAATTTTTCTTTAAAATTCAAATTAACAAAGGTTCAAAAAATAAATAAAAATCCTAGATTCCCACCATTTGTATCAAACGTAAGTTCGATGGAAATTTATGGCAATTTTATTGTCATTTTGCCGCTCCCTCGGTGTGGATTGCGATCTTTTTGCCACTCTCACTATATTTTGTTTTTTATCCCACAGCTTTTCAAGGTAACCTATAATTAAATTTAAAAAATTACTTATATATCCAAAAATATTAAGAGAAACTACCGAGCTAAAATATAAATTAGCTGCGAATGACTCCACATGATAAAAGTTCCTACTTGACCACCACCCTCGGCCTGTTTAGGCAACAGCTTAGCCAGCCTTCGGCATAGCTGTTTGACTTGCTTATCAGTAGCACGTAAAATGAGACGGGTGATTACTATGGTTAATTAAGTATTAACTATTATAAATTTAAAAAATAATTATTTAATTTTTATAAAAAATTAATATACTATTTAGCGGTATGAGAACGTACTCATGATTTGATTAAGAGGAAGTAGCCAATTGAAGTAGCATATTCAAATACTGCCCTAATACTTCCTCCATCCTAAAATATAACAATTTTTAGTAGCTAGAGGCAAACTTTTCTATGGATGGATTGGCACACGAAGCATTTGCCTGCGTGTTCGTGGAATCCTGCCTCGCGCATGTCTCGATGTTCTAGAGCGGTGTTATTTTCGGCTTATGAATGGAGCTATTTCTTTATTTATCATGAGCACGTTTTCTCAAAATATTAAACAAGTCATTTTTTCAAAAAACTTTTATATAGAAATTTCTTTAAAAAATTAAATAAATCCATTTTTCAAGTTTGCAATAGCTAATACTTAATTAATTATGTGCTAAAGATTTTTTTTCGTTCTGCGTGCGGCTTATAAGCTTAGGCATCGTTTGAATAAGCTTATAGCTTCAATTTATCAGCGGCATACAAAACAAGATAAATTATTAGTACACGATTAATTAAGTATTACTCTCTCTGGCTCTAACAATCTTTCTTTTAGGGATAGAGGGAGTAACTATTACAAATTTGAAAAATGGATTTATCTAGTTTTTAAAGAAACGTTTATATATAAAGTATTTATAAAAAATATATTATTTAGCAATTGGAGAAGCATGCTCATGAAAAATGAGAAAATAAGCCTAAGCCATAAGCTGATTCAAACGGTGCCTAAGTGAAGAGCTCTTGGTGCCTAAGTGAAGAGCTCTTGGTGACTGGTGAATAGCGCCCTAGTGTTAGCGAATTTTTATTATATTTAAACCTTTTAAATATAATATTTAAAAAATGAACCCTTCTAACTTCTATTTCCAATTTTGAACTTTTTGCCACATCATATAGACTTGCGTGGCAAAACAATCTTGCTATGCCAAATGGCTCATGGTGTGGTAGTGTTGTTCATGTATGGAATTAATCAAAAGGTTCATGTATGGAAATAAGTTTTTGGGGGTTATTTTTAAAATTAAAAATTTTAAAGGTTCAAAATATAATGAAAATTCAGTGCTAGCTATAGCTAAAGTGATCAACCTCAACACGAATATCGGAGCAAATGTGATCTGCACAGTTTCATTGGTGGCAAAATTTGCTACAATACACCCAAAATTCGTGTAATTAGCTGGGCGACACCGTAAAATCGTCTCACTGCTATGCGACACCAAAAAATCATGTAATTTGCTGGGGAACACTAGGGTTATTATTTTATAATTTCCCGGCAAAAAGTGGAGAGAGAGAAATTCAATAAAGACGAGTTTGCCCCTGGTGCGCGAGCGTGAGCCGTGTCTAACCCGGAGGGCGGCGCACCTCTAGCCCGCCGGCACCATGCGACAAGGAGCTTGCCACGGATCCGACGTCGTCAGATCCGGCGATGAACCACTGCAGCCGTTGCCGTCTCCGAGCTCCACCGCCTCGCAACTGCTGCCACCACCACCGGTCGCCCCTGAGCTGCTTCACCGGCTGTTAACGCCAAAATTTGGTACGGGTCGTTACCATGTTCGGTTAAGAAAAGAAGCGATATCAGCCATTGGGAACTAATCCAAAAGAGTCCGAGCTTGGGAAGGAATCGTGAAGACCACGATATGGCAGTCAATTACCTTATCTGTAAATTAGGTAATTTTAATACTTTTTAGAAAAATCTGATCTCGTGTCCGATCAGGACTTGTTAGTTTTCCTTTTATAGATAGGAAATTCGTGTGCCGTGTCCTATAAGGACTCATGTAACTTGGGGTATAAATACGTACGCCCGGGCACCTTGTAAATGATCCACACAGATCAATTAAACTTCGGCGCATCGCCAACCTTTCGACGGGTTCTTGCTTCTCGAGCGGGGCTGCATCGGTTAGGTCCGAACTCCTGCGAGAGGGTAAGACTCGTCACCCCTTACCCAGGTGTATCTGCCCTGTCTACGGCTGCATCGGTTCGGTCCGACCTCTTAGGCCGATCAGGTATACCACATCACGCGTGCGTAGATCTTATCACCTTACTGGGGGCGATTTATCATCAGTTCGTGCTGTATCGGTTGGGTCCGACCTACTGAGCTGCCAGCGATAAATCGTTCCTGCTAGGTTGATGGTTTTTGCGCAAGTGTCTTATCAGAATGTATAGCCGATAAGTTATCTTATTACATCACAGTTGCATTAGGTCTATCGGCTTGTTGAGGTTCCTTTATTATTATTAATCTGTGCTGCATCAGTTAGGTCTGAACTACTAGATTGATAATAATAGATTTATCCTTTTCGAGCCGATCGGTGTATATGCGACGTTCTATCGGAGTGCTTAGCCGATATGTTATCTTTTTATAAAGCCGACTGTATTATTTTTATTATTTTGGTCATCTATATTATCATCGGTTTTCTAGCCGATGCACATGTGTTTCCTTGGCAGTCGGCTAGCTTACTATTCTGCCTATCTATTTTATCATCGGCTTCTAGCCGATGCACATGTTATACTGACAGCTTATCTATTTGCTTATAGCGTTATCGGTTTCCTAGCCGATACACAGGTGCCATCGGCCATCGGCTACAAGGAGCCTACATCAGTCCGTATCGGCCGATAGCCGATGTGCAATTGCTGCTGACCCGGGCACGAGCACAAGCGAGGACACAGGCACAAGACCCGGGCGCAGACAGCTGGGGCCCGGACAAAGTTTTATCATCGGCTTTCAGCCGATGCTCAAGCATTCCTTCGGCAATCGGCTAGCAGGATTCTTATTGGCCGATTGAATCCCTGAGCTAATATTCTCCTTGTCAATTGCGGGGTCAAATTGACTGGCACGCCTACGAACCTCAAATATTTTAGGACCTGCACTGGAGCTAAACAGATCTCCCAGGCCTTTGTATGTTCAATCGCATCATCAACAAGCTTCTTAGCACACCCGGTGGTTTTTGGTGCGAACACCGGCACCACCCGATCCACCTCCTCCAGGGCTGGCGCAGACTGATCCGCCTCGCCGGTGCCGGATCTGTCCAATCTAGAGGAGAGAGGGGGCGCCGCCATGCCCGAGCTCCGATGTTAGCCACAGCATGGTCCCGAGTGCTAGCAAAGGTTGGCATTGAGGGGCTCGCCGCGGAGGGCGGGGTCAAGGAGCGCGCTGCAGCCATCGGCGTTGAGGAGCTCGTCGCCACGGTCAAGGATGCGGCCATGGATCAGGAGTGCCGGAGCCACCAGCCACTGGTGATCAGTGCACTAGATCGAGCAGCGTCGGTGCTCGGCGACATCAAATCGGTCGGCACCCGCGGGCGGGGTTGCCGGATGCACCGAGCCGCCACCCTCTTAGCGGCTTGGTTGGACCCACCGGGCCTACCGTTGCTCGCTCCACCTCCGCATCAGACCAGCCGCCTTGCCATCGGCCGCGTCCGAGCTCGATGCTACGCCCCAGCTCCTTGGCCACCTCCGACGTGCCTCGCCGGTGCCTGATCTGCCGGGCCCATGCCTCGTCGCACCCTAGCTCGCCTTGCTGCCGGATCCGCAGCATACAAGCTCGGGAAGCTTCGATGCCCTTTTGTAATTTTCGCGTTAGGCACAGGTCACGCTCGCGCACCAGGGACAAACTCGTTGTGATTGAATTTCTCTCTCTACTTTTTTTCGGAAATTATAAAATAATAACTTCAGTGTCCCTAGCAAATTACACCATACTTGTGGTGTTCCATAGCAGTAACACAATTTTGTGGTGTCTCCTAATCAATTACACGAATTTTGGATGTCTAGTAACAAATTTTGCCTTCATATAATGTGTGCCAAGGACTCCAGGACTAGGTCTGCCTGTTTGGGCGTTTGTGTAGCTCGATCCTCTTCCAGACAGACAGACGGATTGGGTTTGCCATGATCTGAAGCTAGATGAGATGAGATGATGGTTCATATGCATATATGTATATGTACTTGTGTGCACGCTTCGCCTTTCACCAAATCATAATTAGATCGGTCCAGCAGGCGGCGGACAGCTACGGTCTCCATGACTTGCCTTGGTCCTGTTCCTCAAAATAAACGGTACAAATTACATAACTGTCATTAGGATTTGTATTGCTCAGATACCACTAGTATTATTTTTTAGAGTTGTCAAAATGCCACTGTGATATGCAGTTCTTTTGTTCATCTCCGCCCGTTCTTTTCTTATTCTGTATTTTGGATTTTTCCTTGCACGCTTCCTAACTTGCTTTCAGTAGTGACTTGATTCCTTCAAAACACCTTCAACTGAATCATTAGAATCGTTTAATCAAGCACTTATGAGCCCTAGGTTCTCCTTTTCGCACCAATTCTTGTGTCCATCTTAATTTTATTTCCCTCATCTGAACCGCTGTTGGTCAATTCTTTTAGTTTTTATATGGTCTTTATCTCCATCGTTTATCTTCAACTTATAAGCCATAGTTAAAATTTAAATTTTAAAACTTTATTTTCGCTGTTTTTTATCGTAGCTTATTTTTCAAGATTTGCTTTTAAATTACTAAGAACATATATATAAGTTTTACATATAAATTATTTTTTGTTGTTGATAAACCATTATGGTTATAAGCAATATGATGAAACCACTTGTTTTGCGTGCTGTGCAGCAAGTATAGGAGAGGAGATTGGAGAAGCTGATTGATCACCTCTTGAACCGGTACCACCAGTTGTGACTTGTTGCGAAAGAAGTCTGCTGCTGAACAAAAGGGTGATGATGGACCGCTGAGCATGGCTCCTCAAAACGCCGGTTGTACATCATGATACCGTGATCGCCCAACATTTCCCTGAAAAGGAATATCATGATAGCTTAAAAGGTAGAAACCTGTTAATACCGTGATCGTACGTATTGATTTTTTGTGGGTAAGGAGGTTGAAAATTGTGTGCTGGAAAACTCATGGGAAATTGGGGTGAGGGAATATATGGTGTTGTTGGTTGTTTGGGTTTTGCTGATTAAAACTTGAGTTTTAGGAGTTAAGAAGAGCAACATTAATGTGTTGGAGTGGAACTCCTATACTTCCACAATTTTTTTTAATAAATTACACAATTGATTTTTATCGTGATGTTCAACCATTCATCTTATTCAAGAATTGATATAAATATGTAAAAATAAACCAAATCACAATAAAATAAACTATATTTACTTAATTTTTTTAAATAAAACGAATGATAAATATCATGTTAAAAGTTAATAGCATCATCTATTTAAAAAAGAGGCGTAGTATATAATAGTTCAGCTATGTGAGAATATTTGAGAACGTGAATATGCATATGCATGTGATGACCGGTGAAATATATATATAGTGAGCTGGTTTGCTAGTACATGTCAGTGTAGTTGTTATGAGTCAACGGTTTTATGAAGAAAACAAGTTTTTTAATTGGCTTGGTTTAAATCAATTGGTCGATTCTATTGTGTTGGATTAGTAGCATTTTTGTGCAGGTGTTATAGTATGCAAATCGATTTTTTTGCCCATGGCTCGAGTTAGTGCATACTCCCTCCATAAAAAAAAAAAGTCAATTTCTAATTATTAACCTATATTTATTTAGATTTATAGCTAGAAGTTAATTTTTTTAGAATGGAGGATATACACTGGCCTAAAGTTGCGGTTATAGATTTACCACTTCTCACGTATGAAATGTCTTGCAAATTTTCTAGAGAAATGTCTGCAAATCTCAACTTAATCCTAATCGCTGTTTAGCGAAACTCTAAAATACTATTTAAATGACTATCTATATCAAATTTTGACAAACCTACGGAAAAAATTACTCCAACCGGTTAGCCGAACGCTCCAAAATCACTGGTCAATGTTGAGTCCCACCTCCTCTCCCTTGTGTATCTCCCGTCTATCCCCTCCCAGATCGAACGCCTCCGTCGTCTCCCACCGATCCACGTGCAGATTGGGAGGCCACGAGCAGATCGGGAGGAGGCATCATCGCTATCGCTCCACAGGGCCCGCTGCGTCGCTATCGGCCTCTCCCTCCGACGCCGGCGTCTCCTCCCCCTTCCTCTTCTCTCCCGATCTGGCGCATAGGGGTACTCCATCGGAGGCCATCGGCGCCCCCGAACGGAGCGCCGCCTCCAGCATCTGCACAGGGCCGCCGTCGTCGGTTGTCGCCTTCCCCGTCCTCCCGCATGCTGACTCCACATCCACCCACCAGAGTGAGGTAAATAATTTATTCTCTTGCTAGTCGATGAGCTCAAGCAATTCCTCTTGCTTTGTGCAGCACTTACATGTGGTGAAATTATTTTTTAGGGAGTATGGATGGCGAATTTTCGAGAGACATATTGGCTGAGGACAATGAATGAAATGGAAGTGAACAACCCTCTTGTAGTTGAGGAGCAGGTAATTGAAGTACACATGACCTATTGGATGAAAATTCATTCTTACTTCCACAAATATAGAAAATTCGATTCGGATTATAATCATAACTCTCTCATACATCGTCGTAGTGATATACATAGAAATACCGTCATAGAAATACCGTCAAGTTTGCAACTTGTATGGCTAATGTGAAACATAGGAGGAAAAGTGCAATGACAGAGAGAGGAAAGGTTTGTTTAATTTTGTTTCTTTGAATTTTGTTGCTCGTTAAATATCAAGAATTGATGAGTAATTATTGTTTTGATGACAGATTATTCAAGCTTATGATGTGTTCAAAGGAAAAGAGAAGAAATCATTTGGATCTTTGCACTGTTGGCCTCTTTTGGAGCATGCGCCAAAATAAAATCAACTTTTAACTTCCAAAAAATCATGGCCATCTAAGAAGCAGCAGAACATTTTCCCAAACTAAATCATGTATGTGCAACGCACGTCTCCACAAGTATATAATGCGAATGTACAATACAGATAAAAGTAGCACCCCTAAGTGTACCACGTATGGTAAGTAGCCGGATAAAAAATATTTATTTATAAAAGTAAGAAATATTGTGTGAGCAAATTTCATTTCTTAAAGTCATTCTCTATATAGTTTCAACTTATTGTGTGAACAAGGGTCTGCAAATCAATTAGAAGAGAAAACAATTACATTTATAATGTGCATGAATGCAAACTCTAATATAAATTAATCTAAACACATTCCAGCCCCTCAATGTTCACAATAGGCATCCTCACTGAAGGTCATGTCTCATTAAAAATATAAATGGCACTTCTTGATTAAAATGTTTCTGATAAAGATAAATGGCACTTTGTTCTTACACTGAAGAACATGTCAAACTTATGCATTCTACATTCTCAATATTTTACATCGATACCTGCATAAAAACATTGCCAGAAAAGGTAAAATTTCATGGAATCTATTGCTGTGGAGATTCGACTGCATCAACTAAAAAAATGCATACCCTTAGTTTCCAAAAAAAAAACAGCTAAATAAGAAATGATTAGAGTATAGAAGGAAAACATCAGTTATTAGTTAGCAACTTATCACAGAGCAGTTAAGTCTAAAGTTCCAGTCTCAGACACTGCATACAAAAAAATAAGCGTTGTTGTTTCAGCAAAAATTCTAGAAACGATATATACAAATTTTAGACTGAAGATGCACCTAAAGGAACCGGTATCAGATAATATATATTCATGGAATTATATATTCAGAAGTACATTTAACTACCACGTTTATATAATACCTAAACAGAATGTATGCTGAATGGCAATATGCCATCCATATTCAAAAGTGCTTTTGACCACAGTTTTTAGGTTTTCATTGATTTTAAATTTAGAAATGCACTTTGACTGAGTATCAGATAAAACTCCACATTTTCTTAAATAATCTCTTCACACCTGCATCTATCCATTCATCAATCAAATGTGTAGTAATGGAAACATAATAATCATATCCCAATTTTTCCTAAGAGCACAAGATCAAACATTGAACTGACAAAATAGGTGATACCAAAATATAAATAGTTTTAATGAGAGGTCATGCCACAGAGTTCAAATCCGATGGACAAATTTGGCTAGACCTAATTAACAAATCTCCATTAGCAAGCAAAAACTGTATTCAAGGATCCCAGCTGCAGAACTTCAGAGGTTTCAGGTCAAACATGGAATTCCTGAGATATCGAACAACAGATTATCAGGAAAAAAACTGATAAAATTTCAACACTTATCACGAGAGAGCTAGAAAGTGTATAGCACATATAAACCAGCCAATGCATCAGACCGATCATGTTCACGTGTTTTATGTTAAAGGAACATTATCACACAAGCACAAGCGCCTACCCAAATCTTTTTGAGCTATCTCTGGAAAGAAGAAAAAAATCCTTAGATAGCAAATGGAATTATCGGAACCTAAAAGGATGAAAAAAACATCAATTACAGCAAAAGGCAAATCATGTACCTGATCAATAGTTAACTCTAAAGTGTGTTAGCATGTCCTTGACCACTCTTAGTGTAGCCGTGGGGAGTAGCTAACAGTTTGAATGCTAAACAATTTTAGAACTGCACAAAAAAACTAAGAAAAGGTCATGAACCCATCCAAAGTTAATAATATACGACTCGATGTTGCCAAATTATTTACCAAGGATCAATTTAATTTTACTGAAACCAAACATGAGTTCATGATGGCATATGCTTAAAACCGCAACAACATGAGCTTCTTTATACATTTGCATTGACATTTGCAGATGTGCTAGGAAAAGCACTTTGTTTGCTTTAATATCATTGACGTCTACAGGTGCTAGAATGGAGATGTTAGTCATTCCCTTAGGCTGGTTTATTATTGATTTTGTAAATAAACATTATATTTCCTTCACAATGTTTCTAATTCTTTCAGCACCAACTTCCTATTCACACACTATAACCAACCTTGGTGAGTATCTGAAGATTCAACTGCAGTTAGCACAACACTGACATTCAGTTTTAGTCCATTAAGTTACCGTTACATATATTTTGACACAATGATATGTGAGAATTGGGCTCTGCCTTTAGCGGAACAATTTATATCAACATTATGCACTTGTATGAAGTGAGAAAGGAAAAAAATTGAGAACGTCAATGAAATGTAAATAAAGCACCCCATATCTCCATATGTGAACAAAATTTTGAATTTCCTATGAAAACTTACCTCACACTTCACATGTCAAGGTTTAGTTTGATAGTGCTACCTGTCTAAATCAGGTAATCATACGCCCATTGCTATTCTCTCCTTTGCATAGATAGGATACATACAACCGACCGTGACTTAGTTTCACATCAACAGTGATAACAGCTCTAACATTTTTTTCTCGAACACGCAGGAGAGCTGCAATAATTCCCTTTTTTATCTCCCTGCAATATTTCCAAAGAAGAAAAAGCAGAGGATGATGTGAATATTCATACAGTGTATATTTTAAAGGAAAATCATGCCGAAACTAAAACCAAAAGAGTACAATTTCATCATTTATGCTCCCACATTTAAAGCAATAGATTATCACATTTTAAATCAGCAGAACTCATATTATACAACTCAATTAAAGTAGTAATAATACTTCATTTAGTAGAGCAAAGAACAGGGAGACCGGAAAATTTCGTAGCATGAAACTTTGTAACACTTGATATATGCACCCTAAACTTTAATTTCCTCACTAGAAGAACCAGCGTATCACCTCATCTTTGAATCCATGTAATGCCGGTTGGTAGCAAATTAACTCTATTGTTCATCCATGTATGTTGTCATTAGATTGTACTCAGATGTGTCAATTATCAAACATAGTTATCAGACACGTCCCTTTCAAAACGGAAATCGGATTAAATGGAAGTTACATATCTGTGCAGACCAAAAAAAGCAAGAAAATCTTACCCTCTAAACTCTCAAATTCATCTTGTTGTGAGGCATCATCACAAAGCATCTGGTGCATCCCTAAGAAATCTGGAAGCAATCACAAATTAGCTAATAGATTAATAGAGGGAGATCAGGCTCATGCAGGAGCTGACCTCGACAATCCAAAATAAAAGGAGCAATAAATAGAAGCATATAAAGTGTATTTGCAATTAGCAGTTGCAAACATGATTACAACCTTGCATGTTGCACACGTCTCACAGCTAACCGTGACACGATCGCAATATGTGAATTGCACTACCCATAGTTCATGAAACCCCACACCGCTGTGACGCGTACCTCAATGGCTCAAGTGAGGTTAGGCCAGACCGCTGGACCCAGAATAGCTCACGAATGAACACCGCCGCGAAGACTGACGTCGGCCACGATCGTCACCACCGCCCCTGCAATAGTGTATAGGGTAGATATGTGACAATCTTGAAATAAATTGAGTCAGATTACATCCTTATATGAATCTCTTTAGAAGTTGACTCATTCAAGTATAGGATGGCTCATATAAAGTCTAAGCCAACAATTTTATTTTTTAGCTTTTAGTCATTTTCTAGTCTTAAAGTAAGTATGCCGATAAGTATTGATCTCACCTAAATCATACATACAGCTAATTCTTAACCATAAGAAACCATAAGAATTGTGGTGCTGAAATGATGATTAATATTTCTTTTTATGCACACACAATGCCCATATTGAACCATACTGTAGGGGAGCTTCCCATCAGTTTTCAGATCTCATTGGAACTTTTCTACACAAAAATATATCCAATATAAGTTGCCTGTTCAATGTCCTTTCCCTACAATATGCATGCTAATATCAAAATTCAAAAGTCAACTCCAGGGTTTTCTATCAGGTTAGTGTTCTAAGAAAGATTGAGGAGCATCAGAGCTTTGAGATCCCTGATATTTTTTACAACAATATTAGTGATTAACTCATCACTGAATTCAAGATACATCCAAAGTACTGAAAACACAGAATTATCTGCACACAGAAGTTTGATACCTTCTTTTCTAAAATCCACGGGAAATTTTGTTTGTCGCCTTTATTAGTAAGGCTTGCAATATCAACAGTACATACCAATGTATTAGCCTGGGAAGTTGAGTTGTTGTGGAAGATGTCTTAAAGACGATGGCATGGCTCATGTGGGTGAGCAAATAGAGCTGCCAGTTTAGATGAGGAAATTGTAGATAAAGTTGGAAGCCTTTATATTCACGCAAATAAGGGTCAATTGTTCAGAAAGAGAGTACATGTTCTGTTGATCTGACAGATTCTAACATGGTGTACTCTAACACTTTAACTTAATAAAATTCATCTGAATGTTGTTTGATCTGTATAATGAAAAGTTCACTCTGCACATACCTTTCTTGCTAGTCCTATTGGATATCAAATTACAAAAACATAACAAATTCAGTTAAAAACCAAGGAATTGGAGGATTAGAGAAGTTAATTTGTTATGCAGTAGTAATGATTAGAGAAAACTTGCTCTTAACTAGTGGCTCAGAGTAGACAATTTTGATGTCCAGTGGAGCAGCTTTCTTGGATTAACCTTCCTGGCCACTATCAGTGTTCCTATAACAACATCTACTACTGAACTTTCTACTGTTGCAGGTACAGGGAAAAAAAATTCAGTTGAGATGCCTTCAATAATGTCAATATAAATAACTTCTAGAAAAATAAACTGATGAACAGGAGCTAGGAATGCTGTAGCAAGTAGATAGGGTTCTTTGTTTTCTTCGACGCCGACCTCTCCTAGCCCTATGGTTGCCGGTGTGGATCGACGAACGATTGCCACATGCTACAGGGCGTCCACCACCACAGTCGTCATGAGGCTGCAGCACATCACCACCACAGTCGTCGCGAGGCTGCAACCGTCATGGGTCCTAGGATGGCGGCGTGTGGCGGCGGAGGAGACGGGCTGGGAGGCCCCGGCCTCCTGGGCACCGAGGATCGGCGTTCATAGACAGAAAGGAGGGACGGTTTTGGGGATCCACGGCAGCGACGGCGGGCGCTGAGAATCGGCGATCGGTGGCAGTGTTGAGAGAGATTGAGGAGACTCGATCAGGAGAGAGGAGGACATCTGGAGGGTGGGGGCGGGGCGATGGGAGGAGCGGTGCTAGGGATCGGCAACGGTGGTGGTGCAATGGAGATTAGGGTAGTGGCGCTGAGAGGGAGAGAGGAGGAGATCTGGAGGATGATGGGGGCGGGGTGGTGTCTCGCGGGTCGCGTCTCGCGTGTTGGGGGAGCGCGTGTGGGGGGAAGAATCCTATGCCGCTACGCAAGAGGGAGGTGTAGGGAATCTCAACCCTTGATGAACGTAGATGATATTGGCGTCGGATATGTCAAATGAGTTAGAGTCATAAGTTATACAACTTGGTATATTATACAGTAGATACAAGAGAAAAATCATATACTCTTGTAAATATTGACTTATGTTAGCTCAAATGATGATGTTATGGAGGCTAATCTATTGACTGATTCTTTAAAAAGACTTATGATAAGGCTACAAAGAAGAAAAAAAAGAGAGGTAAAAGTAATCTAGACCAAGATAATGATTTATGTTTTGAGGCTTTTGATGTAATGTGGTCATAGAAGAATGAGAGGGATGCTAGCAAAGAGAAACTAAAGAAAGAGCGTTATGAACGAGCTTTAGCAATAGAGCAAGAGAAGATAACAATTGACTAAACAAGGTTAGTACAAGAGCAAACAAGATTAGCATAAGAACAAAAGAAGATAACAATAGAGAAGAGCATTGTTGATACCATGAACAAAAAGATATAGTTGAAGAGATGCTTGAAAGATGAAAGAATTATAAGTATTAACACAAGTGTCTTGGATGGACTAAGAAAAACTTATTTCAAGTCATTGCAAAAGGATATTAATGGTAGGCGCACCAAACCATCGGAATGAGTTATTTTTATATGAATTGGAAATTTCTATATATTTGTGTATTAGGGTCATATGTACGAGCCAAAAAAAGCATGCCAAATCCAAAGATCATTTAAAGCACCAGCTTCAAGAATTATCATTGGCTCATGCACATGACCCTGATATATACCACTCTATGCAGATGGGCAATTTTTTCACTTCTAATGCATGTAATCTATGCTCCCAAGCATACCCGAGAAACCTCTTTACTCTTCAATTACAAACAATCTATTAGTATTATTTTGATTGAAAAACCTTAAATATTCGTCTCCAAATATTTCAACAATAGCCCTCACAAATCTTCTAACATACTCTACTCTCTACAATCCTAAGATAATCATCCAAAAAATCAGCAGTCACACCGTAGGTTATCATTCTAAAAGCTGTGGTAATCTTTTGCAATGAAAATAATCCAAATATCCAACCGCAATTCTCTTTTGCACAAAATAAAAATCAAATCTTCTACACATGCACAATGCGCAAGTACAATGACCGAGATATTCTAAACCTATTGACAGAAAAAAGTACTATCACAATAGGATCAAAAATCAAATCCAAGATAAATATAAGAGTATGAGTATGGTTACATACCTTTGACAAAATAAAACTGGATCATATATAGCATTATCTGAAAAATAGTCTTAAATCAATCTAGCATACCGTTTCTCTCTATCACGATTAATCACTATATGTTCGGGCACAAAGGCTACATGGTATGGCTCATTGATGCTTTGGTGGTACAGTAATATGAATGTTGTTACCATAATAAATTCTCGACAACGACTCAATTTGTATGGCTAGACTACGTCAACTCATTGTGGTGTGATGATGAAGAAGCAAGCATGAAAAAAGAGCAAGAATGGTATAATAGATAGGTAGAGAAGGATCATATATATGTGTGTATATATATAGGTTAGAAACTAGCTATTGGAACATACAGAGCACAAAATAAAGAGGTTGTTGGAGTAGATGAAGTGTGCAGATTTTTGATAGAAAACTGGCCGTTAGAATTTGAAAAATGAGAAATAGAGAGTTTAGTGGAGTGTGCATAAAATATAAAAAGGAATTTTTTTTCTCTAGCTAACCAAATGAACAAATAACAAGCAAAATTTAGAGAGGCTGTTGAGTTCGTCTTAGCTGTTCAAAGGACGAGATTGCACCACGACGGACACTCTCTCGTCCGCCTTCTCTCTCCAGCATGGCAGCCCACCACCACCGCCTCCGCCCCCCTCCTCAGCCGTCTCCCCGCCTCGTCCGCGCCGTCTCCGTCCCCGCGATGCCGCCTCCACGCCTCCTGCCACGCCCTCTCCTCGCCTCCCTGCAACCGGCAGCTCCTCCCCGTTCTCTCCCCGGCAAGCGCGGCTCCGACCCCGTCAAAGCCAACCGCGAGACGGCGGCGCCGGTGTTTGGGGTTGAGGAGACTGGAGAGAGGGAGGTGGCGCGAGAGGATGCGGAGGAGGGGTACGTGGCGAGCGTGGGAGCCGGAGAGTGCCCCGCCGGCCTCCCGGAGCATCTCCGGGCGGCCCGCGCGGGGCTGGGCGACCCGGTGTTCTTCCTCCTGGCTTTCGTCGCCGTCGCGGTGAGCCTTCCATTTTCTCTTGCAATCTTCGGCTCAGCTCATGGAGAGTATTTAACTCGCATTATCTCCATTTTCCCCTTTGCTGATGGCATGTGTTATGTGGCGCAGACGTCGGCGGCGTTCACGAGCATGGTGGCTGTGGCAATCCCTACTATGCTAGTAAGTAATAAGGGTCACTGCTCTTGCTCTTGCTCTTCTGATCTGTTGATTACTAGTCAGTAAAGTTTATTAGCAATGCATCTCACTCTGCTGGGATTTGCTAGTTAAGCTTTGCTTCTATCTAGGAGCTTAATTAAGTGGCATGTTGTTGTATTGGGCCATGAGTCTGAGAATGAATGGAGCTTTGCCCCCATCAATATTGCAGACAATCCCTACCAAATTGGGTACTTGGGTAATAGACTCATGGGCATTTGTCAGACTATAGGTTGTTTAGTCACTGCCTCACTGGTAGCAGTATTTGTCGAGATGGACAGTGCAACTTAAATATGGGCTTTGCTTAAGAAAACGTTAGAATGAGTATGAACGCAGTATGGTCCTCAATGTGATCGCTCAAGCTGTTCATTAATTTGGAAAACTCGCTAAAATGCCAGCAATGACATTGTACCTACCTTTTGTAGCTGCTAACAATGTGACATTGCACTACTTAAGGAGATCAATGTTATAATATGTATGACCCTTTTCATTAGCAAAAAAAATTTGCTATGCTTTGTGGAAGCTGGAAAGCTATGTAAAGTTGTAGTACTAGCTAAGGATAATTTGTGGAATCTGGCAAGCTATGACAGTAGAAAACGAAGAAAAGTTTATGGAAGTTGAGGAGTTGATTGCTATAGATTGAAATAAAGGAATTGGTATTATAAAGTGAGAAAAAGTAAGGGAGTGGGAACAGCTCCGATTTATACAGTAGTGTCTGCCTCAATTATGTTTGACTGTTATTTGAAAATTCCAAAACTAATTTCATAGCCATGTAGTATCGAGTTATCTGATGGAATTTTTTGTTCATCAAATTATTCAACAGGCTATGAGGAGAGCCGCAAATTCATTTACTTTGCTCACTGATGCAGCTCTTGAGGAGTTACCTAGTACAATGGCAGCTGTAAGACTTTCTGGCATGGAAATTAGTGATCTCACCCTTGAACTTAGTGACTTGAGGTAAGAGCATTCAATAAATGGATTAATTATATAGAAAAGGGAACGCCTGAGCTCCATATGTCAGTTCATCTATTTGCTTTCTTACAGGAATTACCCATTTAAATATGCTGTTACAGAATTTCTAAATTGTTGCAGATTTGTATTTTGAAATATTCATAGATACCAAAGGACCTGCACTTTGTTCGGTCATTTCATGGACATGTCACTCTTCAGTGCAGTTGCCTGCTTTAATTTCCACATGACAAAAGACATGATTCTCTAATCCTTTATATCAACTCCTGGATGGCTGATGGCTGGTTACTGGGGGGAAATATCTGGTGAAAACCATCAAATAAGTGAAAACCCATGAAAACTGGACCTAAAAGTTTTCTAAATTAATGAAAAAATTCCTAGAGACAGGTATAGGTATGAACTATATTACTATCCTCTGGTTACTGTGCATTCCTCATAAGCATCTGAAGAAACTTAATGTTGCATCATCGTGTAACCAGTTGATGGAACATTCCTTGCAGCCAGGAGATAGCAGATGGCGTCAACAAGTCAGCCAAGGTTGCTCAAGCAGTAGAAGCTGGTCTAGGGCAAATGCGTGATTTGGCACAGCAGCAGGCAACATGTTTGTTTCTGAACCGTAGCTGGCAAATAGTTTAGCACACACTTTTGAAGCATTTGTTGATTTGTTATTCCTATGGGCAGCAATGATAGAAGAGCGAACAAACTTGCAAACTATCCCAAATGCAGCTAAGAAGTCAAATGGTTCTTCTACCCGACAGCGGCGACAGGAGAAAGGACCATTCACCCGATAGAGAATTACTTGCTTAAGGATTGGTTGCTAGCTTCTTTTTGTTGGTAGTTCGTGTAAATGAAATGCATGTGCAATGCAATGTTATCTTTTGTTTAGATACCCCTACCGTTATCTTGGAACCAATCGTAGTTTCAGGCACAGGTACTGGATTAGGTTATCCGCTGCCTGTCTTGAGTCCTTGCCGATGAAGGCACTTGCAATTGCATTATGAACTTGCTATGCCAGAAACCAGAATAACACGAGACTCATAACTTGCTATGCTAGAAACCTTCCATGCCCCTGGATCTCTTGAAATTCATTTTTTTATAAACATATTTCAGTAGGGTTGTCCACTATTTCCAGTAAAAAGGAAGGCATGTTCATGCTCTCCCCACTATGACTTGTGAACTTTATATGCAATTAGTACATGCATATAACAAGCTACAATATTATTGCTCAACTCATCTTTTTGCTTCCTTTAAACATAATACAGCAGCTGTTCACAAGAGAAAAATAAATAGAGTTCCACAATCTAAGAACAATAACTCCACCCGACTCATCTCTATACACAAAACATACATCGCCGATGCCAAAACTGATGCTAAAAAATATTGGGGAATGCTGGCAAATCTGCAACAACTCTCCAAAGACCATTTTGATTGCACTTTGGAGAGTAGCACCATTCCTGTCGGTGTATCATCATGAAAAGATCAATTTCTTCTGGGGTTCCTACTTACCAAAATGTTACAACAACGAGGCGGGATCACCCCACCTCAGGTCATCTTGCTTTGGATTTGCCTATGAACATGTACAAGGAACTCTACATAAGAAAGGCCACCAGGTGCCTTGTCTTCGACCAATAGTGAGCGGAAGAAATCTCCTGCAGCAGTGAATGAGAAGCATTAAGAGAGTACTACTCCTATAAGCTAAGAAAAATCACCAGAGTACTAACCAGATGGGTCACCGTGTTTGCATAGTCTCAACCTGCAAGATAATTTTAAAAATGTCAAATCGACTGAAAGTACCAATGTCATCAACATAGTTGAGAACTTGCAAAGAGTACCTCAAGTAGGAGCATCTCTGTCGCCTTATTTCATTCACCACTTCATTTACTTTCCTGGAAAGTTCGTTATCATATTGCTCCAATACCAACTGAAAGAAATCAGGTATGGATCAATCTCATTTGCAAAATAAAATGGGAACAAAACAAATTTCATGGATGTAATCAATAATCCCTACTCATGTTATTATAAACTTAAAAATCCATCAGGTAAAGAGAAAATAGATTACAGGACAAAACTGACCTGATTTGGTACTCCGGCCAAAGATGAAACGCCAAATATTTGCTCAAGTGTGGCAGGGTTTACTGCGTTTCTGACATAAACAAAACCATCCTCACCATTTTCCAACAAATAAATTCCAAAATCAAGTGTATTCTCACTATTGAGTGTGAGGGGTTTTGGTATAAGGGAATCATCATCACTCTGCACAACAGTGTAAATCCAAAGTAATTAGCACTTCCTATTAAATAATGTGGACTGCTAGAAACAATGGAATGCTCTTACCCTTGACGTAAGATCATGGAGGGCAATCATCCGAGGAAACACCAATGGAATAGCTAATAACACAGAAATTGAAGACACAACTGACACCCAATAGGATCGATCATCCAATCTCCCCTCAGTCCTCAAGCCAATACTTTTAATTAATGCTGACAAATCATAAAAATGTTTTGTGTGGTTACAGATGTGCTCATGAACTCAAAGAAACAAACTAACTAGCAAACTGGATGCAAGAAATCATACCTAGCGAATACAAAGGCAGGAGCTTTAGAGCCTCTGGAAGAATCAATTGTCCCGAAGAACTTACAGATGCACAATGTTTTCTGTAAGATTGGAGAATATTGATGCATGTGCTTGTCACTTGGTCCCTAACTTGGGATAAAGGTGTTGATGGAATGGCATTTGCGGCTAGGTATTGCAAAAAATAAGTTAGTATAACAACACATGTTGCATGATATGACAATTTAAACACCTGCTTCACTAATGATATTTTTGATCGATGGGCCAGTTATTAAGCTCAATAATTGTGGAAATAAAAAAGTTATAAACATATGCGGGAGTAAATTTCATAAAACTGTAGATTTAGTCAACCATATCACAAAACAGGTATATTCAAATTTACCACGAAACTAAAAATCGAAGCTACTGCGTCGCACTACAGATTTAACAGAATTTATCACAAAGCTATAGATTTTGATGTCCTATCCTTAGCACTGTTATCCTCACGGAACTTTTAAAATCTGCAGTTTTGTGATAGTCAACACTAAATCACTAATTTTGCAATACAATGGCTTAAATATGTAATTTGTGATAAATTATGTGCTGAGTTTTGGCATACTATGGCTTAAATCAGTTTTCAGAACACCACAGCTTAGATCTATAGTTGTAACTTGTAATACATTGTCAAACTATGCGTAATTTTGCTAAACAGACCCAATGAATAAATGAAAATGACCTAGTTTACCTTGCTTCACAACATATGTAAACTGTGTTTCCAGATCAGCATATCGGAAAAGGTTGCTGAGCACATTTGTGCATGGAAGCGAGAGGTTTATGACTCGTATCCTTCTTTGCCCATATACCGTCGTGTAAAGAAGTGCACACTGAAGATGTATCACCAATAACTTAGTATTATTAGCACTGCCTGATAGGCTGATAATATAAGCAAGTACTCCATAGCAAATGATTATTCGAACAAGCTCAGATAAATAAAATTAGTATTTTGTACACTTTAATACTGGGGGAGAGACAATCAGGTTCTTTGAAGACATCTTACCAATGGGTAGATACTGCAAAGAATCTGAGGACAAGCTAATGAAAAATATAGTTGAGCAGAACATTCAGTCCTGAGGCAGCAGGTAACAGGATACTACCTTTAGTACACGAGGACCAACTAAAACACTTTTATGACTACCATCACACATAAACATACTACTGTATCATATCTTTTGAAATGAGATGGGAATCAACATGTAAATTCAGCGACACTACTAGGTATCTTACTCACTTTCCAGCATGACTAATGCAGTGCAGGGACCAGTTAAAGTCAGCAATAAAAACAAAACTGGTCAGCAAGTACTACGGTAGAAGACTAGCTTTCTCAGAACCAGTAACAGCTGTAGGGCAGCATTGGAGCATTGGTCTAGATGATACATGTAGCCATCTAGGAGGTTCCACATGTTCCCTTTTTTCTTTTACCAAGTTATAAATAAAATTAAATAAGAAAGTAAGTTCTGATTCACATTTTGTTTAAAGTTGAAAATGTTCCAGAATTGCTCTCAATGCTGTCGTCTACAGATGGTAATGGAAAAATTATGACAAAAAGTTGGCATGTAACACTACAGTACCTGGAAAGCACATTCTGAATTCTCCTGCAATTTGTCGTCATGCTTAAAGGTGACCATTATGGTTTTGTCAGAGTCAATCTGCAGCACAAGAACCACACGTAAGAATAAATAGAACTTAGATTCTACCACATCCAACAAGTTATCAAAGAAACAGTAAGAAAGTGAAACTGCTAAAAGATGCAGTGATATAACATAATTCCATAGCTATCTCATGGTATGCAATTGTAAGCACCATTACATAAAAAAACCAGTTTCCCCATGAGTTCTGTCATGCGTTATTAGTTTTGCCATATGTTTGTATAGGCTTGTATTTTCTTTGACCTTCTAGGCATCAACATCTTCACTGCTCAAACAAAGGCAATTCCAGCAAAACACCGGATAATGTTTTTATTGTAGATAGCAGTCAGTTACCACTCGGAATGGGACCTTTCTGTCCACAAGCATTGGAGTGAATGCTCTCTCTCTCTCTAAAAAACCTTAATTGTGTCTATGACAAAAGATATGCACACAACAGAGGAACATCTGACATCAATCTAGATTGGATATCAATCTTAATTACTGACCGCAGGAAGATCAATATCAGTAGGAACACGCCTGCAGAAGTTGCCAGAATAGTCTTGAACTTGAAGTCCCTAATGGCACATTAAAACAGAACGAAAATTCAAGTTATGACTTGACTGGTATGAAGGGGAAAGGATAAGAAATATACTTACTTGACTGCACCTGACACGCATGACAGCCTCAAATCCCTGGGGTCTACTGATATTCCATCTGAGATCATTGAACAGCTTGGCTGGATCAGAAAGGGCAGAAAATGGATAGTAATAGTACACCTGCAAGTTACAGCAAGATATTCAGATTAAACACAAGAAAAAAGCAGAAAAAGTTATTTGATTAATCTGTTATAGAGATGAGAAGCGCCAGAGACAATAAAAACACAAGCAGCTGTGGTTCAAAAGATTTTGGTGTACTAGCAACCTCTAAAGTTTAGAAACCTCTATATACCTACAATACACCAACTCATAACAGGAAGTGAGCCTAGCTCAGTTGGTTGATGGTGTGGATGTACATCTAGATCACCCAAGCTCAAGTTCTCGTCAAGGCGAACTTGGGGGTCTATTTTATTCTTAGCTAGACGAAACCCCGCATGTTGCTGTGGGAATATTGTATGACCGGTAGAAATAAAGTGTAAGATGTATTTGTTTTGTAGCTAAACGATGTAAATTTATATATTTTGTACAATTTGCATTTTTGATCAATCATCAAAAAAATATAAACAATAATTGAGATGATGTGGTTTATGACAATTTAGATCAAGTATCAGATAGATCATCCAAAGGCAAAAACTAAGGTGATGTGGCTTCACGAGAGAAGAAAGAGAAGGGACAATTTGAACCATAGATTAATCATCCAAGGGCTAGAAATAATTGAGATGATGTGGCTTAACTACACTTAGTGGGGATGAACTATATAGTTATATATAGGATTATACAGGATACAAAGTTACCTAGTTCTTCCTAGGCTGACCCCATTTAAAAGGGTTTTAAAAAATAAATGGCATAACTTGTACTATTGTGTATCATGTTGTGCACAATCCAATTGTATGTCATGTGTTTCCATTCTATCGGCACAGAGTTTATATTTGCAAAGAGGAAAAATTAAAAGTCAAAAGTGTAATACTGATACTGCATCTTGATATGACAATTATCTTTTGCACCATGGTGGCATATATAAATGCAAGGAGGACCTAAGGCATATACTACAGTGATGAGCTATGACAAAATCATCACCAGACATAACCAAAACTAAGTATTTTACACACACTTCTTTTCTGCCTAGCAATAATCTTACCTCAAACTATTATTGAATCTTGCAATATTAGTATTGCTAAGCATTATTTTGTGACATTTCAACTGTTGTTATAGGGTTTAATCCCTTGTGTTCCAGGGTTTAAACAACTATATATACTCCTTAGGCTGTGCAATTCATCATTAGGCTGTGCAATTCATCATCTCAATTAACCAAGTAGTATTACAGAGTTCAAAGATGAAATGCTCAATATTGTTTCAGTAATCCAGCTGTAGTAATGAAACTAAGAAAGAGAAACATACCCGGCCACCAGTGGTACTAGGAACAACTGATATTGAAGAAATATCTACATATGACTGTGTAGTAAGGAACACGTCCACACAAACCTAATAAAATTAAGAATAAGAAAATATTATTCGTTTCAATTAAGTGAAAAAAGCAACATCTTGAAACAACGAAACAAATGTTTCTCACTTGATACTCTGCAAATTCTAGTGCCATTGTCTTGAGATTCTTATCAACAGGCTGCAGGAGCTTATGTGCTTCCTTTTAGTATCACATGCAGAAAAAATTAGCAATGACATCACTTGTTCAGTTGGACTTGGGAAGGGTGGTCAAATATAGAATGGAAGTGATCTGGCAAATGCAAATTTCTATTACATGTAGTTTACACAAAATATCATACAGAATGAATGATACCTTATCTCCAGTGGAAATATTTGATCTACCTTCAGCTTCCCTAGCAGATAACGAAGCAATTCCAATTGATGGAAGTACTGTAAGTACCAACATACACATAAATTGCCCTTTTCTTTTCTGGCAAAACACTCATAACATACAATTAAAGAAGTAAAATAATTTTACTATTTTATTGTAGTAGGCTTACAAATTACAATCAGATTCATTTCTAAGATCACCTAAAAATAGCTTCCAAGAACAAGGAAAGCTACGTCCACCAGCTATAAAACAAAGAATGGCAACCAAACCAGCAAGTTATACATGCAACCAAACAGTATAGACAGGATGAAAACGTATCGGTTATGTCCCACTCTTGAGTGCATCACCATTTCAAAAATGATGCAGGTTAACTTATGAAAAAGATTAAAATTACATTTTAGTGATGGTTGGTCATGATATGAGCAATCATCCAGTAAAAAGTTCAACTGCAAATGTGATGCAGAATTGGAGGAAAAAAACCAACTTTAATTGTTTTCAATTTGACAATTTATCTTCCTTGATTTTCTTTTCAGTAGGATGTGTGTTCCTTTTAATCTTTCTACCTTGCATAGGTTGTCAAGGTCACAACAAGATCTTACAATGATCCCATAGAGCAACATGCCATGGATCGAAATTTCATCAAATCATGATCCTAAAGGTGCGATCGGCTTCACATAGAACTGTATTTAGGATCAGTAGGACCTTGATCCTGATACTAAACCATATCAACATATAAAATTAAGTCACTACAATTTACAATGCTTTCTTTTTGTGTTTTGAGTTAAAGATGTTAGCATTCAGATAATGGGTTTTAAACATTTTATTTCCAAAATGAAATTATATAAGGTTCAGAAAGTAATTTTGAAGAAGTAACTTAGATTACTTCACTCAAATTGAAAAGGAGCACATTATAAAAATAACAAAGATGTATTATAGACTTATATATTTCAAAACATAATTAATCTTAGAGTTCCCTTGCCTTCAACAAAGGCTCTCTTGTCAATCAAACGACAAATCCCCAAACTCAATTTCTTAATGTTATTTTAGAATTTCTAACAGCCATTTGCACTGTGTTTTTAAGTGCATGTGTAGGAGTGCATGCAAGGGTGGGATTCATAGAGATATGACATGGGAGTTGGGATTCCATACCACTCAATAACTCGACAGACAAGTTAACTTATCAAATTACCTGACTGGAACACGAGTAATTTTCCACCAATGGACTTCATAGCAAGGAAACTGGCCTGCATGCAACATAAATAAATAATTATCAGCAACCTGTCTAGTGAAGCATGTAGATAAAAAGATAGAATATCTGTGCTATAGTTTAATTACTTTTAACAAAACCTCAACCAAACATTACAGATTAAAAAATTGAACTGCAACTGTTCAATTTATATGATGCAACCATAAGAGCAGCAAACAGACAAAGGAAATGGTTGTGCAAAGTTGTACCTTCATAGCTGCCCCAAATGCTGAATCAGCAACCCTATTGTTCTCGAACATGTTAGGGATGCTTTCCAATAATTGCTCCAAATTCTCACGGCACTGAAGTCTCAAAAAATAAAATATTTCAATATTTTCCATATAAAGAATTTTCTTGTTTATGTTGAAACTTTTAGCCCATAACAAGAATTTTAATAAGCTAATAATCATAACACATTTGTCATTTGAGTGAAAACAAACCTCTGAAATTGGGAGAATCAGGTCCGTCTGAAGTGGAGTGTACACATCTTGGATGTCAGGAACAATAAGCATCAAAGGCTGCAAAGGGCAAACAGGTGAATGAACAGTTTAAATGTTAAAGATCCATGAACCAGCAAGCTGTGAGCAATAGTTAAAAAGCGGAAGCTTGATTGGTAAGCACGAGCTTATAATATCATGCCTAGACTCCCCTAATGCAATCCATGGAACAATGCTGGCCTTTTTACCGCTTCATGTCAGATGGCATAACAACAGAAAAAATTACCAAAACTTTTGGGAAGATAGTCAATGCAGTGCCTTACCCACCTTAGAACTTTCAAGCCGAGACTTGATCAATGTGAGGGAAACAAAAGAAACAATAATAAGTTTTTTTTGAATACTGAATATCAACTTTTCCTCCAAATTTCTTATAATTTATGTCCTGTGAAACAATATCTTTATGGGTTTCTGCAGGTGCTGATTAAAGCTAATATTGATATTTCATAAAATGGTACAGTAAACTGAGACTACCTTGACAACTTCCCTTTTGGAATCTTCACATTTATTTAACACCAGATGACCAGAAGTTAAGTGATTTGCACGATTCAACTAGGCTACGGTATGCACTAGAAGCATAAAATGATTAATTGCTAGCAGACATTCAGAACATACCTGTTGCTGATCGCGTTTAAGACTGTAGAAATGAATAGTGGAATCAAATGTGGCAATCCCAACCATTGTTCGAGGACCTTCCTACAAAAGACAGAACAACTGTCAGGGATTCCCATAGCGGTCCATTTTGATTGAACTTATCTACTCCCTCCGTCCCAAAATATAACAACTTTTAGCCCTTGGCAAGGCTATTAAGGAGGGGTAAAAAGACTTGTTTGCCTCCTCTGGGTGGGTGCAGTGTGGGACCGTGCTAGCTGGGGTGATAATGAAATCAAGGGGTAGTATGGGTAGTTTAGTGGTAAAAGTCACCTTTTACATGTACTAGGTTGTTACATTTGGGACAAAATTTGAACTCTAGAAGTTGTTATATTTTGGAACGGAGGGAGCAATATTTAAGATGGGACTAAATAAGCAAAAAACACCCAACAGGTTTATCAAAACTAGTCAAGTACTCATGTGTTGCAACAGATTTCAAATAAATATATCATAAGTTCTAAACTTGAAAAGTTACATATATTTTCTCGGGGAAAATATAATTTGCAAACAATCATAATTATCCACAGAAGATCACACCAACTAAGAGATGGTGGTAGGATGTCAGACTCAACACCAATACCACCACTAGGTCATTTCACAATTTTGTTACATGTATAAACATTGGCATAAAACTAGGGTGCAGGTGTGGCAGGTTGTAGCAGCCCATGCCACTTCGTATTGGCAGCAAGCACCTAACCGCCAAGCTGAATGCAAAGCCACATGGATGCTTGGCAGGTTCCAACAGACCCACCAGCCAATCTACATGGATGCATGCTCTGCATGTTCTCTTGTACCAGCTTGCAGCAATTCAGCTCCTCCGGCCACTCATCATCAGTCAAGACGATATGGCAACAAAAGCTCACATAGACATGCCTACAGAGCTTTGCTAGGCTGACTGACCATATGACGGCCACAGCAAAGCGAGCTAGTTCTAAGCCTTTAATTATGGAAGCTCTAAGTAACACCAGCGGTGAGGTGCAGCTGCTTGTAGAACCTCCTGATGAACTCATCGATTGCATTGAATAGATCTGCAGATAAGAATATTTGTCCATCTGGCTCACTCGTCCTACTTGCCATGCCTTGTCCCTCATGATGAACGAGTCCATTACGTGAGGCTGCCACCCAGCGGGGCAGGGATACACGCGTAGGCCAGCATCCACAACGTTGGGGAAAGCATTAAAGTGCAGTGCTCGGCATCACCATGAGCCCGCTGTAGTAGTACTGTAGTACCTGCGTTATCATCAAGGAGACTACTGTCCCAGGTGCCAGTGGGAGTGAGAGTATTAGCCGACCTACCAGCCCCTTTTCCTAACCTACTGGGAGATGCACAGCAGATCAATGCAGCGGCTCGGAAACCTTGTGGGCCTGCCGCATCAACCTGCTTTACCTATGTCTAAGTGGGCCCTTAGGGTAGTGTTGGTGGGCTAGTGGTGCAAGCCAGCCCAGCAGGTTAGTGGCAAGGCTCGTGCCACCTGCACCCACCTTTCCATACCATGATTAGAGATGGGGGCGTGGGCTGACCTGCAGGTAATGGTTGACCCACTCTAGTTCAACTAAATGAACTTAACTTTAGTTCATCTAGTTGAACTAGAGTGGGCCAACCAATGCCCACACCGCCTGCGCCCATCCCTTCCCATGGTCATGCCAAAAGTGATCTCGAAAACAGGTGGCCAGTTCTTGCACTGACCTATTAGAGAAGCGAGATATTATGATTTATCCAGATTTATGATGTATAGAATGACCAATAAATAAGATAGAATTAGGGTATGTGGATCCCTCATTCTCTTTTTGCAAAACAAGACAAAAGCTGGACAAATGGCTCAAATTTGTCTTGTTTCTCGATAATGATATCACCACATGGAAATGAGCACATGCTGATTTGCTGACAATGTAACTTCAAAGTTTATTAAAGAATAACCATAATCATCAAAATAAAGAAAGACAATCAAAAATCAAAAGATTAACTGCTAAATTTACTTTACACTGATGAAAACCAGAAATGAAAAATGTAACCATGCCCAGGTTGCAAGGATAAAAAGCACCAGAAGGACAAGGTTACAGTCTTACAGTGAAAATTAGTAGGTACAATAAAGATGATCACACATTGACACAAAAGGATAAAGTTTTGTGTGTGTGTGTGTTCACTGGTTAATACATGGAAAATACCATAAACTTACAGGAAAGTCCGAAAGAGCCTGAGAAATTGCACTGCAAGCTGCAGCTGTTGCACCAGTCTGTATTGCATTCATGGAGACATCAATGAGGAAAAAATACACAGCAGGCATTGGGTCACGAACCTGAAAAAGTTGAAGATGCCACTATCATAAATACAATGTAATCAAAGTGAAATTATAAAATATATTACTGAAAAACTAGAATGTGAAAGTTCAGCAGATACAGTGCAAAATAAAAGGCTATCCTACTAACATACTGATTGATAAAATAAGACAAAACCATTAACATTAAGACACATAATTTACATTAGTAAGTTTCATGAATCTTGCTCACAATAAAAGGAGCTTCAAAGCAGGTAAGGACAGACCAGAAATTCCTTGGAGGCAATGAATTCAACTGTTCCCCTACATAACTCAGGCCTGTCGTCAGCATCACGTCGCCTACCATCGGGCCCTAAGTTGCACAAGTACTCCCTTGGAGTATCATTGCTAAATCCTGCAGTATCAGTTTACTTTGTCAAGTAATAAGTAGCTTTAACTAAGTATGATGTGTTAAAAAAATACTAATATTCTATATGAAAACGATGATTAGAGCAGCCAAACAACCAAAAAGAGAAAAGAAACCCTGACCATAAAGGTCTTAAGACATGTGTCGCATGATGTTGGACTTTGAAAAGTACCATCTACTCATGGAAAAGAATACAAATAGCATGGGCCAAACGTTTCAATGATCCAAAAAGTCTCATAACAGAACAGTTATACATGAAAGAATTTCCACAGGCAGCCAGAAATAATTAATTACTTCGACAGCAAGACAAACTAGCACTCAAAAGCAAGCGAATAAATGAGAGCCTGCATTTTTATCCCTTACCACATAAGTTACAGATAAAATGCTTCCCTTGATCAATGAATCGCATGAAAGGATTTATGTATGCTTTGCAGCGCGAACACCTAATAGGTCCCATCTCTCCAAAGTCCACGAGCTAAAATAAGACAATTAGTGTTAACACCAAAGCAATATAGCACAAAATCATGCATAATCAAGGTCTGTGGTAATATATGTTTAACTAGATTAGCAAGTAATGACGGCTGCATTAGAATCCGAATGTTGCCAGAATCAGCTGCTAATGCACAGGCAAGGACACATTTACTGAGCTCTAAATCTTACAGTGTTGTGTATGAGTAAAGTGAATGAAGTACAATAGTATAATCCTATAGTCAAGCACAAAGAGAAAGTGCAAAAGCAAGAACATAAAAACATATATGCTCAACTTTGGGTGAATCTGCCAAAATTTGGTACAACTGAATGGCCAAACAATCAGTATACGAGCAAGGAGCGGCCTTTAGTACTAATGATGTGCAACACAATCAACAGTTTACAACTACACCAGTGACCAGTTAGATTGTTGTGAGTTAAAGTTAAAATTTAAACAAATAGCTACAAATGTTAGCAGGACAAAGGATTTCACCCTAACGAACTTTCCTAATTTTGTGTTTGCAAAATACTGTTATCATGGTACAATGACATAGATCATTATAATCATCCATGTACAGATTGATTTCCCATCGAGCTGGCATGCCATTTCAGTTTCTGTAAATAAGTATTTGCTTTGTGTGTAAACGATGAGAACAAGTACCTGGATAGGCTCCTCAGAAGGATGAGGAAGTGCAAAAGGCTGCACCATCAAGGCCAATGGCATTGCTGATGTTGTCAAGATATCCCCCGTACATGGTATCTGATAGTACATATAACAAATAATTTAGAAATGAAAATAAATGCTAACAGAAAGAGGGCACAGAATAATTGAATACTGAACAAGTCAGACCTGATTCAAGGTGCACCGCATCAAACGCGGATTGCAGTTACCTGTGTCCTTGACAATAAATTCACTGGACGCAGCCTAAAATCAATGATAGTGCTCTCAGATAAAAGAAACAGTAACTTTAATAGTGAAACAATCTGGAACAAGCATTTTCAATATAGGACTAACCAAATGTAAATACATACCGGTGGAACAGCTGCTTGGCCACCTAGCCGGGTCTCAAAAATGATGACTGATGTCTCAGGTATTGGACGTGGTATTTGATTAGGATCAATTTTAGATGGGGTAGAGACCTGGGCTCCAGCATGTGGAGAATATGTCATGGTGGGTGTGGACGGCATTCCTTGTCCTAAAGCATTGGGCAGCATGCCACCAGGCATTGGCTGCATACCAGCAGACATAACTCCCTAAAAGTTATGAAAGATCACCTCAAGGGCATAAGTTCCAGGCTCTAAGTATCATAAGAATTGAAAATTTCAGGTATCTCTTCACAAAATAAACCAAACAAAAAATTGCTTCTATTTATTTCTGTTAAACTATTCCCTCTGATCACAAATGCATGTCGTTTTGGACATACCCACAGTCAAAACTTTAGAAACACCAGGTATCAGTATCTTTACAAATATTGGGTTGAATAGATGAAACACATGAATAGAATAGTCTCAAAAGGCATTTTTAAACATGATGATTTTCTAGTTTTCATATGTTGTAACAGAAATTAATGGTAAAGGTTTGCACTTTGGAGACCAAGACCATGTCAATGTGGCATGCATTTTAGCATTGTGATTACAAGGCTCCAAGCATCATAAGAAATCAACATAACAAGTGTGAGGAAATATAATAGAAAATTTTTGTATTTGGTTCATCATAATGGTAAATTTTGATTTCCTAGGTGAATTGCACATAAAAAGAAATAGCACGCTTCCCAACACTACATCTTTTATATGGCATTCTTCCTAAATCTAGAGTAATTCACAGCTTCTTAAAAAAGTAATATTTCACTTCAGCATGCGAAATAACACAGATAGCAGGCTAGTCTACCAGTCTCTAGAAGTCAAAATCCTGCATCAGATTTATGCTAGATGTTAAATAAACTAAGTATCTTTATTATCCTAGAGGCCCCAAATGTGTCTCATCAGTTCCTTTCAAGAACATCAGATGTTCTTCAACATGCCCACTACAGTTAAGGTTTACAGTTGCTCATAACCTAGGTTACAACTTACAACATGGCCACTACACCTCTTCCATTCCAAACACATTACACATTTATGAAATTTAGTGGCAAGGAACACTCACTGGTCGTGCTTGCCCTTGCCAGCCCGGAGGCCCAAATGGCAGCGCATTCCCTGGCACCCCCATGAACGCAGGTGGCTGGGACGCCGGTGCAGCCTGAGCCCCAAAAGGTAGAGGCTTTGTTCCTGGTCTTGGAACCCCGAATTGTGGTGGCCCACCAAATGGAACCTGCTGCGATGATGCCGGTGGCCCTCCAAACGGCGGCCTCAACCCACCAGCTGGCGCCGGCTGAGGCACTGCCCCAGGTGGTCCGCCGAAAGGAGGTGGCTGAGCCGCTGAAAACGGAGCCCCGCCCAGCGGAGCCGATTGAGCTGCTGCTGCTGCAGAAGAAGGCCTGCCAAATGGGGGAGGCTGCGACGCCGCCACCGGCGGTCCACCGAAAGGAGGAGGCTGAGAAGCCGACGACTGCGGGCCACCGAACGGCGGCGGAGGCTGCGACATCGCCGAGGGCGGCCCTCCAAAGGGCGCCCGCTGCGACTGCGGAGGCGTGGGGCCGGACGGCGGGCCACCGAAGGCAGGCCGTTGCTGCTGCTGCATCGGCTGCGAAGGTATCGCTCCGGGCGGGCCGCCGAAGGGAGGAGGTGGCTGCTGCCCCGGCGCCGTGGGCCGCGCGAACGGTGGCGGCGACTGCGACGGGGGCGGCGGGCTCCCGGGGAACGGCCTCGTCCCGGGGGGCGGGACCTGCGGCGCGCGGATCGACGAGGACACGGGGCCATTCCCTGGTGGCGCGGCCCGCCCCGGGCGGCGCGAAGGCGGGGGCGCGCGGGAGATCTGGAGGTTGGAGAAGGAGGCCGGGAGAGACGAGGCGGCTGGATTAGGGGCAGGGGTAGGGTTTTGCGGCGCGAAGGGCGGCGGCGGCCGCGACGGCGATGCCATGGACGGGATCGAGGAGGGAGATCGGGATCTGAGGTGAGAGAGGCGGGAGGAGAGAGAAAGAGAGAGAAGCGGGGAGGCTTTTATGTCGAGGCGTTCGAGGAAGGGAGGGAAGGGTGCGTTTCGGGCCGAGACCCGGTCGCTGCTTGCCGCTGGCCTTGTGGCTCGGTCGGGCTAGCTCGCCGGCAGCCGGCAGCTATTACCCGGATACTTCTTTAAAAAAGTGACGTATCTCGTATCAAATAGGTATCGAATACTCTTAGATATGTATAGAACACGTATCAATAATTTTTATTTTTAAAAAATATATTAATTTATAATACTTCTTGGATACTTAGTGGATACTTCTAACCTGGATGTCATTATATATTTGAAGAAATGAAAAGCCTAAATCAAGTCGATCAATTAACTACTACTTGTTAACGCCAAAATTTGGCACGGCTCATATCAGATTCGGTAAAGAAAGAAGCTATATCAACCGGAGGAAATTAATCCAGAAAAAGCCGAATTTGAGAAGGAATCGTGAGGTCCACGTTATGGCAGTTATTTATCTTATCTATTAAATAGTTTTATCTTTTAGGAAACCTGATCTCTTGTCCGATCGGGTCTGTTAGTTTTTCTTTTCTAGTTAGGAAAGTCCTGTTCCGTAGCTGATCAGGACTCTATCCACCCGGGCTATAAATATGTGCGCCCGGATACATTGTAAATCATCTCTCGATCAATCAAATTCGGCGCATCGCCACCCTTTACCAACGGGTTCTTGTTTTTCGAGCCGGGCTGCATCGGTTAGGTCCGAACTCCTAGAGAGGGTAAGTCTCGTTACCCCGACTACCTATCGGCTAGGACTTCCTCGGTTAGGTCAGATATTCTAGTCGGTTCATGGTAGTCGGCTTACCACGGTGTATCTGCTCTGTCTACGGCTGCATCGGTTCGGTTCGATCTCTTAGGCCGATCAGGTATATCACATCACGCGTGCATAGTTTTCATCGGTTTACTGGGAATAGTTTATCGTCAGTTTTGCTTGCATCGGTTGGGTCCAACCTACTAAACTGAGCGATAAGTTGTTCCTGTTAGGCCGATGGTCTCTGTGCAAGCGTCTTATCGGAATATATAGCCGGTAAGTTATCAGATACATCACGATTGCATTAGATCTATCGGCTTATTGAGGTTCTTTTATCGTTGTTAATCTGTGCTGCATCAGTTAAGTTTGAACTACTAGATTGATAGTGATAGATTTACTCTTGCTGAGTCGATAGGTTTTATGCGATGTTCTACTCGGGTGCTTAGCCGATAGGTTTATCTTTTAAAAGCCGACTGCATTGCCTGTTTGTTATTATTCTGATATCTAGTTTATCATCGGCTTTCCAGCCGATGACTACGTAGTCGGCTAGCTTATGATTTGCTTGAAATTTTACAGTGTGTTTTGGTCACCATCGGCTTCTAGCCGATGTATTAATACGTCTTGTTTTATATATCATCTACATTCATTCTGCTATCGGCTTTCGCAGCGATATAACACTGTTTTTGGCAGCTATACTATATTATCATCAGTTTCCAGCCAATGCATACATTCTATCGCAGTCGGCAGCCGGCTGGTTTATCCTCTGCTCATATTATCATCAAGCGCAGCCTGACTTGTTTTGTCTATATCGTCATCGGCTTCTTAGCCGATATACGAGCGATGTTGGCGGTCGGGCAGTCGGCTTAAAGGACTCGGGCGCGAACACAGGCAGAGAACCCGGGCGCGAGTCCCAAGCGAGAACCCGAGCGCGAAGACGAGCGGGACCCGGGCGGGACGACTACCCGCGCGGGCACGGATGGAAGACCCGGGCGCGGGGTAATACATTAGTGCGGCGCTAAACAATTACTGTCCGACAACTAGGGCCTGAGCACGGTTTTTTCATCGGCTTTCAGCCGATGCTCCAGCATTCCCACGGTAATCGGCTAGCAGGATTCTTGTCGGCCGATTGAATCCCTGAGCTAATATTTTCTATCTCCTTGTCAATTGCGGGGTCAAATTGACTGGCACGCCTACGAACCTCAAGATTTTAGGACCTGCACTGGAGCTAAGCAGATCTCCCAGGCCTTCGCGTGTCTCCAGGCGCCGAATCAGATCGTCAACAAGCGCTTTTGGCACACCCGGCGGTTTTCGGCGTCAACACTACTCCATCCAAAATATAAGACCTACATGTATTTAGATAAATTAATATTTATAAATTTTAACTAATAACTAAGCTATCATTATATTAATTTAGTAACACACAATTAATATTGTTTTGTCAACACCACTATGACCAGACAAAAAAAAAGTAACCATGTTGTTCAGCAACAACACGGCCAACAATTGTGTCAAAGATATTTTTCTGGTCAGTGTTAACCTGTGCAATCAAAGATTTTGTGTGCATTGACATCATTAACGGATCAGTTGACAATTCTTTTTCAATAAGCCTATTGCCAAGGGGCACTTGTGGAGAGAAAGTTGGCTGAGGTAAATTATAATCTTTTATGTTGCCACCACTATTTCTAAAGACAACTGTAAGTTTATATATTAACATCATAGAAGGTGTTCACGGGGAACAATACAATATGGATTATCAAGGGTCTTTTTTAATCTATGGTGTATGCATCACTCATGTACAACTAGTACTTATTAAACAAATCACGAACATTGCCAATAGAACAGAAAAGTACAACAGTAACATAGAGCGGTCTTAGTTAATTAGAAGACGCATTCTAAATCACTTCATCAAAAAGAAGGTGCCACTCATTATCACCGTCAAGGATGCCGTGTGCCTCACAAGCCTCTCTATATGTTGCATATACGATATTATTATAAGTTCGCATGTTAGCATAGCTCTGTACACCTTTTATAATCATCAACAACATTTGTAAGTAGTATAACTCACCAGCGGCTGGATGGACGTAATACATTCTACCAATCTTAGGGGCTAGTGTTCTTTTGTGCTAAATTCTAGAAGAGGTATCCCATGTCCATTCCTTTTGGAAATCACAATATGTTAAGGTATGTGCGTCCTCATGTTTTGCATTTGTTTAAACCACTCAGTTAGCATTGTACGCTTTGCAGCAGGACTATTAAGCAATGCTCTTAGATCTGCCCCCTCCTTGTACTGAACATAGTTCATAACAGGTAAATAGATAGCCAACATTTTTATCGGTGGAACCCTATAATGTATGTCAAATTCAAAAATTCGGTGGAGTGCCTCACAAGTGGAAAGAAATCTAGCATCCATATATTCTATTATCTCATCTGGAAGGGCCAAATCATGGTTAGGCGATATGTTTCCTACTAGAGCCGTGGTTTCAAAATAGATTTTTGCTTTGTCATGGCCTTTCATTATGTATTTAAAAATATACTTAATCATGTGTTGATTTATTACACCATTCAATATTTATATGTGATCTGGTATGTTTTAAGCAAATGAATGTTACATGGTACGATAGATCTGTTGTCCAAATGTATTCCATTTTTTACAATATATCTCCCATCATTTCTTCGCCTATAGATTGTAAAGCCACATCAACAAACGTCTCATCTTGAAAATCTTTAGGGTAATGTTTTGAACACTTGCCATCTTTCATGCAAGGGCATTTTTTGTTATCCTCACTGCAAGGACCATGCATCATGAACTCACTTACCAACTTATGTGCTAATTTATCGATTTCCTAGTCTGATATCTCGGCTAAAATAAATCCATCTATAACAACAACTGATACATAAGCGTTGCTGGCAGTTAACCACACTAAATAGTGAATGTGTGGCAAGCCAAGTTTTTGGAACTCAACGGTATAAAAGACTAAGACATGAAAGCAATAAGAGTCATTAGTATCATATTACCTTGACCTATTGTAAAGCAAACTGCAGAAATAAATAAGATGAACTTTCTCACCTACAAGTACCGGCTCAAACGTCGTACCCTCTCTGATGTCAATAATAAAATCATGGACTTTCATATTGAATACTCTAACAATCATGTCGGCTCTATCAGATGTGTGCTGGCCATCCTCAAATCATATTGACTCTACTTTTTCTTGCCATTTTGAATTGCATGTAAATGTCACAAACAAGTTTGAGGACCTATAAACATGGCATATTGCCATTGCATCTTGGTAGTTCATTACCATGTATCTTCTACCACCAGTAAAACTGAAAGGAAGGATAGCTTGCTTGCCTACAAAATCTCCATTGGTTATACCTCGGTCAATAGCATCAACTATACCTTGAACACACTCAAATCGCAAGTCATCTTGATGATTAGCTATCCATTTCAACCTATTGCTTTCAATAGTTGAGTAAACATTGACAACTATCTGATCACTTAGACAACCATAGCAAGTGAATGGGTTCGGTTCATTTAATCTATACTGAATCATGTACCGATAATACTCAAGTATAGCGATATACTTTCTCCCAATTGCATCTAGTCATTGTATTGTATACCAAGATGGAACCCCCGGTCGCCATAAGAGAAAAACAATGGGTACTGTAAATCCATATATGCTAGGTGTGGGGACAAAACACGCCGTAACCCAACATCGTTACATTGTAAGTATACTTAGACGCTGAATAATCACGACTATAATGGCAACTATTTCACCACTGGTTGGCAAGTTATATTGTATATCAGTTTTGACATTACACCCATAAGGCGTAACGTCAAGGTTTGGTCCCTATGCTCAGAGAGCCGCTCTCTAGCATATCGAAAAGTCCATACAAGTTTATTATTAGTATCTAGCATTGCACAAAGAACCTCAACTATACCAGGGTAAGCTTGTTCACCAGTACTGTCATCATTTTCAAATATGTTCTGTCGATTATGTATTTTGTTTTCTGGATCATATATATAAAGCTGAGCAAACTCAGGCTGTTTTCTGCGACAAGGTATAAGGCTACCAATTCGGTGATGAACAACACCGTTAATTTTTAAAAACATAAGGTGCATTCCCAGTGTTAATTGTTTTATCTACAACTACACCCATAGAAGTGAAAGCAAACATAGAGTTATAAGACCATATTTGCCTAAGGAATCTTTTTGAACGTGCATCACCATTAAAATTCAATAGAGTTGCGAGAGGTTCACGGGGCTCACAAAACTTTGGCAACTATATTTACCAGTTTTACAGTACAAATTGTAAACTATCTTCCGTTTCGATATAGCTAAAAGGTTTTTAACTTGTTCCTGGTACCAAAAGATAGCACCACAGTATGGGCACTAGTATGTTGAAGCACTGTAGTATGACCTCCTAGGGTAAGACGCTGTAAGAGAAGTGGACTGTCGACCCCTAGTTTTGAAGACCGAAAACCTCTCATGTTTTAAGTACCAAATCTCTAGATCAATAGCTTGGTACATACATAATAATTGGTACTATTGCATTCATTGTCATAAAGTCTTACATCACTTAGTCGTTACAAAAGGGGTTACGCGCATAGGGCCCCAAAATAGACATAGCCAACCGTCTTATGGTAAACTAGCAAAAGAGATAAGATGTGACAGCGGAAGCATAGGCGGCAGCAGCCTTGCGTTTGTCCAGGCACTCGACTAGCAACTTGGGTCCTATGGAGCCTACTTCGGTTCCTCCTCCTCCGGGTAGTGCTCGTACAGTTCATCGTCGGCATCTATTTCTAAAACGGGGATTAATCAACAGTGAGTACTTTGAGTACTTGCAAGTCACCACTACAACATGAATTAATACCCATAGGGTTCAAGGGAGATTTTAGGGTTATTTGCATAAAGCTAGTTTTCACAAATCATTTTGCAAGCCTAAGATCTAGCCATTTAATTAAACACGTTCGGCATTGTCCAAATAGTTTATTCAATCATAAGGAATGTGTCCACCTCGCTAAGCTCCACTTGTTTGGTTTACCCTCATGCCTATTTCTCCAGCCATTGTCCAAATCTATTTTCCCACATTCCGAATAAGTTCCCATATACATCCATTCCCATCCTAACCAAGTTTAAATACTTAGAGTCTAGACAAGACTAGTACAAGTCTCGGTGCTCCTTTAACCGCGAGAACAACTATCCGAATAGATTGGTTTTACTAACACTACAGTGGATGTATACTTTACCCGTAATCTGTGGTGCACCCAACACATGAGACTTGCCACTGCCCAGTTTTTCGGATCTCCTAGCATTGCGGCACCCGCTCCAAAGACTATAAACCCCATACACCCCCTGGCACTCCAATCCTGCTTTACTAATGGTGTGGGGAGTCTTGGACATAGAGGTATCGAGGAGAGAGAAGTAAATGTTCATTTTATTCGACATGTCAATTAAACCGCACTCTATCCTCTTTCTTCCAACACAAAGTGCCACAGTGACCAGAACTGGGCATGACTAGGGGCCGCCCCACTAGAATCACTTAGTCCATTAGGTCTATGCCCATACGAGAAATACGGACGTACTCTGTTCGTTTCCTGCCTGTTTTCTTGACTCGATCCTTAACTGACCTGGGTCGGTGCTAGTCTTTTCCAGAAACCACCCAAATCAATCCATGCTGCCCTAGTTGAAAATGATTTGTCACTTAGTTTTGGTTTTCGCAAATGGTTTTATATGTGTATTGCAAGTGGCTTTTTATGTCTCCACTCGCATAAAATGACGATCGCTCCCTACCGGAATGACCATCTCCCATCCCAACCATTATCACATGTATATGAAAAGTCTAGTAAGCAACACTAAGCATTGTCAATAGTTGACTTAAGGATACCAAATAACATACGGCATCAAGGAACATGAATCAATATCAATATCAATAGAGGCTTAAACGGAATTTAGGTACCTAGCATGCAATTTATTTGTAAACAAAACATTTTCGCATTGGTACAACATGTTCAAGAAGGAGGGCGCGGTGACTTGCCTTGCTCGGTCACAGTTAACTTCCTCCTTGGTGTCAACCGATTTGTCGTCACAAACGTACTCTAGTTTGATGAAACGACTATTCAAACTCATGCTCTAAATACTAATTAATAAGGAATAAATATAAAGAAAAAGGAAAAATACCAAACTAGTGCCATTGGGTAAATCTTGATTTTAGATGAATTTTGATAAAAGTTTCACTTGATTTGGACTTAATATGAGTGAGATATTAGCTTTTGAAGATTCAAATTAAATTAATTCAAATATATTGCAAAAATTCACTGTTGGAATATTCTATCCATTATCCAAACTATGTTCCTTCAGAAAATCTTTTTTCTCTTACTTACAGGTGCGACCTACCATAATAGAAAATTCCAGGGAATTAATTTTATAAAGGAAACCCTCTGTATCACTGACAAGTGGGGCCGGGGTCAAGGTTGACCTGGTCAACCTAGCCGGTCCAAGGCCATAGGCACACATGTCAGGGTCATAGAGCTTCGTTGGGTGTGAATCAAATACTTTAAGCCCAGGAGGGCCCACATGTCAGTGGCTTAGAACCATAACCATGTTTTTAATTACATTTCACTAATGACCATGGCCCACATGTCATAGATAGGGTATAGGAGGGTAATTAACTTAATGCCCATCATTAGTTTACGGGCCCACGTGTCAGCTAGAGATAAAGGGTGAGATTTATCCCCACTTCCTTCGTCCTCCTCTCCTGGCTCCGGTGGACGGCGGCACGGGAGACTGGTGGTGGCCTCGGGGAGGGCCGCCTGGGCTCCGGTGCACGGCGGCGGTTGGCGGCAGCGTGTATGGGGAAAAGATGAGGGGAGACGGGAGCACACCGAGCGGGAGTCGGGAAGCGGCACACCAGCGCGGGGCGAGATCGGGATGGATCAACAACGTCGGGGCAGCGGGGATCGGCAGCGGCGAGGTACTGCTCGGTGGAGGTCGGGGGGATCTGGGCGACGTCGAGCTGGTCGGAGAAGCGCCAATCTACGCTCCTCCTCCTATCTCCGGCGCCGGCATGCGGTTCGTCCTAACGGCGGCGTCGTGGCCGTCTCCTCCGAGTTCGGGCGGCATGGGACGACGGAGAAGCGGCCCGGTACGTCAGTCGGGGTGGGGGAGCGACAGTGGAGCGAGCTCCTTTAGGTGCCGAGGCAGGGATATGGGCGGCGGGAAGAGCTCGGCAAGCAGCGGAGTGGTGTGGCTTGTGGTGGAGGGAGATGGCCGAGGTGGCCTCGCTATTTATAGGTGCGGATTGGCGGAGGGATGGCCCGGCGTGTGGCGGAAGGACGGTGAGGACGGAGGCCGTCGGTGGCAGGGCACGCGTGGGGAGGGGGAGAAAAAGCCTAGGTGGCAGGGTGGCAGGAGAGGGAGGGGGTTGGTGATGGCAGGCGGCAGGGCATTGCACACGTGGTGTGGGTGTGTGTGGGGGGGGAGGGGGAGTAGTTGACTCCTCGGTTCGTCACGAGCTCCGCCTGCCCGAGCGGCCTTCGAACCGGCGGATCGAGGGAGGCAGTGGCGTTGGCAAAAGGAGAAGAGGCAGAGGCCGTCGCGCGGGCTCGGCGTGCTCTTTGTCATAACTAGCCACATGTGTGTCACTTCGTTGCGGGTTATGAATTTTTAAATACGATAGTAAAAAGTTTATTCTAATATTTTTTGGAGCTATTTTAGCTTTTACCAATTAAAAGATTTGTCATTTAAATATTTAAATTGCTTTTCTGCGCACACATCTATACAAACTTGCATATATGCATTACGACAACAACGCTACAATAATAAAAAACAAGAAAACAAGTTCACAAAAAACTTTATTATCACTCGCTTTGTTATGGGAATTGTCTTATAGAAAGATTAAGGGCACTTGAGGGGTTGCTCTTGTATAAGTCAGTATATGAGATACACATACTTATCATCGTGTAAACGGGTTCAAGGAGATGTCAAAAATTCTTATAAAAACATGGCTGTAGAAGCAAATACATCACAATAACGATGATTGTTGCTTTGACACATGGGGTCAGGTGGCTGTCTGGTCCCTGGCCCTACTTTGACCAAGTGACATGGGCCGACTGTTTGGTGCTCTAAACTTTTGAACTGATCTGCCGGGTGTTGGTCTAACATTGTTTTCATGTTCTTCTCTGGTATTGGTATTGGTGTTAACGTATCTTCATCGGGCTCTGCATGGATCAAATCGGTGTGCTGCGTTTGACCATACTGTATTTGCTGGGGTACTAGGGTTGCCTGTTTTCTATTTGGGTCTGCCAACATACCTTTTGTTGCTTCGTGTACCCGTGTACCTGTGTCATCGAGCCTGTTTCTATTTATGGGCCTTCCGTGCTTCTTCTTTTGGCTAGGGTGGGAGTGGGGTGGCAAGTGGAGGGTGAGTGGAGGTGGTGTAGCTCAAAGTGAGGAGGGGAAAATGGAGTTGGGGTTCGGCAATAATGGCGGCGGCAATGGCGGCGAGCAAGGTGCTGCCAGCCGTGGCACTGGAGGTGGTGCGGAGCAGGAGGGTGTCGGCAAAGGTGCCTCTCGCCGGCGTCTGGGGCAGGCGAAGGACGGAGCTTCGGTCGGGCAGGCGGCAAGCGAGGTTGCTGGAGGCGGAGGTGCAGTGACAGCGGCACCGAAGCATTTCGGCCAAGGAGGAGGCTTCTGGTCGGGGGTGGTTGTTGTTTTGCGTTGGGTGTGGGTGTGGTCGGGCTTACGTCTTGTCTGTACTGCCATCTGTATTGTCTTAGCCGTGGTGGCGCGCCCAGTGATCCAGTTCTTAGGGTGGTACTCTGAGCCACCGCAGGACGGCCAGTCGGACCACCCGTGCATAGCGATCTGCATCCTTATCGTGTTGGCACCCATTGTTTTCCTTTCCATCCTAGAGGCGATGTTAGAGTAGGAAGTTGATAGTGTGGCTGCTAGATGCTGGCGTTGTATTCCCTATGTATCGACTTTTATGGTCCCAGCTTTTAATCTTTAGCTTCGGTGATTTTGAGTATGAGGTCTTTGGCTCATTTTAGTTGCTTGGTTAAGAAAACTGTCACTTTTCTAAATTATGCTTAGATTCCTCAATTCCTCTGTGTCTTGAGCATGGACCATTATGGTTTTGATTGGTGCTTGGATATCTTTTGACGGGAACTGTTGTTTTTCCCTAATATGTCTAAGTCATTTATTTTTCCTAGCCTTCTGTGTATTCTGAGGTTGCTATTTTTGATAGGTGCGATCGTCGCCCTGTCTTAAAGTAGCATAATCTGATGAATGAGTTTCTACTAGTGGGCACTTTAGCCTAAGCATGAGCATAGCCAATGCTTTCTAAAGCCACAAAGTTAAAGCAGGCAAAAGGTTGCATCGTTCCACATTCCATTCTTCCTTACACGTAGTACATGGTATTACATCACTTGGGACAAAAGGGAAATTGCCTTTCCTCGGAAGGCGGTGGTGAAACAAAAGCTCACACTTGTAACCCTTCTTATGGAGATGGTGGGGGCGCGCGGGGTTCAATTTTGGGCATGGTTCCTTTGGGGGCACAGGGTAACCCCCGGATCGACATACGACAGACCAAGTAATGTGCTTCCAGGAGTAGGGCTGTAGTGTGCTCGTGGGCTAGGTGCTGATAGCGGGCCTCTAGATCAGCATATCGGTCCCGAAGCTCATGCAGCTCTTCGAGGGCTTGCTCATAGGCGTTCTCGGTGGTGTAGGCTAGCTTGGAGAGAAGGACGCATCTGTTTCCTTCGGCCTTTTCAGCCGAGTATAGCGAAATTCTGATTCATATGGTATCCATAGTACAACATGGCATCTAGCAAATTTCAGTCCTAGAATCGCAGCTTAACAAACAACTCTAGCATCAGAAAGATCAGAGCAACAATTTATGGGGTAGAATATTGAAACAAAATTAAACATCCCCAGGCCCCAGCTCTGAAGGAAACAAAAGGCAGCACTAACCTGAGACATATCTTTAAGAGTTTTTCTTGCACTACATCAGAAAGATCAGTGCAACAATTTATGGGGTAGCTGAATGTGAATCCCAGATCCACTTCCCCATTGAGCTCCTCGATTAGATTGGCAATGCTTACAGAACAAGTCATTGATGAATTTATATACAATAAAAATTACCTGTTACTTGTTAAGGGGTACCACAACATATAATCAGCTAGCATGAAGGATGTCAGTGAATTGAGTAATTGATTTTAAACAATTCAACATCAAATTGAGAAAACATGAGCTCTTGATAATTGTGTTGCTCTTCATTCTTAGTTCCTTATTAGTGATAACCTTAACAATTTATAATTGTTAATAACTATTCAGTTATATGAGTTTTGGTAATTACAGTATAACATAGGCAACATGGCAGATTTACTTATGAACAGCGATTTCCCAAGGGAAAAACCAATCTATCGATCATGCAACTGTATATATTGCTAAGGAATCCTGGTGTTAAATCAAGGTTAAAGATAGATTCTCCAAATCTTTTTTCCCTGTTCTAGCATCTCGCATGCTTAACCATAGACCATATTGTACCCGAAAGTAAGTGAACTGCACTCTGAACAAGTACATAATCAAGAAGGTAAATGACACAGGGTTGTTGCAGATTCTAAAACACACCACTTGATAAGGCCACAAGTAGGAATGTTGTCCAGAAATCTTGAGTTCTTTAATTACATCTCTAGGTATCGAAGTCACATATATGTCCACTCCAATTGAATACATGATGAAATTAAGAAATGAATAAATTGGAATACCCAGAAGCGGCACCACAATAGTTTGAGCTACCGCGGAAACTAATAATCTACTGCCAAATGGCAATAATGATCTTGAAAATTAGCATAAGAACTAAAGTACAGTGGGTCTCAAGAGCTAACTATCTATGGGATAAGCCCCCAAAGGCAGCATGCCATCCATGGTCTAGCCGTGCAGTCTGCCAAAACATTTACATTTTTCCTGTAAGAACTCACCATCAGCAGCAATAGTCAGGCCTGAGGACCAGAGAAGAAGCCATAATGCCATGTCCAGTCGATCTGGAGCTTGGGCAGCACACAAGGATCATGTCATGGAACAGATCATGTCCAACGAACCAGATTGCACATAAGAAACCCACTTACAAAGTGAAACCTGCTTGAGGAATAAGATTGACTAACCAACATTGCGTCGAACACCTTTTGGGTGGCAACAGGATTGAGCTTTGCATCTGCAGCTAGTAGCCTAGTACCTTGTCCATGCCGCCACACCGCTATGTCCCGTCGTTGTAGTCCGGCCACACAACCCGTCTGCTCCATCAATTCACAGTTGCAGTATGCAAAACACACACACATATTGACCAGGAATTAATTTGCTCGAGCAAACCGCAACCAAATCAAACGCGAGAGTAGAACGGATTGAACCGATCGAGCAGCCGTGCGGCGCACTTATGGATCGTGAACACCTGGAGAGGCTCCGAGCTGCAAAAGGCAAACAATATGAGGGGGGAAAACAAAAAAAATTCCGAACGCCGCGCTGCCCCCGTACGCGCAAAAATCGCAATGACAACCAAACCGGCTGACGAGCACGCACGTCCGGCGGTGTTAGGAGACAGAGGGAGGAGAAGGGCTCTACCGGCAGCATCCGTTGGTGGCGCAGCAGTGGCGGATGGAGGCGCAGATGGTGCCCGGCCACTGCAGCGACAGCACGAAGTAGTCGAACTCCCACTGCTTCTTCCCCACCACGCGCGCCGACGACCGTGCGAGCGCCGTGCCGAACGAATCGGCAATGACCACCAGCAGCAGCAGCGCTGGCCAGATCGCCAGCAGACGCCGCGCCTTCTTCGCCGTCCCCATTGCCTCTGCCTTCGTCTCGCCCTCAATTCCTGTGGGCTCCCTACATGCCTGGTGCGGGCGGCTAGAGAGGGAGTCCTCACTCCCGCCGTCGCAGCTGGTGGAGGCTGAATGCACCGCGCTGCATGAGGGACAGGCACCCAAAACCGCCACCGCCGCGAACTGCCACCGCCGCCGCTAGTTCTCGCTGACCTTGCCGTCCTGGAGGTAGCTCCGGATCTTGGCCCAGTTCTCGCAGAGCGCGCCAGCGAGACCGGCGAGGGAGAGGACGAAGAGGAGCACCCTGAGCGCGATGACTGGCCGCTCCAGGAACCGCTCGCCGTCAGTGGTGACAGCGCGGTGGCTGAGGACGATGACGGTGAGGACGCGAGGAGGGCGAGCAGGCGGCGGCGGTGGAAGGAGATCGGGGAGGAGATCTGGGGAGTAGGGGGATGCGCGTCGGCGAGCTTTGGCGCCTGGCGTTCGATGCGCAATCGGCGACCTACTGGTTTCGGCTCGGTGGGCTGTCGATCCGAACCATACATTTCATATCCAGCGGTAGGAAAAAATTAGAGCGACATGCACATCGCGGGAGGCCGAGCGACTTCTCTCGGCAGTCGCGGCATCTGTGCCGTCAGCTTGTCATCGAAGGGCGACCTCACCAATTGCCACATGATAGAGGACGGAAGGCCCAACTAAGCCCATTACAGGAAGGCACACGCACGAGGCTTGGCTGAATGAGACTTGGCACTTCCCCTCTGTCGCCATCGCCATTGGCGACTTGGTCTTCACCTCTGCCGTCGTCTTCCTCGCCAGGTCAGCTCAAGCTGCTTCTCTCCCTCGAGCTCATGTGTCAACCTCCCGCATCTCCTTCACTCGGCGCCCTGGCTCGTTCTGATGCCGCCGCCGCCCGGCTAGGCACCTTGGTGGTGTTCCCCACCTTGCCTGCGGCCTGCGCGGAGGCCGGCCGTGCAGCTATCATGGGGTTCTCGGTCCCTGCTGCTATAGTGCGTGTTAGCGCCGCACCGAAGGCCGCACCTGCGCCCGCGCCCGGGCCCTCGTCCGCGCCCATGCGTCCGCGCCCGGGACCGTGCCCGAGAACTCGTCCGCGCCCACGCGTCCGCGCCCGGGACCGCGCCCACGCCCGCCCGGAACTCGCCCGGGTCAGCGTCCGTGCCGGGCCCTCGCGCCTGCGCCCGGGAACTCGCCCGGGGTCAGTTGGCTTAGTTGGCTTAGCTGGCCTTCCGTCCTCTATCATAAAACCCCGCGTTTTCCTGTAATGGGCTTAGTTGGGCCTTCCGTCCTCTATCATGTGGCCTGTTAGCTGTATAATTGGTGAGGTCGCCCTTGGATGACAAGCTGACGGCACAGATGCCGCGACTGCCGAGAGAAGTCGCTCCACGCGACGTCAGAGGATTCGCTCCCGCGAAAACGGTGCGGCTTTATATACTAAACCAAGTTTATCCTAATATTTTTTGTGGAGCTATTTTAAATATTAAGTCGGTGTACTGCGTTTGACCATACTATAGTGGTATCCTGTACCACACTCAATATCCTTTTGTTATGACTAGCGCTTGCGAGCCATGGTATTTCCTGGGGTATCAGGGTTGTCTAGCTTCTATTTGGGTCTGCCAACATACCTTTTGCTGCTTCGTGTACCCGTGTACCTGTGTCATCGAGCCTGTTTCTATTTATGGGCCTTCTTTTCTTCTTTTTTTGGCTAGGGTGGGAGTGGCGTGGCAAGTGGAGGGTGAGTGGAGGTGGTGTAGCTCAAAGTGAGGAGGGGAAAATGGAGTTGGGGTTCGATAATAGTGGCGGCGGCAATGGCGGCGAGCAAGGTGCTGGCAGCCGTGGCACTGGAGGTGGTGCGGAGCAGGAGGGTGTTGGGAAAGGTTCCTCTCGCCGGCGTCTGGGGCAGGCGGAGCACGGAGCTCCGGTCGGTCGGGCGGCAAGCGAGGTTGCCGGAGGCGGAGGTGCAGCGACAGCGGCACCGAAGTGTTTCAGCCAAGGAGGAGGCTTGTGGTCGGGGTGGTTGTTGTTTGCGCTCGGTGTGGTGTGGTCAGCTTATCTTGTTTGTGCCGCCATCTGTGCCGTTCTTAGCCGTGGTGGCACGCCCAGTGATCCAGTTCTTAGGGTGGTGCTCTGAGCCACCGCAGGACGGCCAGTCGGACCACCTGTGCATGGCGATTTGCATCCTCATTGTGTTGGCACCATCGTTTTCCTTTCCATCCTACAAGCGATGCTAGGGTAGGCGGTTGATAGGGTGGCTGCTAGATGCTCGTTGTATTCCCTATGTATCGACTTTTATGGTCCAGCTTTTAATCTTTAAGCTTCGGTGCTTTTGAGTATGAGGTCCTTGATATTTTGGTTGCTTGATTAAGAAAACTGTCACTTTTCCAAATCGTGCTTAGGTTTCCTCAATTCCTCCGTGTCTTGAGCATGGACCATTAGGTTTTGATTGGTGTTGGATATCTTTTGACGGGAACTGTTGTTTTTTCCTAATATGTCTAAGTCTTTATTTTTCCTAGCCTTCTGGGTATTTTGAGATTGCCATTTTTGATAGGTGCGATGGTCGCCCTGTCTTAAAGTAGCATAACCCGATGAATGAGTTCCTACTAATGGACACTTTGGGCTAAGCATGAGCATAGCCAATGCTTTCTAAAGCCATAGAGTTAAAGCACGCAAAAGGTTGCATCGTTCCACATTCCATTTTTCCTGACACGTAGCACAGGGTATTACATCACTTGGTACGAAAGGGAAATTTGCCTTGCTTGGAAGGCGATGGTGAAACAAAAGCTTACACTTGAAACCCTTCTTAATGGAGATGGTGGGGGCGGTGCGGGGTTCAATTTCCGGCACGGTTCCTTTGGGGACACAGGGTGAAACCCCCGGATCGACATACGACAGAGCAGTAATGTGCTTCCAGGAGCCTAGGGCGGTAGTGTGTTCGTGGGCTAGGTGCTGATAATGGGCCTCTAGATCAGCATATCGGTCTTCGAAGCTCATGCAGCTTCTTCGAGGCTTGCTCGTAGGCGTTCTCGGTGGTGTAGGCTAGTTTGGAGAGAAGGACACATCTGCTTCCTTCAGGCCTTTTCAGTTGGGTGGAGGTGGCACCGGCTATCATTCTTCCTCCGGTAGGGATGCATACCAAATGGTTGGCTACTCCCAAGGGAGCACAGATCTTGCAAAAATCGTTGGAGCGCCTCGCGGAAACACGTCCCGAGTGGCGGCTTCAAGGGTTTTTCCGGGATGAAGGTTTTGGAAGGTGATTACTTCGTCTCCCGGAAAAGATGGAGGTAAACTGTCACCTTCCAGGCTTGTTTGGGATCCCTGAACAACCTGCTCATTCACAACAAAATACTGGGCTCCTCGTGTAGCCTAACTGCCGATAGAGGAATTCCAAGTTGCTGGGCAATACCCATTGAGCTTGTCGTCGCATGCCCTACGGTTGCTGGTAGCGGTTGACATGGTTATGTTTTTTGGTGGCTAGGAAGGGCCGAGCTTTTTAGTGGCAGAGGCTTAGTCCGAAAGGGTAGCCTTTATGGGTTGTTTTCACTTCCTTTTTATAGCACTATTGTTTCAGTGGTTCTTTGGTTGGTTCAGCATCTTCAGTGCTTGTGCCTTCTTTGCCAGTGAACCCTGTTCCATTTTACTCGGTAGTGGACAGCACCAGGGGGACTTCCGAGGGTTGTACCTACCACTTTTTCTTAGTCAATCGCTTTTTTCCCTAGGTCTTGCAGAATGCCTTGTCCCAAGGTGTTGTTGTGGACCCTTTCTTCGATGTCTTGCAAGACCTCCGAAATCCATGATTCGTCTATCTCGAGATAACAGCGGTAGGCTACCTCCCTTAGAAAATTTTTTGTCATGAGATTGTGCTTAGGGTTGTGTTCTTCATCTGGTTTTGTCTGCAGTTTTCCTTATTACAATCTTTGAAAAGTCTCTTATTGCGTCTGGCCTCGTCAGGTGATTTACATACTGTTCTAGGCTTTCTTGGCCTCATCAAGGCCCCAGAATTAGAGTATCCTTTAGATGGGTTAGTCCTCGATGTGGTCGGTGATTCGTGTTCTAGAACACTCTTACAAGTACTTCTGTACCTTATCCATCGTGTGTCCTCTAACATTGTTGGGGAAAAGGGACTCCTGATCTTTCGCGATCCTTTGACTTGCTATGTACGATCCATGTCACTGTCCTCATAGTCGGTGCCCTAACTGGTACGGTGCCTTGATCAGCGGTATTTCTGAGGATCGCCGTTCGAGAAGACTGGTCATACCCGTTCAAGTGGATCAGGTTGAGTTAGGCCCAGCTATAAGTCTCTGCTTGGCTAAGGATGGGCGACTTAAGGTAGAAATTTTTGCTTGGCGGGAGGGATGGGGCAACCGCCAGAAATATTTCTGATCCCAGACTGACAAGTAATCTTTAATTAATCCAAGTCTTCGAGAAGAGATCATTAGGAAATATTTAGGCCACAACACAGACTGAAAGAGAAAACCTCCTGATCTTTCGGGATCCTCTGACTTGCTATGTACGATCCATGCCACTGTCCTATAGTCGGTGCCTAAGCTGGTACGGTTGCCTTGATCTGGGGTATATTTTGAGGGGCACGTTGAGAAGACTGGTCATTACCGGCTCAAGTGGATCCAGGGTTGAGTTAGGCCTTAGCTGTAAATGTCTGCTTGGCTGAGGATGGGCAACCCAAGGCGAGAAATTTTGCTTTGCTGAGGATGGAGGCAAACCGCCCAGAAATTCTGATCTCAGACTGACAAGTAATCTTCTAATAATTCAAGTCTTCGACAAGATCATCTGGAAATTTAGGGCCACAATGCAGACCAAAAGAGAACTTGCCCGCTCATCGTCTAATCCAAAAGAGGAATCAAGACACCAAGATTATAGTTTAACTAATAGTGCCAATAGATAGATCTCATTTTTTAGGAAGGCGTAAGGAAGGCTGAACGAGGGAATCGGGCCTACAGTTGACGAGATATGATCCTGGCATTTTCTGGTGTTAGGGAAAGAATTAAAGGAAGCCGAATTGATTGAGATTACTGACTAGGGGGGCTAGGGACGGGTAGAGTGGAGTTTTATTTAATAGGTAAATGGTGTTGAGGCGGAGCAAGTGGATGGGGTTTGACTTTTCCTTGAATCGCAGGAAGGTGGGATGAATTATGAAGGGTCGTTAGGTCGGATGGTCCAGGGAGGAGAAGCAGACCTTTGTAAATTAAGGGGGTCTTGGGACTGACCAAAGGGGCGTTGTGGGTGCCATGGGCCCCGGGTACCTTATGACAAGCATATGGGCCACTCGGATAGAGGATGGGCCTAGCCTTGTAATTAGAGATATAGCTAAATTCGGCAGACTTCGCCTTGTATAGAAAGGAATATACAGTCCTAGTCGGGTGCGTTATATCTCTAAGGGGAGATCTCCTAGTCGTAATCCGATGGGGACTCCTACCTTGTAACCCTGTCCCCCAGTATATAAGGGGAGGCAGGGCGCCCCATGAGGGCAGGTTGAGTCGGTTCATCAGAACCACCACCATATATCCTCAAAGGAATACACACAAACTGGACGTAGGGTATTACCTCACATCGAGGGCCTGAACCAGTATAAAATCTCCCTGTGTTCCTTTGCAATCCACCGAGTTTCCATCCGCCGAGTAGCCCCATATATTTATTGCCGGTGTAAAACATCGACAGTTGGCGCGCCAGGTAGGGGTTTCGGCGCGATCTACATCTACAAGCTCGATGGATCCAGCAACCGGAGTCGACGGCGGCAAAACTCTCCCCCGGAGATACAATTGCATTCAGAAGCTCGACTTCGCCGCCGACCAGATCGGCAATCCCACCTTGGCCGACACGGACCCGATCCAACCGGCCAAGGAACAGCCGACTCCCGCGCAGTCGCCTACACGATGCTGCAGCAATCTCTCACGACATGCTGCCGATGAGGCGATCTCCCATACGCCCAAGTCCAGGAACAACTCTTTCTTTCGGTGTTCGACTCGGACTCGGTTCTGAGCCAGCCAAGATCGGGCCGAGAAGGGAAGAGATCGTTCAACTTTTTTTTTTCCCGTTCGGACTCGGCGACGCCGCGGATATCTACAATCTAACATCCGACGCGGCAAACCGATCCCCTGGAGTTCGACTCGGATACGGCTCCGAGCCGCTTGAGATCGGTCTAGGGAGGTCGGAGTTACAATTCACCCCCATCAACTATTCCGACTACGACTCCCAGTCGGATTCCGACTCCAAGTCGGATACCAGCTCGGCAAGCTTCACTCCGCCACGAGAAATCTTCATGGCATCCAAAGGCTCTACTCCTACTCAGGAATCACGCCGACTACACGAAAAACAGAGGAGGAGGCCTGCCGTCTGCGAGAACAACAGGAGGAAGAAACAAGACGCCTGCACGCCCCACAACAACGGCCTACGCAGGGTTGGGCGAACCGCTCCAGCACAACCCTCCAAACAAAGTCGGCGAACCACAACGTCTTCGTCACGCCACAGCAGAACGTCGTGGCAGCCGTAACCCTCTGGACACGGTCCAGGTCGGGCCTGATCACCAGGCCACCCGACGATCGCTAAGGATAAAAGCCATGCTTACCCGCTGGCCGCCATGTCAGCAGCAGCCAACAGTCGGGCAACACACTCGTACTGACCAGTCAATCAACTTCCCCAGCGGCAGTCTCATCCACCTCAAAGCGACGTCGAGCGGCCGGCTCTAGTCGGCAGCACGCGGAGTCAAGCCAGACGTCACTCGGCAACCACAACAACCGCAACGTCGAAGCGACCGTCGGGACAGCCAGACCTCCGAGACCGACTGCGGCGCACCTTCAGCAAGACTTAATGGCGTCGCCGCGCGCAAACGAGAAGGAAGACGAGCAACGCCAACTGGAAAGAGCCGACTGGAGAACTGAATGAGAATTCGGCCTCCACTACGAGCGGTTTCGCCGCCGTAGTCTGGAGGGGGATCGGAGTTCGCTCATGAAGAACTAACCTGCTCCCTCACGACTAGCCGACTCAAAGGCAATGTTGAGTGACGCTGACCGGCATAACTCTTCTGCACTCATAGCAGGGAGCTACAACATTGGTCTGGGACTGGCCGTCGGGTTCAAGCCTGAGACCACACTTCAAACTAAGCACCACTTTCGAAAAAATACGTTCCAACGGCAAGACCGATCCCGAGTCCTGGCTCACAGCATACACTCTGCAATCCAAGCTGCTGGATCTTGGTGACGCACAAAGTCATGGCTGACTACCTCCTAGTTGCTCTAGCCGACCTTGTCAGCGAGACATGGCTAACAGGACTTCCGAGCAATAATCGGCTCTTGGGAGAACTCCGGGAACGTTTCAATCACCAATTTCCAGGAAACATACGAGAGGCCATCTTCTGAGTACGACCTATATCAGTTGCGTCAAAGGAAGAACGAGTCTCTTTTCGTGACTTCATCAAGAGTTTTCTGAGAGAAGAACTCAATATCCCGACATCAAGGATGAGGTCGTCATCGCCGCCTTTTCGAAAAGGAGTTCAAGACACCTCGTTCATCGACAAATTCACGCGGAAGCCTTCGTGGGACCAAGGTTCTGTCATGGCCGCTATCTCTAATTGGCTAAACAAGTACGTTTCCACGACTCGGAGTTCACGCTGCCGTCTTTTGCGATGGCCCTTAAGATGCACAAGCGAATCGTGCAGTCACCCTGACGATGTATAGGAAAGCGGAACGACTGGATCCTGAGACGACGCGTCGCGCCGCAGTCGGGTCCCAACTAAAGCTGGGAATCTGTCACGCCTGGCTCCAACGCGGAAGCTAGTCAGACGGCTTTTCCATTGTCTGGCAGTCCGTCAACGATGCCAGTCACGACCCGGCCTCCTGGTTGTTGCGCTTCGCCACCGAGTTGCACAACTGAGGATTAATCAGAACAACAAGTGACGATTTTGCTCGGGGGCTCACAAGCTCAAACACGAGGATGGCACTCCCCACTCCAAATACCGAACAGCTAAGTCGCTTTCTGAATAAACATCTCCTCACTCGGCCTTGCTAGTGCCACACAGCGCCTTACACCTACTAGGTGTAGCAAGCTGCGCATTTACTTTTTTCCGTTTTTTGCTCTTAAATGATTACAAAAGTACTTCGAGTAGCATAAATCTCGATCCGTGAAACTCTGCTCCATGTAGACGAACTCAAGTCACCCAAGATGCGTGCCTGGGAAAAGAGCCATGAGCCAACTCCCGACGCCTAGGGGGCTATGACTAGTCGGGTAGGTGCTTAAAGTAAGGGGTCAACTACTCGAGGAAATTATATCAAAAAGAGGAAGACCGTATTTACATACATTGTAAAATACATTTTATTCGGGTGATTATTTCCATCATCAGATGCCTACTCATCCGATATTTGTATATTGCAGGCCCAGCTCCGGATATGCGTGACAGGAACTCAGGGCTTCGGCCTATCTCCTATGCTCGGGGGCTGGACAAGTCTGCCGAAAATACACTCGGGATGCTCCATGAGGGCTACTTACGAGTACTTGCGCCAGTCGGGACGTCATCTTCTCCGACTACGCTCCATGGGAGCTAACAATCGGCCCCCGGCGCCAGTCGGGGCTGTATACCACTCGGCTAATGTAGGGTACGCCCATGAGGGTCGCCAGTCGAATCCTACGCTAATGCTAGGTTCGGGTACCTTATTTGGCCGCAACTCTGTCAGGTTGGGTACGCCCCATGAGGGTCGCCAGCCGAATCCTATGCTAATGCAAGATTCGGGTGCCTAGCTTGGCTATAACTCTGTTGGATAGGGTACGCCCCATGAGGGTCACCAGCCGAACCCTCTGCTAATGCAAGGTTCGGGTACCTTGTTCGGCTTTTCCCAAGTCAGAGAAGACTTACATCGTCAAAGCGCATCCGGAGTTCTCATGCACTGCGTCACACCTGAGGAGGGCAAGCAGATCCTGCAACATACCTACTCGGGTACATGTGGCAACCAGTTTGCATCCAGAACGTAAAGTCGGAAAGGCTTGCGAATAAGGATTTCTCTGGCTGATTGCGGTTACCAACACCAAAAAAACTCATCCTGACATGCGATGGAATGATACTTCTCTAGAGCTATGCTGGATAGGTCGGCTCAGGCCGGCTTATTGGTAGCAGCCACCAAGACATGAGTTCCTACAGTAGCATGCTCCATGTGGGGCCGCCCGCAGGCTGAGTTGAAATTATAGGCTGGTGCTACCACAGAACCGATGAGGTAAAACAGATATGCTTCATGAGAGCCTTATTGCTAAACATATATGTTTGGGTATCTGTCTTATTCCACCAGGTCTCGAGGATACATCCTTACAAGGATCACAAGCTGGTCTTCATTAAAATTGGAGATGCAGGTATCTCTCTCGAGTACACCTAACCACGTAATTGGATTTATTTTTCATACAGTGGTACTCGGCCTACATGGGCGTGGCCACCAGTTGCCATGAGCAGCATTATTCCCGCTGACATGACGCGGATGAGTCTAACTTTCGAGTAGTACACTACTCGGGAGAGACTATAAAATTCTCATTCCCGCTGACATGACGCGGATGAGTCTAACTTTTGAGTAGTACACTACTCGGGAGAGACTATAAAATTCTCATTCCCGCTGACATGACGCGGATGAGTCTAACTTTTGAGTAGTACACTACTCGGGAGAGACTATAAAATTCTCATTCCCGCTGACATAACGCGGATGAGTCTAACCTTCGAGTAGTGCACTACTCGGGAAAGACTATAAACAATCTTCCAGCTGACGAGCTGAAGAGTCTAACTTCCGAATGGGACGCCACTCGGGAAAGACTATAAACACCTTTTCCAGCTGACATGAAGCTGACGAGTCTGATTTTCGAGTAGTATACTACTCAGGAAAGACTATAAACACCCCCTTTCCAGCTGACATGACGCTGAAGAGTCCCATATACGAGTAGCATCCTACTCGGCAAGACTATAAACGCACATTCCGACTGACATGAAGTCGAAGAGTCCTATATACGAGTAGTTCCCTACTCGGCAAGACTATAAATCATATTCCGGTTGACATGATACCGAAGAGTCTCATGTACCAGTAGTAATCTACTCGGGAAAGACTACAAGGTTAAAGATCTTGGACTTCATGTTTAATTGTTTTTCACAATTAAGCACAAAGTCGGGGGCTACACCTAATAGGTGCGCCTATTCGGCGCACACTATTCCAACATCTACATCGAGACTTCATAGCCTCGCTGCCAGCTGACATGAAGCAGGACTCGGGAGAAGCAGCACTCAGACAAAGAGCACTCGGGAGCAATGCACTCGGGAAGACTTCACCGTGGAGGATGAGCACTCGGCATCAGCTGTGACTCAACTATGAAGGTCTCGGGGGCTACTGTGGGGTGCCATGGGCCCGGGTACCTTTTTATGACAAGCATATGGGCCACTCGGATAGAGGATGGGCCTAGCCTTGTTAATTAGAAGATATAGCTAAATTCGGCAGACTTCGCCTTGTATAGAAAGGAATATACAGTCCTAGTCGGGTGCGTTATATCTCTAAGGGGAGATCTCCTAGTCGTATCCGATGGGGACTCCTCCTTGTAACCCTGTCCCCCAGTATATAAGGGGAGGCAGGGCGCCCCATGAGGGCAGGTTGAGTCGGTTCATCAGAACCACCACCATATATCCTCAAAGGAATACACACAAACTGGACGTAGGGTATTACCTCACATCGAGGGCCTGAACCAGTATAAAATCTCCCTGTGTTCCTTTGCAATCCACCGAGTTTCCATCCGCCGAGTAGCCCCATATATTTATTGCCGGTGTAAAACATCGACAGGCGTAATGTGGACCTGTATTTAAAAAGAGTTACCATGTCGAGAGTAAGGGGTGGTAAGCAGACTTTATTAGGAGGTGTCTGTTGCGCTTAAAAGGGGTAAAGGAGATAGAGTGGACTTCTTATTGGTTGTTGGACCTGAGGGAAAAAGACTAGACTTTTTGAAGGATGTGGGGAGCTAAGACAGACCTCTCCCCTTTGGAACGGTCCGCTGGGCTAAGGCATAGAGGGAAGCTAGGTGGACTTTATGTGGTTAAGAGGTTGTCGGGTAAAGGAGTAGAATTGGACATCCTATTTTGTTGTGTTTTGCCATTGAGGAGGGAATGTGGACTTTTGGTCCCCGGTTGGGCCTTGCCTAGGCCTGGGCCGAAGAAGAAGTAGGTTGGGGGAAGGGGCCCTCATGTTGGTGAAAGGAAAGGAGGATGGAGGCTGGGGTCTGGCTGTCGGGTTGACAAAGTGGGAGGGGGGCGGCCAGGCTGACGAGTGCGGCCCGACTGTCATAGAGAGCAGAAGAGGGGAAAAGAAGGGGAGACTGCCACAGGGCTTGGTTGCCATGGCCACTTCTTTTTTTACCTCGGTTCGGTTGAGCAAAGGGGCGAGCAGGGCAGGGTGAGGAGGAAAGTGGGTGGCGCGGTGGAGCTTGGCGGAGTGAGCAGCGGGGCAGCTGGGATGGAGAGGTGTGGCAAGAAGGGGGCCCTGGGGGCTTGTTGTATAGGCGGAGGAGGGGATGGCGTGGTGACCTTGGTGGTGTTTTGGAGCAATAATAGCCCTTTCCCTTAGGCTGCCAGGATTGGAATATGATATGTTGAGGTTGGATAAGTAGATTTAACAATATCATCAATAGCAGAGTCTAATTTTGGACATGATGGATGGCTATTGGTCGATACTCGCCAAAATCCCGCACCACGAAAAAAATAAAATGTGATATCAAGCCAATAAAAGCAAGACTAAAAATACCTGTTGTAAGAATAGTGTGCTCTCCACGTGAGTGCTTTCTTTTTGAGTTCTGGAAGGTGTACTATCGATGAAACATAATTTACCCTTCAAATACCAATATGAAATATATGAATTAATTAAAGAAAGATGCTAGGCTTGCAAAGCAGACTACTAGAAAACAGACCAAACACTCTCATCGTACATGAGAAAACGAACTGAACAAGGCACATAATTAACCTCAATACAATGAGGGAAAACTAAGCAAGTAAAATAATTTAGTCGATGTTAGTCAGCAAGGTTAGATCATAAATTGTTAGGGTCAGCAACCATCTTTAGCCAAACAATTAGTAGGTACTTCTGTCGGAGGATGGAACTTCAACCGCGAGGAGTCTGAAGACTCCCTTTGAGGTTCGGTCAGGGGAGTTGTCGATAGGACGGTTTGCGGCATTGGATCGATGGAACGCAGGGGAGACAGAAGGAGGTAGACAGGTTCGGACCGCGCGGAACCGTAATACCTTACTCCTGTGTGTAGCTAGAGAGCCTCCGAGAGCCTCCGAGAATAGCTAGAGAGAGAAAAAGACCGACAGAGCGAGCGCCCCTCGAATCCTTCTGCTAGAGCCTTTTTCTAGAGCTTCTGAGAGTCCTCCGAGAGCCTTCAGACCTCGAGAGTCCGCGTCTTGGGCAAACGAAAAGATACGGGGTCCACCTGATTTGACAGGAGAGAAAATGGGGCGACCATCGGCCATGATCGCCTGAGATGAGATGGGATCCCCACCTATGGCTCGCGAATCGAGGGCCGTAACGGGGGATTTGTAGCGGTGCTCCACAGGGGCTCCGAGGCTATAAACCGCAGCTGGCAGCGGCTGGCTTCTCCCACTGCCAAATCTGAGCCGTCACCGCCCCTGTTACTATCTGTGCTCAGAGCCCGAGGCCCTTGTTCGCGCACACTTCACCTCACTTTCTTCTTCCTCCATCCACTCCCGTTGCTGCATCTGCGATGCCTCACGCCGGCTGTGGAGTGAAGCCGCTGGACGGCGGTGCGATCCCGCCGTCACGCGTGAACGATGACGCCGGGGCGGAGCGGGTGATGAGGATGATGCCAGCCGGCACACAGTGGAGGGCGGCGATCAAGGTGCGCCCCGGCGAGTCGAAGCCGGCATCAGAGGAGCCCAACGAAGCGGTGTACTTTGTTGACTACGCCGTCGGCAGGTTAGTTCCGCCGTTCTCCGATTTTTTCCTCCAGGTGCTGGAGTTGTACCACGTGCAGATGCTGCACCTGACCCCCAACGCCGTGATGGTGTTGGGGATTTTCGCACATTTGTGCGAGATGTTCGTGGGCGTCATGCCGTCGGTGGACCTGTTCCACCACTACTTCACCATGAGGAGAGCGCCGAAGAACAAAGCCACCGATCTACCGGAATGGGTAGGCTGTGTGTACTTCCACGGCCGTCCCGGTGTCGAGCTTATCCCAATAGCGCTGAGGAACAAGTGGGATATGTGGCGCCAGAATTGGGTCTACATTGACGTCGACGCCAACGACCGGCTCCTGTTCCCGGCCGCGCTGGCCCAGAAGGTGAAGAGCTGGACAGAGTCGGCGCCGGAAGACGCACGGCTAGCGCCCGTGATAACGCGCATCGCCGGCCTGGTGACGGCCGGGCTAAATGCGTATATGGTCGTCGGTGACTTCCTCAGCCGACGACTGGCGCCGCTCAACAGGAGGTCCCGGGCCTGTTGGCTATATACCGGGCCCAGGGACATCACCAGGACCCACCCCGACGACCTGAATGAGGAGGCGGTAGGCCTGTTGATGGCGGTGGCGTTGGAAGGAGGGGGCGCGGCGGACCGCGCGCTCCCGGATGGCGTCATGCCGCTCTGCGCTGATCGCGGGCGGACGAAGATCCAGAAGGATCTCCCGCGATTCGACGCCGTGGGGATTGTTGTCTCGTGGACCACCCCTACGATCGTCGAGGCGCTCGACGCCTCGGAGGGCGAGGATGTGCCGGCCGAGGAACCGGTATTGTCGAAGGAGGGGAAGCGGCCGGCGGGGCCTGATCCGGGATTGTCGGCGGCCAAGAAGACGAAGACCATCTCCCCGGCGGCCGTCGCCCCGGCCGCTATCTTCCCGAGCCGCGTGGACCCCGGGCGGACCGGGACCGCTGCGGCGGTCACTGTATCCGCGGCGCTGGCGAGCGCCGCTTGGGTCCTGTCCTCGGAGCCGCGGCCGACTACCCGGGCCCCCGGGACCGGGCCGGCGACGGTCCCTGACGCGGGAGGAAGCGAGACCCCCGCCGGCACGGGGGGTGATGTTGAGCTGGCACCGGGAGCGCCAGAAGCCCCAGCCGGCATCGCCGCCCCGGGCGCGTCGCCGGGGAAGACGGGAGCTCGCGGCGGCACCCGGCCTCTTTTGAGGCCCAGGCCATGGAGCTTCAAGGGGCCGCAGGCGAGTAAGTGCTTCGATCCCATTCAGCTCTTCTCGCGGCTACATTTGCTCTTGCGTTTCTTGAGCTAGATCTTATTCGTCTGGTTTTGGTTTTTATAGAAAGGATCAGGGGCCGACAATGGCGCCGCCGGCCCCGCCGTAGGCGGCACCGAGGGCGCGCGGATAGTGCTGCCACGTCCCGCTACGCCCCCGCCTCCACCGAGCGTGGCAGTAAGCATGGAGGCAGTGGCGGCCACACCGGAGCGGGCCGTCGCGGAAGAAGAGGGAGATGCCAGGGCCCAGCGGTCTCCCGCGAGGGGGGAGCGGGCCCTGGTGCTTTTTGCTGCCCGGCGAACAGGAGCGGGGCGCGAACAAGCAACGCTTCACTCCGCGCTGGAGCAGATGGCGATTGCCGCTGGCCAAGTGGAGGCGGCAGCCCGTCGGGAACGGCGGGAGTCCGCCCGGGTCCGGGCGGAACTCGAGAACGGGCGGGTGGCGATCGCGATGGCGATGCAGCAACTCACCGCCTGTACAGTCGCCACCGAGATCTTCCTGGCGACTCGGCGGCTGGACATTGAGGCGGCGGAAATGCGGGCTGTACAATTGGAGGCCGCCGCCAAGTCTGCCGCCGATGAGGCCTCCCGCGCCCGTTCCGAGATGGAGGCGCGGGAGAAGGAAATATCCTCCCGGGAAGAGCGGCCCGAGCCCAAGAGGCCGGGCTCGCGGCCCGGGAGCTTGAGATCACCACGCGCAAGGAAGCCGCGATGGTCCGCGAGGAGGCCGCCAACTTTTCCAGCGCCATCGCCCAGGACTGCATGCGCCGTCTCTCGGGCGAGACAGAGAGGCTGGTGTCCTGGGAAAAGGATCTCGAGGAGCAGGAGGCCGACCACCAGCGCGAGGCGGTGCAAATGAAGCTGCTGGCTGCCGACGTCGACACCAAGGCCGAGGCTCTCGCGACCCGCGAGGCGGCGGTGGAGAACATGGAGGCCTCCCTCGCCCTACGCGAGGCGGCGGTGGAGGCCCCCGAGTCCGGGCTGGCGGAGATGGAGCGGGACACCGAGGCCTCCCGGAAGCGTGCGAACGACTTCGAGGCCTTGGCGCGCAGGGCCGCTATCCGGGCTGCGTCAAGCGGCTCCCCGACACCGATGAGTGCAGGGGGCTTGACCGAGAAGCTGGCCAGGGCGGAAAGATGGCTGGCCTCAGTACAAAATAGCCTCGCCCTCTGGAAGGAAAACGAGCGCGACGTCGCAGGCTGCCTGGGGCAGTACAGCCTCAGGATCCGAGGATGTCTCCGCCGCCTCGGCGTACGGGCCTCTCCGCGGAAAAGGGGGGCCCACCGGGATTGGCGACGAGGTGGTGGAGCTCGACGATCTGCTGCGCATTCTAGACTCACTCCCCCAGCGGATTCAGGAGGTCCTGGTGAAGGAAGGGAGAGAGCTCGCCGCGCGGGTGGCGGAGTACATCCTCGGGTGCTACCGGGCGCGGGACGCGGAGTTCTCCCTGGCCCCGGTGCTTGAGGGGTTCCCCACCGAAGGAGAAGAGGAGGCGCGGAAGGCCGTGGCCGACACCGCGGCGACAGTGGCTGGGTTCTTCGACCGGGAGGAGCACCTCGAGGGGTCGGGGACCGACGAGTTCGAGGAAGACGAGTGATCTCCCCCCGGCGCGACGACGTCCCGGGGCCTCCGCACGTGCTCGCGCTTTTGACTTCACCTGTTCTGTACAAAGAAAAACATTTGTATATGTATATGAGATGGGCTACTATGCGGCATGCCGCACGGCGCCCTCCGTGCGGCACGCCCCGGGCCGTCGGATCGGCGCGATCGACGGTCCCGGGCATTCCCGGCCCCGGGTCGCGCCCCCGGACCCGGGACGCACAGCTCGTCCCGGCGGGCGCAGGAATGCCCAGGGACCGTCGATCGCGCCGATCCGACGGCCGGGGCGTGCCGCACGGAGGGCGCCGTGCGGCATGCCGCATAGTAGCCCATCTCTATGTATATAATCATGTTCACATTTTCGTACCTTTGGTTATTGTATATGTCTGCTGCTGTTGTTTGTTTGTTGGTTTTTTTTCGGGGCCCGTGCCCGGGAACGCCGGGTTCCCGGCGCCAACCGACAGAGAGGGCCAGCAGCCGCGTCCCCAGGCTCGCACTTGCTTTGGCGAGGCTGTCCGGGTTCGGGCTCCCCAGAATGTGGGTCTCGAGTCTCGCCCCCCGGTCCCGGGCCCCACAGTTTCAGTCCCGGGCGCGTCCCCGGGGCATATTACTGGGACATTCCCGGGCCCGGGTCTCACCACCAGGTCCGGGAACCACGGGCTCGGCCCCGGACCCGGGGACCGACTGTCTCGGGCCCGGGTCGCATTCCCGGGACCCGTTGCTGAGACATTCCCGGGTCCCGCAGGCTCTACTCCCGGGCCCGGATCTCGCCCCCGGGCCGGAACCCACAGTCTCGGTCCGGGGCGTGGGGGCACATCGTTGGGATATCCCCGGGCCCGGTTCTCGCCCCCGGTCCCGGGTGCATCTTCGACCGCGGCGAGGCCGCTGCAACGGTGGCAGGGTTCTTCGAGCGCGGCGAGCACCTTTGGAGCCGATGACCGATGAGGCGTCCGAGGAAGACGGCAGTCCCCTTCTGACACCACCCGGGGTCCGGTCCGAGGAAGACGAGTGGCCGCCCCCGGGATGACGACATCTCCCGGCCTCATAAAATTTGGATCACCAGTTTTCCAACTTTAAATACCCATCCAGCGGAAAAAATTATATTTTTTACTCAAAATACTTATCATCTGAGAACATGTCTTCAAATTAAAGTGTGCCCAGAGGTGCTGTGCTCTGACACATTAGTAAATTTATTTTGTCCTCTTTGACAGATTAGTAAATTTATTTTTATAGCAGCTATTATGAGAATATTTATTACTTGATAGATGCACATAATATTACAGAAAACATGATAAGCCAGATATGCCCATTTTCCTTGTGACACCATTTTTCTCTTTCTAAGAGAGCTAATAGGAAGGCTTGATGAAGATATAACATATTATACACTAGTAGGGATGGTATATCAATCACAGGTACAATATCAAATACAAGAGAGTAATACAGGGATATATGGTCACCTTCACATGCTCTTCGAAGGAATAAAGAATTTCCTCTATAAGGAAACCAGTGCATGTGCTTATTTAGACCGTGGCTACTAGAACATACATTACATCAGAATAATGTTCCACCATTTTCCAGAGAGTACAGGCATCTTGGCGGTCCTGAAAAGATAATCCTTATAAAAAATGATGCTTATTTTTTTCTTAACTGCAATAAAGTAAAAGTTGTAGACAATAAAATATTCCAATGAAAGGAATACATACCAGATAATTTAAATTACGTTGTCGTTAGCAGTGTACTCCTGAATGATGTTGGCTAATTCTCTAGCAAGCTTTTCAAACCGTGTCTCTGGGAGTGGTTCAACATATGAACTGGATGGATCTGTTGGTGGTGCAGATACTGCCAGAGGAAGTATATCACCATAACTTTTACAAATTAAACTCAGTTGTCTCAAAAGATCTTTGTGGGTATCAGAGAGCCGGTTTTTTGAGCAAGAAGCAGCTGATATCTAATATGGAGAAATTCCGCCCAATCGGTATAATGGAGCAGAGTTGTCATTGTTTCTTTAAAGGCAGCATAGTTCACATCATTAACATTTATGTTCATGTGGATGATGCAATGAAATATTGCTTTTTCACAGACACTTTCCTCAGCATCGGAATCATTTGTGCAAGGAGCTCCGCAAAACTTCTCCATTCTTACATGCCCAATATTGTTCGGTGGAGGAAACTCCACTTCTAGCCAGGCTAGCCTTTGAGCTTCTCCCAACTTCACTATTCCTTCAGTGCGAATAACTGCACCTAGTTTGCTAGTAATTTGCCTCAGGATGCTCTTACGTGAAATGTAAATGACCCTGGGCTCCTGAATAAACAAAAAAGGAAATACAGTAGGTAGATGTATTATGCAAATAGTTTGAGGAACTAAATAGTAGATGACTTATATTAGTGCACTACAAGGACCTGGAATTTCCTTTAAGACCATAAACGTGATTAGGCGCCGCTACAACAGCTTTCATTATGTACCGTTTAATTTAGGTATTACTATAAATTTTATCTAACCATAATACGTCCAGGTCCAATATCGTGTGCAAGCACTGGACAGCAAAATAAATGAATATCATAACTAAATGTAATTAATTAGTTGCTAGTCATATGGGACTTAAAAATAAATACACTGGATGCAAGATCATCGGGTTGATTGTTGTCTTGAGCGGCTTGGATGATTCTTCAATAATTTTTTTGCCCTTGTCCATGGCGCTGCTATTGCCAGGTGATGTCATCTTTCCCTATAAATAAAGCGAGAAGTAAGTAAGGACGTTGGTTCATGCATTCACATGTAATAAATTAGTTATGAAAAGACAGGGGACCACACAGGTATCAAAACATAGACAATGTAAACTCCCTTGAAAACTTCAATTTGTAACAAACATAGAGGGCTGAAAATATGATTATAAAAGACTAATATAAAATTAATGAAGGATATCATTACACACTCTTCATGATACAATTGAAAAGACATGTATAATACACATTCAACTCCTATTTTATTTGGCCTATAAAGCATGGCAAGATTTATCCAAAGGTAAATTACCTATGATGGGTGCTACGTTACCTGAAGCAATATGGTCATGGATGAGAAGCATGGTGAGAAAGTTCTTCTATAAATAGGCAAGGACTGCCCTTCATGCATGGCATGCCAATGCCTATGTGTATAGAAAGGAAGGATAGCTTATTCATACGGTTGAATGGGTAGAGTCGGTAATAGTGCATGACCATGCTACAATAGCTGTCACATTGACATGACCTATCACTTGTGCTAATTGACAGGTACAAAGTGCCGATAAAGCGTGGAGCAAGATCATGCAGAATGGATAAAGATGTCATGCTCTCCACCCCTCTTTTACTACTCCACTGTCACAGAAAGAATCTATTTTCCACTTTTCTGGTATAATGTTTGATCATTTCTCTTATCTAAAAAATTTTTATGATTATTAATTTTATTATTATGAAATGATAAAACAAGAATAGTACTGTACGCATGACTTATTTTTTGAAAATTTTTTAGAAATTCAAATAAGACGGACGATCAAACGTTAGGCACGTACATGCATGCAGTGGAGACACATCAGACAAAGGCTTATTTCTTTGAGTCCATGCATGCACATCAGACAAAGGCTGTGGAGAGGCTGAGGCATCACATTTTTTTAGAGCTAATCTTGCTTGTTGCTGTACCGTGCATGCAGTGTAGGTCAATGTCAAGCAATAGGCCACACATACATAAGTTTGTAGGAGGGATAGCGGCTTGCTGGATGGATAGGCAGCGTTTGCATCGAAACCGTATATTCCAAATCGAACGGTAAAACAAATCACACTGACGTGGACATAGCAGGAGGCCGCGCAGAAGCGTGGCCTCATATTCCCCTGAGCACCCGCAGCCGATGTTCGGCGCACGCAGCCGATACACGCCCCGATACCGAGCTGGCGCCCCGCAGCGATGCTCGCGCCCCGCAGCCGATACCGACCTCGCGCCCCGGGCTCGCACCCCCACACACAGGCTGGCCCAAGTCCCACCCGAGTACCGTGGTCGCCGACCAGCGGGCCCACCAGTGCTCGCACGCGGATAGCCGTGATTGCTTCTGCCGCGCGACCCACCTGTCAGTCCGCGTCGTCTTCTTCCTCCTCCAGCCCTCGTGCGCTCTCCTCGCTCTTCTCTCGATCTCTCTCGAGTCCTCTCTCTCTGTTACCTCTGTTCCGCGCCCATGCCCCCGGTCGGCTTCTTAAAACGTGTGGAACCTTCGTCAACCTCCCTCTCCTGTCCAGAGAATTTCAATACGTTGTCGTTGGGAGGGTACTCCTGGACGATGTTGACTAATTCTCTACTAGTTGTTTCAACCGTGTTTCTGGAGTGGTTCAACATATGAACTGGATGGATTTGTTGGTGGTGCAGATACTGCCAGCAGGGACCGAGCCTGTGGGTTCCGAGCCGGGGGGACGAGACCGAGATCGGGAATATCCAGTAATGTGCCCGGGAACTAAAAAATTAGCTTATACCGGGTCCGAGTTGGGATGCGACGGCGTCGCGGCGCGCCGGGAAGGTGCATCCGGCCCGGCAGTGCTCGGGCCCAGGCAGTTAGCGGAAAACGGCCGTAGCCGGCCGCCCACTTGTGCAGAATGTGGGCCCGGAGCGCTGGCGTGGCCGAAGATTCACGCGTCACCGACCAGCTCTATAAAAGGGCATACTTGATATCCAAGAGCAAGAGAGTTACCCCGCACATGTCTACATGTAAGCAAAGGTTAATAGGAGCAAGGTATGTTTCATAAACATTAGTAACTGTCATTAAGCAAGCATGTTAATATCATATGATGTGTGCATCTCTCCCTTTTTATGCTTCACACCTCTATGCTTGGAAAAGAGGAAATTAATATATCCAAAATTAATTAGTATCTTTTGCTTATATTCAATGGGAATTTTATGTATGGTTATCAATTAATTAAGCTTCAAACAATTTTATTGAAGGATTTCACCATGGCTCAAGTAACTTTAAACTATGTGAAGATTCTAATGAAAATCGTCAATCATCTTGGACTTGAGAAACCAACGGTGACACATGGTAAAAGGACAGATGGGATCTTCCATTCGTGTATTGAAGTCGATCTTGTAAACTGGGTGTCTAAAGGTTTTGAGGTCCACGACAATTCATAGAACATCATCTCTCTTCAAGAAGAGCTATGAGAAAAAGGGCTCGTGAGGCTGTTCGAGGCTAGAGAAATGTGGCCTTGTTAAGATCAATGACTACAACCAGCATGATTTGAAGTTGTGGAAAAAGAGATCATGGAGGTTACTAAAATATGCAAGGAAGTTGTTGAAGGTAGAGATGAGCTTGAGAGAGATTTCTTGTGTTTGCAACAAAACCGTACTAAGTTACTTGCAGAGAACTGGAACTGGAGAAAAAGATAGCCAAGTTGCAAGAGAAGCTAGATTGTAAGATGACAGACAAGAAGAGAAAGATAAATCATCATTGAGAATTATGAATTAAATACAGAAGTGGTGTGCTTTAAAGAGAGCAGCTTTGCCAAGTTAAAAGTAGAGTGAAAAGCATATATATGTTCTTGATAAATCAACATAATAGCTATACATTTGTTTTGCTTGATTTGTTGAGGACAAATGTACTCCTAGCTGTAAGGTTGTTAGATGTATTATGTATGTGCTTTCCAAAATGTAATCTGAACTTGATTATATATTGCTCTTGTGGTACCTTTCTTTGTAAATATTATATCAAACAATGTAAAACTAAATAATGTAAAATTTAATTAAGGTGAGAGAGCACAGTCTAAGTCTGTTTTGACGAACAACAGACGTGTAATCGAATCCATCGAGCAATTAAACATGCATGCACATGTGTCTAGTTAACACTGCGCCTAAGTTTTTTGCATGCGTGCATATATAGAAAGTGCAAGAGAAGTTTCTCCCTGCGCCTTTTTGGCTTTAACGCATGCATGTTACAGAAGGCAGCGTGCGATAAGCTTTGTTTGTTCGTCTTGTTCTCTGCATGCATTTACATATGCCAAATTATTTTTGTATGCATGTATAGAGACAAGTGTAAGATAAATTTCTAGACTGTCAATATCGTTGCAAATGTAGATAGATCATGTTCTATAAATGCTGATCGAGGAAGGAGTCACCTTCTATAAATAGTATACCCTGCAATTGCCTAGAATTCTTATTGCATGCCGCCGATGACTCACTTCCTACAAACAGTAGCTATCATGCAGCCTGCGTCCTTTTGCTTTACACATGCATGTACAGAAGCAAGCGGTGCGACAAATTTGTTTGTTCGTCTTGTTCTCTGCATGCATTTAACATATGCAAATTTTTTTTGTATGCATGTACAAGACAAGTGTAAGATAAATTTCTAGGCCGTCAATATTCCTGCAAATATAGATAGATCATGTTCTATAAATGCTGATCGTCACTTTCTATAAATAGTATACAGACTGCAATTGCCTAGAATTTTATTGCATGCCACCGATGAGTCACTTCGTACAAACAGTAGGCTATCATGCAGTAGTATTCTGCATGCATGGTAAAAAACTTGCCAACAAGTCGTACGTGTGCTGGGAGGCTATAAATAGTACTCAACATGTAGTATTATGTATGCATGCATAGGCAACAGGCCTTATTGTGTGCTAGAAGAACTCAATATAATAAAAACAGTAGTGGTGAATAATTTAAATTTTTTTAATTCAATAGTGAATAGCAGTACTAACTAAGCTAGGTAGTTGATTCTATGTCTCTTTTTTTCCCTCTTCTCTTTTTTTACTCGTTCTCTTCTTTGTTATCATGTTTTTTACTCGTTCTATGTTAGCGTGTGTCGGCGAAATGGGACTGGGGTCCCACATTCTGTGGGGACGCGTGGATACACCCCGGCCAGTCAGAGATCCCCGGGCCACAATCTCGCACAAGCGACGGCCAGCTACGGTCGTCGTCCCGCTGAGCGCCCGGGGCGCCATCTCCCATCGCCCCGGGCCCCCCGGGCGCCATCTTCGCCATCGGCCCGTGCTCGTCCCGGGCACCATCTCCAGGTCTGGGCCCGGCCCGGGCCTCGCCCCGGGGCGCCATCATATCGCCCGGACCGGGTGCTATACCACCCGGCCCGGTGCCGATGCCCGGCCCCGAGGCCGATTGCCGACTGCGGGTGCGATCCCTCGGTCAGGGCGCCGATCGCCGGTCCCGGTGCCGACTGACTCGGCCCGGGTGCCGATCGCCTCGGCTCGGGACCAATTGTCCTCGAAGAACTCCGCGGACCAACTTGCAACTACTCTGCCACGCGTGGGCGTCTCCTGATGGCCCGTGGACGCATGCTGCGCAATGGACACATGCCTGTGCAGTCAGAAACTCTTTTTGACTACGGAGGCTTCTTTCACTGTGCAATCGTGTGCAGTCAGAGCCTTTTGACTTGGAGGCGTGCGCCGTCACGTCTCCACGCTCCAGCCGTCCTCCGCGGCCGACCAGACGTGCGGCAGCAGCTCCGGCATGGCAACAGCAGGCGGGCTAGCAGTACTACTCGGCGTGGCGACAGCAGCGCACGCGTGCGACAAGACAGCGCTTTCTCTCGCTCATGTACTGCACTATGACTCCCCTGTTTCTCAATAAGGATGATCCATGCACTTTCTCGAGAGGCTTCAGCTTCGGCGCTTGAGCTGGGAGGAAAAAGCTTAAGGCATTCGAAACCACCGGAAGCGAGTTCACAGTAGAGTTGCCCCCTAGTCGATCACCCCTCCTGGTCGAGAACTTCTCCCGTGAGAGCTTCTCCGGTCGAGGACTTTCCCAGTGTGAGGCCTTGGTCTTCTACGAGCTCGTGTGAGTCTCTTCGTCCGGCGTCGCAGAGCGGCCGGCCGGTGACCACCTTGTACAGCAACCACATCTCCACATAGCCAAACACACAGGAGTAGGTATTACGCTTAGCGTCCGAACCTGTCTACTTCCTTCCTGTCTCACGAAAGTTGGTGCCATCACCGCAAATCTCTCTCGCGCGATTGCACGGTTCGGACGGTCGGTCCCCCGAAACGGACGGTCCGAACCCCTCTATCTCCCAGCTCGGGCCCCGGTTCCCGAGCGCGATCGTCTGTTGGCACCGGATGCCGCAGTCACTGAGAACTACTCCTGGCCGAATCTCAAAGGGGGTCTCCGACTTCCCCGCATCGAGGTTCCATCCTCCGACAGCGTGCGTTCGTTTTGTATGGATGGAAGAGATTTTCCGTACACGAAAAACAGAACGTCAATAGAATGATTAATTAATATTTAAAAAATTTAAATATAGAATATGATTTTAAGCGCATTTTTTATATAACTTTTTGTAAAAAAACACATGCACGAAAAACAATTATGCCGAACGCTCCCTTATTTATCGATGGTTCTCTCTACGTCGCTGCACTTAGGGGATGAAAAATATCTATTAACGCTCAAAGCTTAGCTTGCACTTGTGTGGGTATGCAGATGCCAGAGGCAATGCTACCCTTAAATAGGCAATCCTGGTTGCTTTGTCGCAACATGCATACAGTTGTGTGAACTTGCTGCATGGATAGCGAATAGCATCTCTCCTGATGCATGCATGCACATCAGACAAAGGCTGTGGAGACACGTGGCTGAGGCATCACATTTTTTTAGAGCTAACATCTTGCTTGTTGCTGCAGTCGTATATGTAGTGATAGGTCAATGTCAAGCAATAGGCACACCATACAGTAAGTTTGTAAGCGGGATAGGCGGTTTGCTGGATGGATAGGCAGCAGTTTGCCATGAAAGCGTACATTGCAAATCGAACGTAGAACAATCACACTGACCGTGGACATAGCAGGCAGTGACCCTTTGGGATTTCGTATTCCCCTGAGCAGAAACACGGCGAGGGAAACGATCCATGAGCTCGCGCCCCAGCCGATCCTTGCGCCCGCGCCGATACGCGAGCCTCGCGCCCGGGCTCCACCCCACACACCAGGCTGCGACACAGGCGCGAGCGAGCTAGGTGAAGCTGCTGCCCCACCGACATCGACGTACTACGGATGGCCGAGGCCATCTCGCAACGCGAGGCGGCCGGTGGAGGACAAGGAGAATCGCTCCGTCCCACGCGAGGCGGCGGTGAAGCCGCCGAGTCCGGTTGGCGAGATGGAGCGGGAGGCTGAGGCCTCCCGAAGTCGCGCGCGCCCGACGCACCTGCCTCACGCGGGCGCACCGCGGGTATGCGTCAAGGTGCTCCCCGACACCGACACACGATGAGTGTCAGCGAGCTTGCCGACAGTTGCCAAGGCGGAAAAACGGCTGATCTTGGCGCAAAATAGCCTCACACCTCCTAAAATGGCGACCTGGGCGTTCGCTCGCAGTTCTGCCTGGCGCCCTCATTAGGTCCAGGAGTTTCTCCACCGCATGGTCCCTCCGTCGCACCTCGGAACCGCTTAGGGGCCCCCCTGGGTTGGGCAAGAGCTGATGGAGCTCGCGCATCTCTACTGCGTACGCGCTTGCTCCCGCAGCAAGTTCACGACGTTGGTGAAGGAAGGGAGAGGGTTCGCCTGCGCGGCGTGCTTCTATAGTATGTGCGGTGCTACCGGGCCGGCCTGGGACCTGTGCTCCCGTACGTAGATCCAACCATCGACGGCCCGGAGATGCCGCACGAGGGGCTGTGCGGCATAAGCATAGTAGCCCTCATCATGTTTACATTTTCGTACCCTTTGCCTTATTGATGTTGTTTCGGAAGCTGACCTTCCTC